>JBBBDQ010000160.1:237500-837500 GCA_037127315.1 Ascarosepion bandense | reverse complement strand
CGAATTCAAAACTGTTTGGGCATAGGGCTGGTGATTCTACCCTGTAAGTACCTACTTGTTACAAAAACTACATTAGCAATACCAAGAATGGTGATTCTGTAGCACAACTCTCCACAGGAGACAATGAAGTCTCCTTAGTTTGTCACTAAGGAGACTTCATTGATGTTATGATAGGTTAATGCAGTTCCTTTGATGGATGAGACATACTTTTTGATTGACAGTAAAATGTCATTCATGCACAATGCTAAAGTCCTTGCATCTATTGTCAATTATATTTGTTGATAATGTGACACAAATTGATCTCACAGAAAGACAGGCAGCAAAGAGTGAAAAATTTTATGTACACATCAACCCTAAAAGCATCCCTAACATAGTTATTGTGTCCTTGCTATAATTTCAAAAAGACCACAAATATGAGCAATTGCATTCTAAGGAAGCTAGACATGATGTTGTCAAAAATAAGCAGAATTGGATGTTCATTATTGCTTCATGACCAAAATTACAAAGACCAAGCAGTATTTATGTACATGACAACTGCTGAGCTAATGTGGATTCCAAGGCAATCAAAATGATCATTCATAATGACCTGAGCATGAAATCATTTACAAGGATTCAAAGGCACTGCTCCATGAAGACTGGAAATGTGCCAGAATGTGTTCAGGTACCTTAAGAACCCTGATTATACTGTTAAAATTTTCTTCATAGTGAATGCTTTTTTTTTTTTTTTTTTTTTTTTTTTTTAACTGCCAAAATGACCAATATTTTACAGAATCAACAGTAACTAACATCCAGCGCAACCCTTTGATGTTTTGACAGAAAAAATTTTTTTTTCTTTTAAAAAACACTCTTGGAAAAGGGCTGCTATTGATGTCTATTTCCTCAGTTTCTATATTTTGCCATGACTTGAAGCCAACTATATATGAATCCTGAACAATGCTTCCAGTCACACAGCCAAGAATAAGTTCTATAATGCTGACTTCTGGCTTTCCTCCAGGTCAGATTTAAACCGATGAGATTATACCATATGGTTTGTTTTGGAACAGGCCACTGTCAAGATCTCCTACCACAACATCAATACCTTGAAGGCTGCCATCAAGGAGTGGATTCGAGGATTTTATGCTTCAGAATTGTACAATTTTTTCAGTTTCCATTGAGGCTGTAATTGAAAATAATAGAAGCCAAATTGGATAAATTACTCATTTTAATGTTATTTATAAGTTTTACTAATATCCTTTTGTTTTACTAGAATTATTTATGCATAAAAATAGTTTTTCTAAGTTGCCATGATTTTGAAAGTTTTGCTTCCCAACTGCAACATTATGAACACAGTAGAGCTCAAAATTAAATATTTTTATGTGGTTCTAAAGGCAATCAATTTTTTATTTTTGAACAAACATTTTTGTTGTGATTTAAATTCAAGAAGAGGAAAAGAGCCTTCATTTTTTGCTTTTGAAAATATTTTTTTTAATAATTTCATCCAAATTAAGGTAATAAAGCTATTAAGACACAAGTGCTTACTGAGTGTAGAAGAATATAAGAAAGAATGAAGATAATGATTAATGTTACATTTAAATTTTTGAAGGTCAAAGTTGACTGGAAAGTATGAAGCTGGAAGAGAGTTCCACAAGTGACAAGTGATAGAAGAAACTGTTAGCATAGAACTTACGGTTGCATCTCGCAATTTCAAGTGTAAAATAATGAGACCTTGCTGCCAATCTAGTACTGTGCTTAAATTCATAAAATCTAGCTACCAAAGAGGAAAGCTCATCAGAACAATTACCATGAAAATATTAACAGAAAAGGCAAAGGGAGGCTACATTTTTCAATCCACATTAAACTCCATAGCACACTTTAAATAAGGAACAATATGCATTATGGATAAGTTCATTTTTCTTGCCAGGTATGGTTCTTGATGTTTAGTGGAACATGCTGTTTAATTCTACTGTCAAATTGGAGAATTGAGCATAGGTGTATTATCAGATCTTTAAAAGAAAACCATGATTTGGTGATTTCTAGACATGATAAAGGGGCTGGTGTAGTCTTAATGGATTACATCAACTATGTTAATAAGATGTTATCAATTTTTAATGATATATCAACATTTATGATATTAGGCCCTGTTGAAAAATGTGATGCAACTATTTCAATAAAAATAAAATTCTAGAAAAAACTATTGAAATGAGCTAAAAGCGGGTATTCTTTCTCCCGAAATTTCTGATGAAAGTAAACCTTCTGGCTCAATCAGACACTGCCTTTATGATCTTGCAAAAATGCATAAGGAAGGGGTACTGTTAGGACCATTATTATCAATGATAGGGTCTTCACAACATAAGGTGGCCAAATGGCTTGCTAAATTGCTACAACCTGTTTTGCAGCACTACAGCTCGTTTACCATAAAGAATTAATTTTCTTTTGAGCTGATCAAATTTGTGATTCTTCTGACAAGTTTGTGTTCATATGATGTATGCTTTTTATTTACTTGTGTTCCCCTCATGGAAACAATATTTTCAGTGATTTTCTTTATTGCAGTTTTTTGTCTCCTCTAGATGTTCATGGAATTAATGAAGTTTGCCACTTCATCTGTTGAATTTAGTTTTGCCAACATGATGTACCGTCAGATTGACAGTCTAGCCATGGGCTCCCTTTAAGTCCTGCATTCACTAACATTTTTGTTGGGTTTTATGAGAAGAAATTACTTAATGATCCATTTTGTCTTTCATTGTATTGTCGCTATGTTGATAACATTTTGCTTATATAATGATAAAACTGAGGCTAATCAATTTTTCTCCTCCCTTAATAATCTCCATCCCTATTTGAGGTTTACAATTGAGAAAGAGGTTAATTCTAAGCTTGCTTTCCTTGATGTATTGGTGCATCGTACACCAACATCTTTTTGTGCCTCAATGTATAGAAAGTAATACTATTTCGGGTTTATACATGCATTAGAACTTTTTTGCTCTAAAAAGTGCCAAATAAACTTCATAAAAACTTTAACACATAGGGCATTGATGATCTGTTCTGAAGAGTTCTTTGATAGTGAAATTAATGTTATAAAGAGAACTTTGTGCAGTAATGGGTATCCACCCGCTGTTGCCAATTTAATGATTTGTAACAAGATTGCTGACTTCTGTGGAGCGGAGAGAAGGATGAAAACCTAACTAAGTAAATTTCTTCTGATGTGCAGAAATGTTATTTTTCTGCCAAGATGTGTGTTACATTGCATTTGGTACTAGAACTGTTTTAGCTTCAAGTCATAACGTTCTGCTCCCTCATCAAATAAATTCCGTAATTTACAAATATAATTGTGGCTGCGGTGCCAGTTACATAGGTAGAACCACTCAACTGCTTGACAGTAGAATCAAACAGTATGTTCCACTGAAAATCAGGAACCATACCGGGGTGGGGAAAAAATAAATTTATCCGTAACACATATTGCAAGAGTGTTTGCTGGGCCTTACTGTGATCAGTCTCTAGCAGTTCATTCTCCTTTCTCATCATTGACCATTTAATTTTTCACACCTCTTACATTTTACATTAAGTTCTCCCAATTAAAAACTTTGATGAGTGAGAGCGAAACCAGTTGTTTTTTTTTTGTTTTTTTTATCCTCATTATTCCCTGTAATAAAAAAATTATAACTTTTAAAGTAATATTCAAGTTCTTTATGACAAAAAATCTGTTTGTTTATATATGTGCAGCTCTAAATAGTTATTATTTAGGGCTGCATATCTCAGCTTATTTTTTTTTTCCTGTTATCCAGGAGTTGTTGCCAGACAGGTAAATTAGTCCTTATGATGTAGATGTTCATTTCAATTTCCTTCGAATTGTGTGTGTATGTTTGTTTGCATGTATATGTATATTTTAATTCAATGACAGACCTAAAATAAATATATATATATATATATATATATATATATAAAATTAAATAATTTAGATATGTCTAGTTTTATTTTAATCCTCTTGTAGTCAAAAATAAGTTTCTTGGTATAGTGATTAAAACAGGTGCTGTGGGTATTTTCATTAGTTTTATTTTTAAAACATAATCGATATTTACCATGTCACCCCACTAAGACAATGGATGTGACACAAGGTTGAGGTTTAATGTGAGGAGCTCAAATACGTATGAATGGGCAAGGGTCAAAAATTGCCCATTCCGTACAGCCATCAGTCGTGCTGACCTTAGTGACAGCCACAAATCCAACCATTTGGTGCAATGGAGTGATGCAGCCTCAGGTCACTGTCAAGACTGCGTTATATAGTGCGGTCTTGACGCTGTTCCCCGGGACCAGGTACTTCTCAGTATAATTTTTCTCAGATGCATGTCTGTCCTTGGAGATGCAACAGAGCCACACTATACATGAGGACAGATGCAACTGAGAGATGATGATCACACCAGCCAAAAAATGATAGGTAAATTATTGATCTAGTTGTTCATTATGAAAAGTTGTAAGTTATAAATATCTTATAGTTTAACTGTTACAAGTTTTGAACATACACATAAGAATGTGACATTGATTTGAAAATTATATGGTGTAAATGGAGTAACTTAGTTTTTAATATTGGTAAAAAGTATAAATTTGTTTTGAACTATTGTTTTTCATCAAATATTACATCTTAGACATTTTTAAAACCTACTGTTACTATATTCATAATTATTTTTGTTTAGTGTTGGTTTTAATTTTTTGATAAAGATGGCTTTGAGAATTTGAAGTTTTTGTTATTTTAATGTTGGAGTATACATGTATTGTCAATTAATATTTCTCTAATTTGTCAATGTGGACAAGAATGTTCATTTAAATGTTGTGCAATTGATGATGAATCAGATATGTGTATGTTCAAAACTTGTAACGCTTAAACCATAAGATTTTCATGAGACAATTACATTATGTCTTAACAATCAACCCTCTGAAGATGATCTTAGACAGTATTGAAAATACTTGGGACTATAACAATAAAAATAAAACTAATGAAAATACACACAGCACCTTTCTTTCTGTTTTTAATCACCATGCCAAGTAACTTATTTGTGAACTTGCATACATGTAAATGTTCTCAAATGAGGTGTATCTGTAGAAAAAACAAAATGAATAAAAAAGATGAGAAAAAAATGTACCTAGCTGACACTTTTCTCATAACATAATCTAATCACAATCCAAACAATATTCATTAATAATAGAAAAAGGAAAGATTATTGAATATTACTCGCTCACTTTTCATCAGTCTTTGAATTAGGACACATTATGTCCTATTAATACTTTGACAGACTTTTCGACCACCTGATGAATATTCATGAATGTTATCAAATTGATAAACCAATGACATCCTCGCCTTTGTGTATATAAATGCGTACAGCTTGAGAAAGTCCCATAAAACTGTTCTTAGGTATCAGATTTCATCATTTGGGGGACTTTATCAAGGCAATGTAAGATTTACTTTGCAACTCATGTTTATACACACAAAGATGAGGATGTCATTGGTTTAATCGTAAAGTGCTCAATGTCAGGGTGTAGATAGTGCTGATAGGTACAAAGAGTTTGTCTTTTTAATAGAGCAGATTCATGCCAACTTTGAAGTTTCACATGAGGACACTGTTATGTTCTCACTCATTAGGGCTGTTTGTTGTTAGTTCCTGTTTTTTTTTGTTTTTTTTTTTATATAGAATATGGTGTGATATTGTAGGAGTGGTCTCAGACCTACCTAAAGCCAAACAGCCCTGATAAGTGTCCTTACAAAACTTTGAAGTTGGCGTGAATCTGCTCTATTAAAGAGATAATCTCTTTGCATCTCTCATATATATATATATAAAAGCACTTTTTCTTTTTCTTAAAATCTGATTGAATATTACTTAACTCTGTTATCATTATTAAAAATAAATGTTAGGAATGCTAACCTATATATTCAAAAATACATTTTTATGTTACATTAATACTTAAATAACCAAAGGTATCAATTTCAATGTATAAATTAGCAATTATAATATTGTTATTCTTAATTAATATTATGAATAAAATTTAAAGTGTAAAATGATGAAGGCTCATTCACTTATGCTAAATATAGAAACAAATTAGCATGCATGAAGTATTAAACTTTCGTAATAAAAATATTTATCTCACTTATGCAATACATGCCAATTTTTTTTATAAATGAACAAATGATGAGTATCATACATATAAAATATATAACCTTATCTAGATAGTGTTTATATTATTTGTTTATCTAAGTAAAAAATAATTTAATTTCTGTAAACTATTTTTTATTTTAAGTGATGAAAAAAAAAAATCTTTCTTTGTAAATTTTACAGCAATGTTAAAACAAAAAAAAAAGCCAAATGTTCAAAATCAAAAGTGAATATGGTGGATGACTCATTTGATACATGAATCAACAGTAACTCATGTTGGGAAATGAGATTTTCCTATATTTGATTGATGAATAGAAACAGCCACCATCAACTTTTTTTTCCTTGAATATAAAAAGTAAACAACTACCTCTTCTTTCATTACACTTTTATTTTTATAGCTTTTCACTGAATTGCATATTTCTTAATTACTATTTTGATTTATCAAAAACTAAAGCATAATGATCCCCCCCCCTCAAACAATATCTGCTCATATGAATCTAATTATGGGTTTAAGCTTTAGCATTTTGCATTATGCACAAGTATTACACCCCAACTTTAAACCCCCCTCCACTTTTAGCTGGAGTAGACCTGTTGTCAGTTGCTATAGCCAGATATGACTATACAACTATCATTCAGAGATCGATTGCAAACTCTGTAGGGGACTTCATTTGCTGAGCAAAGGAACTCCTCCTACTGAGTACTAAAGGTTAAAAGGATAAAAATTAAAAAGAAAAGTACAATTTAAAGATTATTTAAAGAGTTTTTTTCTTTATACTAGTTTAGTACCTGTTGCTTTACTGACAGCAAGCTGATTCAATTTCATTTTGTCCATTTAAAAAAATTTATCAGAAAATATAATCAATCTAAGTACAGGAATGAAATAATTGATTTTTTTTTAAATAAGTTATTATTTAGGGCTGCATATCTCAGCTTATTTTTTTTTTCCTGTTATTCAGGGGTTGTTGCCAGACAGGTAAATTAGTCCTCATGGTGTAGATGTTCATTTCAATTTCCTTTTGAATTGTGTGTATGTTTGTTTGCATGCATATGTATATTTTAATTCAATGACATACCTAAAATATTTCTACAAAATTAAAAAATCTTAATTCTGTTAATTTCTGAAAAGTTCAGCAAAACCTTACAATTATCTAAATTATCTGCTTTTTTTATCTTAGAATTTATTTTTTTGCTTCCTCGTGGTGCTTTCAAATATTATTTTATTGTTCAGCCCTAAGTAGAGTTTGTCCAGACTAAATAGAAAGGAAATGTATTATTGTATTGTTTTATTTCAAACTTAGTCAAATTGTATATGTATACTTAGGCTTGTATATACATCAGATGACACAAGCTCATGTAGGTCACTTCTGCATATACATTGCATACATGCATGCACTTACGCATATACATTTGAATCCATTGCCAAATCCGCCGCTATGAAAGTCGGCTCTCTGTGCAGGACCCGGAAGTTTTTCCCGCCTGAATCTATCCTGCACATATATAAATCTACCATCCGCCCATGTATTGAATACTGCTGCCACATCTGGTCGGGTGCCCCTGCTACTCTCCTTGAGCTTCTTGACAAAATACAAAGGAGAATCTGTAACATGATCAATACTGACTTGGCAGACTGGCTGCAATCACTCTCTCACCGGCGTGATGTGGCTTCCCTGTGCCTCTTCTACAAATACTTTCATGGCTTCTGCTCCGATAAACTTAGATCATTGGTGCTGTCTAGGTACGAATTTACACGAAATACTAGATTAGCAACTAGGTCCCACCCTTTTACAGTTAGACAGATAAGATGTAACCGTAATTTCTACTCCAGCAGCTTCTTTTCTCGTATTTCCCGCCTGTGGAATTCCCTTCTACATGTCTGCTTTCCCGACAGCTACAATCTCCAGGTGTTTAAATGTAGGGTCAATAGACACCTCCTATCATACTAACATGCACCTATTCTCCCAACACTCAACATCTATCCAACCCTCATTCTCGGTATCCTTACTCGCTTATCACCCTCCTTCTGACATTTCCTATATCTAACCATCCTTTCTCTACTCTATGTAGCCCCCTGCACAATAGTGGCAGTGAAATGCCTTGCTCGGGGTGAAACACTTATAAAAAAAAAAAATTTTTAAATAAAAAATAATACAGTGTGTGACAGACAGAATTAGCTCTTTTTTTATGATTTTAAACTCTTCTTTTATATTTTCAGGTTATGATATGTCAACTTTTATCAGACGGTATGCTAAATACCTGAATGAAAAAGCTGTTTCTTACCGGCTCATGGCATTTGACTTCTGCAAAATAAAACGAGGGTAAGTGGTGCAAAATCCTTCTTAGGTAATAGGTGTATTGGATGTAGAATTGGGCTTTTGGTTTTTTCCTTGCTATTACTAATTTTAGGTATGTTTAAAAGTTTTCAAGTGTCTATTTCTAAAAGAAAAAAATGTAAAAAAGCTGGAAACTTTAGCACATACCTAATAGGTTTAGTCAGATATAAAGAAAGTTGCAATGATTAAAGAAAGAAAAATTCAATTGTATTTTATGAAGATTGGAAAACGTGCTGAATCAACAGCTGTTATCAGTTTTCCAAAGTTCTGAATTGTTTGATATATTTAATTGCTTTGTACAAATTCTTATTCAGCTGCTTTACCATGGTGTAAATAATTGCATTTGACAAAGTTGTTCTCTGCCACTTAAATCTTGATTTAGACAAGATTTTTTTTTTTTTTACATTGATTTTTTATGTACTAAATGCAACAAATCAGAACTACGTTGGTATAATAGTTTCTTATGTCAACAAGTTTATTCATGGTATAAAATAAACAAAAATGAATGTATACCTTTTTTTTTTGTTTCACTCCAAGCAAGGTAGGACTGCTACTAATGCACAGTGAGAGAAAAGACTGAGTTCTAGGAGTATTGAAGAAAGAATAAAGAGGAATGGGATTCAAGAAGATAGAAGATGGCAGTTGATGTTGCATTTAAATTTTTTGAGATTGTAGCTATCAAGGAATAAGTAAATGGGTGTTTGCAGACAGAAGGTGAGAGAAAAGAAACTGTTAGAGTAGAAGTGGCAGTTACATTTAACTATTTCAATAGTAAGAGTGTGACCCAGATGACAATCTAGTCAGTCAGTTAAGTGATACATGATACACACTTTGGGCAATCATGTCTCGAAAGAGACATAACTGACTGGGCAGAAGATTATCCCGCAGTAGGTTGCCATTGCTTTCTGTGGTAGATTGGTTGCCAGCCATGGCTATAGAACCTAATCTGTCCTGTTATTTAACCCATAACTGGAGGGAAGAGACAGATTAATACCTTTCCCAAGGGTATTTGTGCATCAGTGAATCTAATAGCACCCTTAAATTCACATGATTAAGGTACCAAGGAAAGAAGCTTATCAGAACAGTTGCCATGAAAATATTTGTAAAAACAAAAAAAAAAAAAACAGGAAAGTTATGTCAGTGAAAGAGTGGCTGAAACTGAGGTGGTGTTACTATCATTAGACCTTCATATGAGGGTTCAAACATATTTTTTCCAATTATTACTGTTGTACTCTATTTTGTGAAATTGGTCTTTTTTACCTCATTTCATAAATAT
The DNA here is from genome assembly GCA_037127315.1 of Ascarosepion bandense. Lineage (NCBI taxonomy): Eukaryota > Metazoa > Mollusca > Cephalopoda > Sepiida > Sepiidae > Ascarosepion > Ascarosepion bandense. The sequence continues at coordinate 827,778 of JBBBDQ010000160.1, read as the reverse complement.
CTGAATTCATCCACCATTGTCATAAAAACATTGCTGGCTGGAGTTGCCAGTGCAAGGGAGATAAATTGTTTAAAAAGTTAGACATTACAAAAATCTTATAAATACACTTGGCATGAGAAATAACGCTGGATTATAAATAAAATCTAAATCCTTAGAAATTACTTTTTGGATATGAAAATAAAGTGAACAGATATCAGCTTCAAAGGGTCTTAGCAAGAGATGTGCATTTCTTAAAAAGGGTAATTGAATTTTTGCTTTGCTGTAAAGTCTTTTATGGCTGAGTGGTCTCAAGTACATTTGTCTGGAAAGTGGGTTCCTCTATGCATGAGACAGGTTAGGACTTTGCTGAAGGACATTTTTCTTCATTAAGGTCTTTCACTGCTCCAGGCAGTAGACATTAATTACACTGAAAAAAAAATGGGGGTGTCTACTCAAGCACGCACACACGCACACACACACACACACACACATATATATATATATATATATATATAAATTTGAAAAACAGCTTGGAGGTAAATCCCAAAGGATCCTGTTAATATTAAATATTAACTCTGACCCAGCCTTAGGGCTCAATGTAATTAAATTTATTTACAGAGCCAATATTTATTACATATAAAAAAAAATTATAAATTTTATATAATAATTTAATACAAATATGAAATTTGTCACTTAGCTTATTGATGGGCCTTTTAGTAATCATCCTGTCCACTCTTTTGCAATGATTAGCAATTGACTGCATATTTTCTCATTTTCTTTGTTTTTATATTAAGTGAAAATATTGTTTGCATTTTCTGTAGGTGTATGGTTAATTTTCTTTTTTTTTTTATATGTCTTTACGTGTATGTGTAGAATGTCGTGGTAATTTATCCTTTTCTTATATCATGGTGCCCATAAATTGTGTGTAATTTAAAATACTTGTAGCTTTGTTTCTATCATGTATAGTTACAATCTGTAAAATGAATAAATACACACATATATGAAAACTTTTAGGCCATCTTGTTAATTTAAATACTGTTAATTTTACTGCAAAAAACTGAGTGATTAGCATTATGCTTTTCTCAGTACATTTTATCTCTGAGTTCCAGAAAACAAGTTACTGCATTTTTGTTAATGCTGTGTAGTGGATGACAGAACATCTTAAGAATATGGAAAAATGCAAAAATACTGGGCCACATCTAAAAATTTAACTTTTCAGTGCTTTTCTCAAGTTAATTAAAAAAAAAAAGTCCTTTTTTATGTTTATTACAAAATGCTAAAGTATGGAGTTAGTAATTAGTGTTACAGACTTTTGTCTCAGATAATTGCTTCAGTTCAATGTGGCGTTGAATCAGACAAGGTCCAGATTTTCACATCAGGAATGTTTCCCATTCTTTTGGCATTAATCTTAGAGCTCTTGGAGATTGTACGGTTTTTGTCGGAGCACTTTTTTCTTCAGTTCCCACCACAATGATTAAATTATAATAAGATCAAGGCTTTGTGCTAGTCAGTCTTCCAAAAACTGAACATTTTTCATCTACAAGAAACCTTTTTTGTTGCAGGTGTTGAACAATGTACATTACGTTGAAACACTGGTCCCCATAAGATGACTGAAGTTAAGCAACAATAAACCTGGTCATTATTTAGATTGGTGACCACTTGTGAACACTAGTTACTGTAAACTTGGATGCACAGGTGGTGTTATGGATATTGGCTTGGAATTGTTAATTAGAGAAGAGTTCCAATTCTTGTTGGGTTTGTTGTATTCACTTACATGTATATACCCTTGTGAAAGGTATGAATCCACCTCTTCTCCTCCCAGGTATGGGTTAATTCGTAAGACTTGTATTACTAAATCATTATCTCAAAAAAAAAAAAAAAGTATTCTTTTAATCTAAAAATATTTTATGGCTTTAAATAACCTGCAAAGGGTTAATAAGCCATAAAAAATGAATCCATGAATCGAACAAGGAGTAATATGTGGGAAAATTTTTGTATCTTCATAGCCTGACAGAAATAAACTGTATTTTTTCTGTTTAGGCTTTCATCAATTTTTACCAATTTTCTTATACCATCACTGCAAACCCATAGTAATATAGGTCCGCCATCAGATTTTTCTTGTCTTTGTGACATATCTTGCATTGTTTTTGTTTCCCCACTGGTCTTATATATTCTCTTGCATTAGAATGTGATTATTTTACATTCAACACTAAAAATTACTTTTTGCCATTTTCCAGTATTGCATGTTAGATGCCCTTTTAATGACTACAATCTTCTGTACTGATATATTTATGCCTGTTCGAGTGTCTTTTTTTTTTTTTTTTTTTTAATAATATTCTGTGTACTTCTTCAACTGATATGTCACTGTTAAGATGACATTCAATCCTCACTTGTCTGGCTCTTAATTTTGGATTACCTACCAAGACTCACAATTTTTGTTTCATCTCACTCATCTAACTTTTGTGTTCTTCTATTTGTCTTTGAACTTAAGACATTTTAGCTGGTTTTGACATGGTTCTTGGAAATTCACAGCTTCCTGACGCTCTTATTTTGAGTTATCTTCATCTTCAAAGTCACAACCTTGTTTCGGCAGAAATTTTATCCATGATTTTAGTGTTTAAAAAAAAACGTGTATGTATATATATATATATATATATATATATATATACACACACGCACACACATTCAAAGTGCAAAAATTTAGTCCAATTACATAAAATGGAAAAGGTCATTGTAGTTGAACATTAGCCTGCTTTTTAATTTTTTTAACACTGGCTAAAATTTCTACTTAAATAAGGATGAAGGTTGTGACTTTGACGGGGAAGATATATATATATATATATATATATAAAAACACGGTCACATTGTGTCTCCCTTGTTTGTAAAATAAAACATTTCTATAACTCTACATACATAAAAAATCCATACATTCAGTTAAAAATAAAAATCGTTTCCAATAAGGGCTAAAAGAATAGCTAAAAGTACTCAGATACATAGATATTTGGTCAATTTTTATTTCCAGAAAAGAAAACTTATACAAGAAAGATTAAACAAAAAGCTTATTCACAGTACCTTGTCACTCATCTTTAATGAAACTTGTATAAGAGAGAGATTGCTACTTAAATACACAATTTTATTTGCAAGATGTATCAAAAATAAGATTACAAACTTTGTAGGTGGGTTCCTCATTCCAAAACAAGAACAAAAGTTCATAAAAAATGTCCACAAATGCTTCATTTTTGAGTTATTAAGTTTAAAGAAAGTTAACAGTAGAGGGCACTGTTGCCATGTAATTTAGGTTACATTTGTCATTTGTGATTAGTCTTTCTTCAACATATAACGTGTGTAATAGAGAGTTAACTGGGAAGTATTTCATGTAACAATGGCGGGATATATTGTGAGCAGGCCGATGTGATTTTTACATACCTGAGGCAGGATCTGTGGCATCACAAATTATAAATTGAGAAAAATCAAAATCCACTCATACACCTGACCACGAAGAACATATCTTCTACTGCTGTTTATTGTCACATTGCTGAGGCAGGATCTGTGACATCACAAATTATGGATTGAGAAAAATCAAGATCCACTCATATTGGAGTAGATAGACTAAACTATCGCCTGGTTCACATTCCACCCACATCTATTGAACAGGTTAAGAGACTCATCCCTTGTTTCCTGTTTATGATGCGGTTTCCAGTTTTCTCTTTTCTAATCTCCTCACATTTTTTTTTTTTTTTCAATTGGAGTAGATACATCTATCTATTGTCCGGTTCACACTCCACCCATGTCTATTGAACAGGTTAAGAGGCTTGTCCCTTGTTCCCTGTTTAAGATGTGGTTTCCGGCTTTCTCTTTTCCGATCTTTTCACTATTACGTAGCCCCCTGCACATCAGTGGCATTACCGCCTTGCTCAGGGTGATACGATTTAAAAAAAAAAAAAAAAATACCTGACCCCCCCCCCCCCCCCCCCCCGAAGAACACATCCTACTGGCTGTTGGAAATGATGCAGGTCGTCTTAGCATCTCATAGTACTGCATGGAGGATACTTCAATAGCTGCTCCTGTATCCATATTTATTTGCAGAAAGTGTGTAAAAGTATTTTTGGTTTGTATCTTGTCTTGTACATTTATCAGCGTCTTCCATAAACTTTAAACTTCATAACTCAAAAATGAAGTATTTGTGGACGTATAAACATATAGACTTTTGTCCTTGTTTTGGTATGAGGAATCCACCTCCAAAGTTTTTAAAAGTTCTTTTGATGCACCCTGTGTGTGTGTTTGGATAGGGAAAAAATTCTTCAATAATGCTTTATGAATTCTGTAGACATCAGAAAATTTTTCAAACTCACCTGTAAATGAGAAAAATGGTTCTGAACTGTAAAGAGAAAAAAAAACATGATTCAGTTTCTTTAATACAAAAACATTTCTTTTACATTTTAAATAATTAAAAGTTGTTTTATTTTTTTAATACACTTAATTTTTTAAAAAATTGAATTTACATAGATAATGAGTTGTTTGCAAAATATATTTGGACTTTTTTTTTATACTGTACCTTTTAAAAAAATTAGTTTCTAATGTAAAAAAAATAACAATAATCAAACAATGTAAAATGTTGCTTATTAAGTATTGTGAACTCATTAATAAAATAAATACAAAATTGTGTGAAAGTCTGATCAAAAACTTTAAAGTATTTTTTGTAAGATATCTATTTTCTTTGAAGTATTTAAAATAGCTGTTTCAATTGAAATCTTAATGAGTAAACATTTCTTTGCAATATGCTATATTGTTTCAATGAGGAAAATGTTATTTCTTTAAATGATATCTTTTTTTTTTGTTTTAAAATTTCTATTTCTATTACATATTTTTAATTTTGCATAAGCTATCAAAAAATTTTTAAATAACTAAAAGCTTTGCTAGCATTTCTGATTGTGGATTTGATTGAATTTTGATTGTGTTTTATACTTAATGTCAATAAAATCCAGGATTTAAAATCTGTTTAGCAAACACTTGCTGAGGAATTGATATAACAATCTCTCTATAACAAAATATTATCTCTATTTTATTTTATATTGGGTTAATCTTGGTTGAGTGATTGTTGTATATAGGTTTTTGTTGTTCACTGGTTATGCTAAGAAATAAAAAAAAACTTTACTTTTTTTTAATGATTCCTCCAGTTCACTTTATTTATCACATAGCTGATTTGCATCTTTACTCACGTTACTGTCAGCTTCAACTTCTGCCAGAATAAAACTTGATGCAAAAATGTAGCTTCACCTTAAAGCAAGAATCCCAATTTTCTCCATTTATATATTTGACACTTTACCAGATAAGAATCAGGATGATATTATATCACAGTCATAATGAAAGTATTCAACACACAGAAAAAATATATTTATTTGAACTATAACCACTGTAATAGATGTTTTGTTCCTGCCAGAATTATTGTATTTTTGTTTACATGAGGGGGGGTTCCAAGTTCAGTATAAATTACAAGTTTAGTTTTTAAAAGATAACTTATGTTAGAAGGAATAGTTTCTGTGGTCTGGCAATTAATAAATTTAATAATTTGAGAATATCAACTGAAGTTATTTCCATTTGCTGTTCTCTGCCAAAGAATATTATACAGATACAATTCCCATTGTATCAATAAAATTTTCTTTAATGTCTGATTACTATCTTCCATATATATATATATATATATATATATTTTTTTTTTTTTTACACCAAAATTAACTTTGTATATACTAGTACACAAAAGTTTTGGGCCAACTACATAAAAGGATTATACACCTTTATTTTATTAAGATTGTTTAGTAGTTTGCTTTTATTAGTAGTATTTGTTTGTAGGTCTTGAGGCTTGGAAAATAAGTCATCACATTTTTGTAGATGCCTTATAATAAGATATACTGCTTTAATCAACTTGAAGTGGAAAAAAGGCCATGCAAAAATGTTGGGCCAATGAATGATAATGTGTGTGATATGAAAATTGTTTCATTTTATTAACATAATGTTCTTGCTTTTTTTTTTTTTTTTTTTTTTTTTTTTTTTTACACTAAAATGTTTGAAAGAAAGATGAAGAGTATGATTTTGAAGGAGAAGATAACTCGTTGGGTGAGAATTTCCAGAAACTGTGTTCAAACAATCTAAAAGTTGTTTGTTATTAATGGAAATATTTTAAATGCAAAAACCATAAGACCACAAAAGTTAGAAAAAGAGATGAAAGAAGGATTATGAGAATCTCTGTAGCTAATCCAAAATTAACTGCCAGATAAGAATTGAATGCAGTCTTAATAGTGATGTTAAAGTTGATACAGTATGCAGAGTATTATTAAAAAAACAACTTGAACAGGCATATAGAATAAAAAAAAAAAAAACTTAACCCCAAAACTTTGGAACAGAAGACTGAATTGTTCAAAAGCACATCTAACCTGGGATAATGGAAAATGGAAAAAAGTAATTTTTAGTGATGACTTCACAATAGTTACATTCTACTGCAAGAGAAAATGTAAGAAGACCTATGGGAGAAAAAAGTAATGAAAGATAAACCACAAAGATAAGATTTGGTGGTGGACTCCTAATGGAGTGGATTTGCAATAAAAGTAATAAAAGAAGAAAATTGGTCAAATTGGATGGAAACCTAAACAGCAAATCTATATTAACGACAGTTTAATATTTTTCCAGACTATAAAATGCTGAAAGTTTTCAGCATGACAATGCTCCTTACCACACCTCCTATGCAATCAAGAGATTTCTTGTAAATGAAAGTATTCTACTTTTGGAAGATACTCGCACAAAGTTTTGAGCTCAATATAATTGAACCATTGTAATGGCAACTGAAGAAACATATATTTCCCCAAAAAAAAAAAAAAATACTACCCAAAAAAAAGAAAAAAAAAATGTGGGAAAAATTTGAGAGAAAATCTGTACCTTGTTCTAATCAATGTCACATTGAATTCAGGAAATTATCCATACCAAAGGCAGTAACAATAATTATTTTACTAACTCCATACTTTAACATTTTGTAATGATAAAGATCATGTTTTGTAAGAAAAAACAAAATTCTTTAAGAACTGAAAGATAAAATTTTTTTCTGGTGCTCTAGTATTTTTGCATGGCTTTTTTTATATAGCATCATTCTTAATGTTCTCTCATCCACCATTATAACATCACTCAGTCTTGGCTCTGAAATACAGATGGTGCCACAAATAAAACATACGTATGGTTTTTACGAAGTACTAACATTCAAATCGCATGTGACAAAATTTGGAACAATCAGATTATTAGTTTACAAATTACAGTTATTTAAGTGAAGCTACTGTTGCAATCTGTCCTGTTATTTAACCTATAACTGGAGGGAAGAGATGGATTAATACCTTTCCCAAGGTTATTTGCGCGTAAGTGAATGCAATGAATTCAACTGGAATTCGAACTCGGCTCCCCAATTTCTCGTTCCAAGCCGATATCCACTGGACCACTACCGCAGGAAGCAATGGCAACCTACTGCGAGATAATCTTCTGCCCAGTCAGTCATGTCTCAAGAGACATGATTGCCCAAGTGTGTTTCACGTATGGCACTTAACTGACTGTTGAAAATCTTCAAAACAATGGAAAAATCTGAATTTCATGTGTTAAAGCATTGCTTTCTGATGAGGGGAAAAAATACTTATCAAGCAAAGCAATAGCTTGATAAGTTATTCAGACTCTTCTCCCTCGGAAACAACAGTTAAGAGGTGGTATGCTGACTTTAAATGTAGTCGTACAGACACAAATGTTGCCCAAAATTGGCAGTTTTCCCAGCAAACACCAAAAAAATCCAAACTCATTTTGGCTGATCATAAATTGAAGTTGCGTGAGATAGCAGAGGAGTTGGGCATATCAGAAGGCAGTGTATTCACCATTTTGCATGAACATTTGTCAAAGAAAGCTGTGTTCAAAGTGGGTGCCACATTTTCTCACAATTGATCAAAAACAACACGTCAACTATTCAGTGTTGTTTGCAACTGTTTCAATGTAACAGGGAGTTTTTGCATAAATATGTGACAATGGATGAAACATGGATCCACCACTTCACTCCGGAGTCAAACTGGCAGTCAGCTGAGTGGACAGCAGCAGGTGAAAGCCGACCAGACGCAAACATCAGCAGGCAAGGTTTTGTCCTCCGTATTTTGGGATGTGCAAGGTATTTTGTTCATCAATTAGCTTAAGAAAGGAAGAACCATCAATAGCAAATATTATAAGGCATTACTGGTGAATTTGAAGGAAGAAATCACCAAAAAATGACCACAAATTAAGAAAAAAGTGATCTTTCCCCAAGGCAACACACCATGCCACAAGTTGATCAGAACGATGGCAAAACTACATGAATTGCACTTCAAATTGCTTCTATATCCACCCTATTCTCTAGATCTGGCCCCCAGTAACTACTGGTTGTTTGCAGACCTCAAAAGAATGCTCCAGGGAAAGAGATTTGGCTCCAATGAAGAAGTGATATCAGAAACTGAGGTATATTTTGAAGCCAAAGACAAATCGTTCTACAAAAAAAAAAAAAAGCATCAAATTGTTAAAGTGGTGTTTGAATCAGTTTCCTTATAGAGTGATACACTATGTTGATGAATAAAATTGAATTTTGCCTAAAAGTTGTTTTATTAGTTATGCCCGGCATTTATTAAGTGATGTGTTAGCATTAATAAAAATGCAAGGACTTTTTTCTGCCCCTCAAAGATCATGAAATGTACTGAGAAAATCATTCTTGATTTTGGGGTAAAACTGACAAAAGTAATTAATCGAGGTGGCCCAAAAGTTTCACACGCCTGTCTAATAATTCTATGCTGTTAGTAATACTTGCCTCAACTCTTAACCAGTAAAATGTGAGGATGGTATAATATATAGATAACAGCTCTCAATGAGAAATCAAAGCTGATTTCAAATTCCAGTTGAGTTCATCATAAATATTCTTGAGAATATATGAATCTTACACCTCACCCAACTAAGGGTTAATAGTAAGAAGAATCATTCTTATTGTCAAAAAATTGTTAATACAATATTCACTTGCAAAAACAAAATAATATTCTTAGTCACTCGAAAATGTTTTGGGTTTAAATAACCCAGAAAGGGTTGATTGATCAATCAATCAATCAATCATATTGACTACTGACAATTGTTGCGTTACCACGTATTCACCCTAACCCACCACAGTACTAAAAGTACAGACTGTTTATAATCATGCTTTCTTTTTCTCTAGTTGTGACAACTCCTCTCTCTCTCTCTCTCTCTCTCTGATAACCTTATGAAATCAACAGTTAAATTAATGCATGTAAGGTTAAATAATGATCCATGGAAACAGGATTGGCTGATAGCTAAAAATAATAGCACAGCACACCTGTGGAGTTAAGTGAGCCAATATGAAGAATTGCATGGGAGAAATACGCTTAATCAGTTAGACTGCGGATCTCAAGAGATGCAGGTTCCTTCTTATTGCCAAATTAGGAGATTGCTTAACTAAAGAACGAAATCGAATCTCCAACTTGCAGTGGACCTGTATGACTGGCAACCCCTCCTTCGTAATTTTTTGTTTTTCATCCCCCCACCCCACTTTTTTCAGTGCATTCTTATCCATTAGACCCTAAACTTTCTGATTAGCAACAAATTTTTGGAAAAATTCAATATTTAAAGATTTTTAGGGGGTGCTCAGTTTTTCATACAATGTTCTAGTAAATCAATCCCCCAAAACGGTCTTTTTCATTAATTTCCTACAAGTTTTGAAAAAAAAAAAGGGCAACAACTTGTCATTGTTTTTTACTTGACACCAACCAAAGTGAGTGTTTCCAATATGGGGGATCGATTTACTAGGACGTTGTATGAGAAACTGAGCACCCCTAAAAATCTTTAAATATTGAATTTTTTTCCAAACTTTTTGCTAATCTGAAAGTTTAGGATCTAATCAATAAGAATGAATTTAAAAAAATTTAAGAAAATAAAAAGCAAAAAAATTACAGGGAGGTGCCGGTTGTGCATGTTCGCCCAACTCAAATATATTAAGAGTTGGATTGCAGATTTTGAGGAATGAAGACTCTTTGATAATGTCACCAACAGATTTGGAAATTGCAAAATAAAGAGGCAGAATATTTTGTCCAACTCTTCCACATTGATCCTATGCCTCATGAACATTTATTTGATTGAGAAAATATTCACAAATCAAAAGCAATAGTAAATCACTAATTGTGTTAATCACCAAATATAAAGGAATGTATGATTTTTCTAGTAAGGAAAAAGGAGAACACTTCAGTGAACTTAGTGTTGAATTTTCACAACTGAAAAACAACTTTTATGCTGTCAAAAACTGCAAAGAGGAAAGGAACGTCACTTGGCAACAGAAGATTGCAATTTTAAGAAGTCAAAGATTGTAGCTAAATGACTTTCCTTTGCACATGACAAAGTAAAGAACTGAAGAAAAAGAAAGGAAAAGAGAAATGTAAAATATAAACAAGAGAGAAATGAAAAACACTATATTTGTGATTTCAGACCAAAGTTAAGCTTCACTTTTTTTTTTTCATATTGCATACATTGCACAGACCTTTCCACACAAACAATGTTTCTTTATATAACTTTTGCTCTCTATTAAATCATGTTAAATTTCACTGTATGTATTTGTTGTTCATCACTATTGGTTATTTACCTTATCTGTGTATTTGACCCTGTGAAAGAAACTATCCACTACTAGTGGAAAATCTTGGCCATACCTTTTGTTATAAAGCTAAACTTTTTAAAAAAAAAATTTTTTTGTGGCAGTTTGGTCATAACACAACAGAATCCATTTTTCTTTTTCTTTCTTGACTGTCAATAAACAACATACAGATTAAGTGTTGAAATTTGCTCAAAGTGTAGGTAAAAGAACTTTTTCATTTATTTTTTTTTTTTTTTTTTTTTTTTTTAGCTTGTTAATGAAAGACCTAAAATTAGGCAGGAAGTAGTGGTTATAAGAAACATCAAAACCTTACCTCTATATAGCTGGTTCAAATAGTCTGTACTAAAATGCAAACATTGTCTTATTTTTTATTCTCCTACCAGAATTTGCTGTCACTGTATATGTGATCAGAGTGAATAAAATATTTGATAATTTTTTTAACCTTACCCATAATATCAGACAAATTGTATTGTCATAAAATTTTAGCTGTTGAAATGATTAGAAAGCTTTCTATATTAAATTTTTTATGGAAGTGATCACTGAACAAATTTTAAGTTTATATATCCATGTAAAAAATGCAAAGTGCATGTATGTAATATATGTAAATAGATAAAAGTGGACATTGAAGTCAACACCCACCAGTAACAGTCTGTTTAATGCTAGATATAATTGTCAGGCCATATGTGTTATGTTTTTGCTCAACTTTTATATAAAGATCAGTGATGCATTGTGGGTAGTCTACTATATTATTCTAACAGTTATTTTGGTGGGCATAATTTATTATTTACTTATTTGTTGGGATTTTTTGTTTTTTATTTTTAATTTATTCTTGTTCGTTTTCAATTTTTAAGTAGTATAGTAAAAATTTGTTTTAGTTTGTTTTGATCTGGGAAAGTAATTATATCTGTATTCTTCTAAGCAGTGTTTACAATTTTTAGATTGATTATTGTAGGCTGATGTTCTTTTTCCTTATTTTTCATGATATTTTTGGTTTTTGTTAATTTCCCAGATATGTTTAGAAAACAGTGTGCTGTTGACATTTTTAGTATTTGTAAAGAATGTTTTGTGTGCATAGTTTCTTTATTTTCAAGGGCCTTCAGTTATTCCTATGTATGTTTTTCTTCGTTATCTGCTGATTTTACAGTGGCTTGGTATATTACATTCTTCTGCAAGCAATTGCTATTTAAGGGATATTCATTATTCTGCAGTTACATGTTGATTTAATTTGTTCAGGTGGTTTGTCTTCCTGTTGTACTTTATTATTTTTTGTCATTTTCTTGGTGAAACTGGAGCTAATTTTTACTGTTTTGGTTGAATATATTGGGTAGTGTGCTTGATGTGGGGAAGTGTTTGCATATGAGTTTAATGAAATTTTTTTAATTTGTTTCAACATTTTTGTTATATGGTGGGTTAAACCATATAATTTTTTTTACTTTTTAGCTTTATTTTGTGTTGTGTATGTAAGTGTTGCTTGAAATCCACTATTTTTTTTTTTTTAGAACTGTTTCATAGTCTTTTTTAACTTTATTGAAAATGATTTCACTGGAAGAATTGTTGGAAAACCTACAGTTAATTGATTTTGGTATCTGCTTGATTATTGATGGTGGGTGGTTAGAAAATGTGTATATGCAGTAGTTTATCATTGGGTTTTCTGTCTGGTTTATATATAACTTTTCTTAAGTTAAAGGTGACATCTAGAAAATCCACTTTGTTTAGGTTTTTATGTCTGTCGAATCCTATATTTTTTAATGTTTTTTTTCATTTTATCTGTGTTTTGCTTGTTATAATTTAAGATCATGATACCGTCATCCCTGTAGAGTCCTGTATAGTTTCTATTGATTATTTTATTTAGCTTTTGTAGCAGATATATATTTATGAGTTATCGGGTTTCTGCACTGTCAAAGCTGCCAATGGTCATGTTGAAGATCCCTTCTTTCTTTGTCCATGTATCTTCATTGTCGAAAGTAGTGATTTTCAAGGGTGTTTAATGATTTGTATTTTGTTTGTGTTTACTTTTATTTATTCTTGAGCTGAGGAAATAGCATGGGTTCTGTTATAGAAAAATAGAATTCTTTTATATCTAGTTGTAGAAATTGGAAATTATATTTGTTTATTTAAGTTGGGGAACCAATCTTTCATTGTTTTTTGGCTTTTTCCACTGATTTACTTCTAACTGCTTCCTTAATTTAGATCTTTGCTCTAAATTAATTCTTTCTAGTATTATTTTACTTATTTTATATCATTCACTTTTGGTTGGGTTTATGAATCTGCATGTTGGGTTTGTTCAGAAATTATACTTGTGGTCTTTTAGTGTGATAAATCCTTGTACCTTAATGATGCAATTTATTTGGTTGTCTTGTTCTGATTTTTGGGCAATTGTTTTGGCTCTTGTATTGATATTATGTTCTCTTGCTTTGGTGCTTTTGTTTTGTTTTTTTTTGTTTTTTTTCATGTTTTAGTTATGTTGTCCTTAAGTAATTTGAGTTTAGGGGATGCGTCGTACGTAAAAATTTCTAGTTTTATCCACTGAGATAAATACATTAGTAAAATTGCTTTAGTTTTTTTGTTTATGGAATTTTCTGTTTCTTACTAAGTTACTCAAATCATTCACTCAAGGAAAATAATACAGTCTTATTTTTCCCAGAAATTTGGTTGTTTCTCAGTGAAGAACACATTAAAGTGTTTGTTATCCAAAGAATTAAAATTTTGACTATTGAGATGATTTTCAAAAACCTGAATAAATGAAAATCTGAAGGAGCAATGTCTGGTAAATATGACAGATGGGTTAACACATCTCTGCCAAACTGCAACAAATTTTTCTGGGTCACCAAAAAAACTAGTTCTGTCATTATCCTTATGAATAACAACACCTATCATGTTCACCAATTCTGGGTGTTTTTCTTGAATTACTGCTTTTAACTTGCCCAGTTGTGAGCAGTATTTTTCAGAATCAATTGACCTGGTTACTTAGCAGAAGCTCATACTACAGGATTCCTTTCCAATCTCACCAGATGCACAGCATGACTTTCTTAGGATGAATACTTGCTTCATGTCACTTACCCCAGGATCTTTTTCACTGAACATTGTTGTAAACAATCCATTTTTCATCATTCATTACAATTTGCTTCAACAAGGGGTGCTTTTCATTGTGTTTATTCTGCAATCCATGGAAATGCAATCCAAAAGATTTTTTTTATTCAGATCATGTGGTATCCAAATATTGTAGTAATTTAAGTACTCAAGCTTCACCGAGTCCTCTTGGATAGTGGATTTTGATAAATTTAATGTTTTTTGTCAATTCCCACATTGTATAATATATATTCTCAATTAATGTCTTGATTTGATCATCTGTAGTGTGGCGTTTGTGTGAGTATTCTTTAACACTAAAGCTATAATCACTGGCTCTAAACTTGAATCATTTCCACACAGTTCTGTCAGCTAAAGCATCTTCACTGTACACAGTACATACCTTTTTTTTTTATTCCTTGTGGCCTTTTACAGTATATATAAAAAAGTATCAAGTATCTAAAATGCACCTTATAATCTTTCATTTTTTATACAAATGCAAAATTGACGTGTCTCAAGTAATTCTAAACTTTCCTTTTCAAGAGATAGTTTGAAGTTTGCTCTAATTGGAAATACAAGCATATTAAATCTGATAAATTTGACACATTCTAACATATTGGAATATGATCAACTAAAAATTGGCATGAACTTTCTGGACAACCCAATAAATAAACAAAAACAAGTAAAATAAATTCAAACAAATTAGTATATAAACTAAGCAAATAATAAACAAACCATAACCACCAAAATAACTTAAAATAATACAATGAACTATCCACAATCCATCACTGACCTCTGTGTATGTAAAAAAAAAAAAAAATATATATATATATATGCATGCATGCATGCACACAGTGCACATGGTCTGGTGATTGTGTTTAACATGAAACACTGTTGCCTTTGGGTGTTGACTTAAATGTTCATTTTTTTATTTACATATGCTCTCTCCCTGATATTGAGCACTTTAACCCATATATATATATATTATACCTTAAAATTATATATCACACACACATACACAACAGGATAATATCATGTTTTGAAGATCATGTAAAAAAAAAAATATGATGAGCATGCATGTTAGAAAAGGTTTTTTGGTATAATTGATTCTGATATAATCCATCTGTTATTTAATAGATTGTTGAACACTTAAATAGCATTATGTCTCAAAAGAGACATGACTGACTGGGCAGAAGATTTTCCCGCAGTAGGTTGCCATTACTTTCAGCAGTAGACTGGTTGCAAATAGAGGCTATAGAACCCAATCTGTCCTGTTATTTAACCCGTAGCAGGAGGGAAGATATGCATTATTACCTTTCCCAATTGTATTTGCACATAAGTAAATGCAGCAAATTCAACTGGAATTAAAAATCAGCTCCCCGATTTCTCATTCCAGGCTGATATCCACTGCACCACAACAAACAGTGCTTCATGCCATACAAAGGCTAAAAAGAGACTAAAACTAAAAACATAATATAAATATTTACCATTTTGAATGGGTAAATATGCAGCTATATATAAGAAATGGCCTAAATTGTATCACCAAAACACTCTACTACTGTCAGTGGTTGCAGAAAGTTGTAAACAATGAGGAGTGCTGCTCTAGTAGCTACTCAAAGAACTAATGGCAGCTGATTCAAAAAGGACCTGACCATAAAATTTGCTGGACTACTGAGTGTCAGATGAAAGATTGAACTTTACACTATATGTGACTCAATTCTTAGGATATTGAGCACTGTTAAAAAACACAATGATCAACATAGGTACTTAATTTAGAAAAGAAAAAAAATTTCATCAACATCCTTTATCCTGAGTAATCAGTTGAATATTGTTATGAATTTTTTCTTTATATAATGTTCAATCTATTTACTAATTTTAATCAATAAGTGTATTGACAGGAATGTTATAAAACAAATATTGTTAAATAAAAGATCTTTTTATCATTAGGCTACAGTCTTTATAAATAGCATGAAACTGATTGCCAGCCAGCAATTATATTTTATTCTTTTATTTTTTATTTTTTTTATTATCAAGAGAAATAATCTTTTGTATACTGAATGTACAATCCTGGAGAAGATTTAAAAAAACAAAAAGCAATTTTTATCAAATTACTAGATCTTGAAAAGTTTTTGCATTTATTGATAGTTTCATATACCTAATAAATAAATTTACAATTATATGAAATCTTCCCTCAAAAGCTGCTTCCTCAAAATAAGACTATTTTTGAATATATCCCCTCTTCTCTGGCATTCTTCTAGTGTCTCTTCACACTTGGTAACCTTCTTGCAATTTTGAACTAAATCCCTGATTCAGTCAATACATTTGCTTCATTTTATTCCATTTTCTATGCTTACATCATATTTTGTAGCCATTCATAATCACCAACCTTATTCACCTTTGTGCTGCTTTTCTATTTATGCCACTAAACTGGAGTATGTGATTTTTTTTTTTTAAACACTACTAGAGATTGAACCCATGCATGTTTCTTTTAGACAATCAAGTGAAGAAATTCTGAAGTCATAAACCTAATCTTTGTACTCAATGGTAATATTTTTTTTCTTTCTTGGTGTCCTCATTAAAGACTTTCAGATGGTAATCTGAAAGGTCTACTGGGGAAATTGTTTAATACCTGCACATGTTAGGCACTGATTTTGTCCATTATCTTGGCTTAGGAGTTGATGATCCCTTTTTTTTCTCATCAATATATGATCAACCAAACCTGGTTTCAGTTTTGATTAAGTGTAATGTTATGTTACCAGTATCTGATAAGTCTTTTATATGTTGACATCTCAGGACATTGACAATCATAGTTCTCTACAACTGTCCTTTGTAATTCTAAATATGACTTATCTTCTTGCTATCTTTCCTAATCCCTGTTCTGCACAAGTTTAAGTAGGTTAGGTGTTGCTTTTCTCTCCCACTTGCTTGCAATATGACCTATGAGTGTCAAATTTTCTAAGCCTGCTTTATGTGCATTATAAATTTCAACTTCTTCTGATCCTAAGTATAAATTTGTTTCCATTTTTCCTAAAACTTAGTAATTGGTCATCATATGTTCAGTCCATGTTATTCTCAGCATCCTTCTGTAGAACTACATTTCTGTTGCCTGAGGGTTTTTTTTTTTTTTTTTCAGTAGATTGTCCAGTGTCCACTGCCATATAAGAGAACTAATGTTAAATAACAGTCCAGTATTATCTCTTTTTTTATCTAATGAAATTTTCCTGTTTTATCATACTTTGCTTAACTTTTGGCATCTTTTGCTATTCCGATGTGCCTTTTTATTTTGTTGTTGCATTTTCCTTCCTCTGTTAAAAAAAACTTCCTAGATATTTAAATTATTGCACTTGTTTGATTTTGGTATCTTCAATTGGAAATTTACCTCTTGGGCTGTTCCTTTTGCTAACAACCATACATTCTGTCTTCTTACAATTAATGCTTAGTCCTTTCATATCACTTTTCTTTACTACCTTCTGTAGGAACTCTGTATTTTTCTTACTATGTCTATTACCAACACAGTGTCATCTGTATATCTTGTGTTAAGATTGTGGCTGCCAATAATGAATCCTGATAGGATTTCTAATTCTCAAGAAGAATACAAGACAAATTTTTTTGATATATAAAATAAATGCTTATTATTTTTTGACTCTATTAGCATTGACTGAATCAAGCATATGAGGTTTCAGATGTTTCTTTGAAGCTTTGAGCTTCTTGCAATGATGTTAAAGATTCTGCTTTCTCTCCTCATAGGTTGGGTGTTTATATAACTTCCTGTTATTCAGCTGTCTTGTGTGTGTATAGCAGTTTTTTTGTTTTGTTTTTTTTTGTCGTTTTATTTATATTGGTACATCCACTAACATTCATTGGGGTTCCTTTTCTTAATATTCTGAGGTGAAACAGTACAAAAATAACTTTAGTATCTTTTAAGGTGAACTAAGTATATATTGAGGTCACCAGAGATCAACTTTTCTTTTCTTTTTTTTTTTTTTACATCAAAGGTTCTTAATAGATATTAAATTTGATTCAGACCTGTGATATTTCCTGGTGTGAATCTCATAATACATAAAAGATGCACAAAAAAGAATTCCAAGTTCTATAGCTTCACTCCATGTGTTTGGGCATGTCCTACAGCTCTACTCCTCGAAAAATTATTCCAACTTAAGGATGTGTGTGTATGTGTACGCGTTCATGCACACACACACACACACACACACACACACACACGTACAAATTTTTATCCACTATAAAGTGTACATTTTGTTTTGACATTGAAATGACAATGTCTCCTCAGGTGGTGTGGAAAGGAATGGAAAGTCTCTTTTCTTATATTTGGCGAATTGTGTGTGGGATGTAGATGGGGTTAGTGATAAGTCTTGTAAATTGTCCATTGAAATTTTGAAAAAAGGGATTTTGTGGTTGATAGAGTTGATTAATGAACTTGTTGGGGATTTTGTAGACAGATTTAACATTAACATATTGTATAGCTTTTTATGGCATAGTGGCTGGATTTTTTTCCTTCGGGTTTAGTGAAGGGGAGATAAGGAAGTGTAAGGGTGGGGAAGAATAGGATTAGATGCGATGAAGTGGGAATAGTAGTTATCATTTATTGGACCTATCTTTCTTATTTATTTGTACAACTATACACTATTTTTTATTTAAACTCAGTTTTTATAATTGATCTAATTTTGTGAATTTAACCTTAATTTTAAATTTAGGAAATCACTTTTTTCTATAAAACTTTAAAATAGATCACAGTTAATGTTATGAAAGAGGTAAAATTTGATGTAAGAGTGTTGTTGTTATAAAGATTTATTGTCTCTAGGGGTCCTAACTTTGGCTTTTGTAGTATTTTTTAGCATGATTGTAAGGTTAGTTCTTTAATGTGTTTGCAGTTTACTGTGGTTTCATGTCTCTGGTTTAAAAGCCTGTTGCTATTCATGTATTTAATGATTTCAATTTTTTCTTGAAGACAAAGTACATGGTTCTTTTATTGATTTCAATGTTCTTGCTTGTTTGAGGATTTTCCATTTAACTTTAGGTGTTTTATTTTCATTTTTTAACTTCCAAAAGTATTTGGAAAGACACGTCATGTTTTTTTTTTTTTGTTATTGAAGGATGAGAGGTGATTGTAAAAGCACTTTTTAAATATGTTCATTGTGTTTCTGATATAAATTTTCTCATCTTTGGGAGTCTCCATGTATGAAATCGAACACATAGATATCAGGGATTTTGTTAAACATTTATTAGGAATGGGGCATTGGTTTGGGTTTCTACAGTTACAGAGGTTATTATTATGGGGCAGACTGGTATGAGTGTTGGAGTTATTTTTGTTGTATGCTTTTAATATTTTACTGTTGTGTACTTTAATTATTCTTTCTAGATTGTTGGAACAGCTATAGCTTAGTTTTATTGTATTCCTATTGAAAATTTTGCTTAGAGGGTTATTTGGGGGAAAATGCTTATCTATCAGTTCAAGAAATTTGTTCCAGTTTAAAGTTAACTGGTTAAAAGGAGGGTTATGCCATATGATTTTTCAGTTTCTATTTTTTCTTTCTGAGCTCCTGAATTTTTCCACAAAGTTAATTTTGAAGATTGATATCCGCTGTCTTTAAGAATTTTATCATAAACTACTTTGTGTTTATCGAATATTTCCTTATTTGAGGAGTGTGTGTTAATGTGGCATTCAACAGATGATGGAATATGCTTGATAATGAATGGTGGGTGATTAGAGTTGGGGTTTATATAGATTGGGTTAGCGTTATTTTTCATGTAAAATTGGAAGTTGTTAGATATTAAGTCTAAATGTTATGTCTAGGAAGTCAACTTGTTTTATATTAGGGTTAATTACTACATTAAGATCGAAAGATTTAAAAACTTTATTACTTTTCTAGTCCTATCAACCTTACCTCCAGTAGATTTATTTATTATCATGAGTCCGTCATCTCTATAGAGTCCTATATTGTTCGTGCCAATTTCTTTATACTCCGTGAGGTTGTACAATAGGAATAATCCGACTAGATCTGAAGATTCTGCAGAATCCAGTACTCCCATAGATAAATCAAAATTATCTGTTGAGTTTTTTGTCCACTGTTCATTGTTGTGGATGAGAACTGATTTTATGCAATTCAAAATTATTTTGATTTCATCCTTTGAGATGTCTGAATAGAATTCCGAATTCAAGGGCAAGATTGAAAAGGCTCTCAGATACCAATGGGTAAAAGTCCACAATGTCAAATTGTAGGAAGGTGGCATTTGACATTATCCCCCCCCCCCAAGGTTCTCAAACCAATTGATTACATCTAGTGTACCCCTGAACTGAAATTTTTTATTTTTTTTTATTTGTTGATTAACTCTTTCTAGTATTACCTTACTGATTCTACCAATTTCTGATTTTGTAGGGTTTATAATTCTAGCGGGTAATTTTTGGTAGAATTCCGGCTTATGGTCTTTTAACAGTATGTATGCCTCCTTTGTTGTAATTTTAGGGACTCTGTCACTTATTTTCAGTTTATCTGTAATTTGTTTGTCTGAGTAGTTGATTCTATCTGTGGTTTTGGTGCCCCGTATTAATTTTCCTGTAGTTTTTTGTTAGACTTTTCTTAATTAGGTCTTTGAACTCTTTGGGGTCTATTTTATAGAAATTTGAGGTTTTATCTGGACAATTTACAAGACTTATCTCCTTATCACTAACCCCATCTACATCCCACACACAATTCGCCAAATATAAGAAAAGAGACTTTCCATTCCTTTCCACACCACCTGAATAGCCATTGTCATTTCAGTGTGGAAACAAAATGTACACTTTGTAGTGGATAAAAATTTGTACATGTTTTAAACCATAATTTTTAATAATTTATTCACAGCTCTATATTATATATCGAGCACTATTTTAAATTAATGTTTTGAATGTTGTAAATTTTTCTTCCTTCCTTATTTACTGATATGTGTGTGTGTGTGTGTGTGTATATATATATATATATATATATATAAAAACGAAACTTGGTTATAAGCAACCGACAATTTGAAATGAATTGTTTAAACATTATTTTTTATCTATTTAAATACGAGTATCGATAAAAAATGTTTAAACATTTCACACACACACACATGTATATATATATATATATATATATATATATATATATACATATGCATACACATAAATACACACACACAAAGATTATAAAAGTAATTAACTGATAATGCCCATTATCAAAATAATCAAAAATGACATAAAATATGTTCAATTTATCATTTCTATCAAACATAAAAAAATAATTATTTTATGAGGAAAAATAATTTCATAAAATCCATGAGTTATTTTCCTTAATGGTAATATAAAAAAAAAAAGATATTTGAGCTATTTAAAGAAGCTGGCAAAGTATTTTTTTTTTTTTTTTTTTTTTTCAGTCCTTTAATCAGTTTTAAAGAGGTTTCAAATTGCATCTCTCCTATAAGCATCCCCACTTTAAAAAATATAGTTCATTAACCAATTTTATAAACACATTAAAATATTAATATTTCCCAGCTTTCCTCTAGTGATCTGAACTCAGTTGTATTCAATTTCAAAAAGGGTTCTCTGGAGAGAAACTAAATTTATTATTGTTTTTGAATAGCCATAAAAGTATTAAAAGTATCATATGAAAACATTTATAAGACAGTATACAGTTATGTCTGTACATAAACATTTAAAGCAGTATACAGTTATGTCTGCTGAAATGAATAAATAATTTTCCTTAAGACTATTTTGAAATAATTTACTGACCATGGATCATGCAAGAAATATTTGACATGCCCCTTTATTATAAAATTAAAGGTCTTAATTTACTTTACATTATTTTTATGAAAGTCCTTACAAGTCAAATAACAATCTATATACCAACACTTAACTTTCAATGTTATGAGAGCATCATAATCAAACTTTTTGTTATTAAAATGAATTATTATAAAATATTTTGAAATCTGTATAGATTTTTTTTGTTTCTTAATGTTGGTTTTTGCTCCCTTTATTCTTGAACATTGAAATTAAAAAATGCCTAGTAAAATTAGTTATAGGACAAAGATATAATCAAAATGGATGTTATACATTGGGTACTAGATTATACCTGTATAGTACAATTCACTTATAATTTAAATAAGTGGTTTCAGGAAATTAATGGCTTTTTTTATCAAGATTTTTACTCATAAAAACTGAATCAGATATTGCATCACCCATCTTAAAGTATTTTGTTATTGTTAAAAATGTGATCACTAATAAATTAATGAGTTTACTATGGAATTTTTTTTTTTTCCTTTTAATTCTCAAGTAAAAAGGCCATTTTTTTTGCCTTTATAAAATTCGATAGCTTTCTTCTTGCTGGTTGGCTTTATGCAGTGCCAATCATGTGTCTTTTATATAACATTTTTTTTTTTTTTAAATCTCTTTTTTGTACGATAAGCTTAATTTTACGTCACCATTTTTTTGTGTATATGTACATATAATTATTGTTTTAGAAAGGCAATTGTTTCAAATGCTTTTGCAAATGTACAACTTTAGTTTGGTATTTGCAAGGAACCTGTAAAAATGGTCTTCATACTTTTACTTATGCATTCCAATGATGATCTTCTTTTTGGACCAGAATAATGCAAATTTCTTACATGGAGCTAGTAATAGTTTTGTTAGGCATTTTAGGTTCGTACCTGAAGTTGTTTTTTGTTGTAATATTTGGAATACATTTGTTTTGTACATTTTCAAGTTCATACTTTGACCACCTATTGGAACAATCTTTCTTCTGTTTAGGAAAGAAGACGGGACTTTAAGAACAATGAATGCTGAAAAGGTAGGTGAAAACAGTTAATATTTCAAGATTGCTTATTTGTTAAGGGTAAGTTTAGTATTTTAAAAATATCTTAGATGATTGAAAATATAATTGTATTCACTGTTATCCAAATTAAGTTTTATTTTCTAAATTTTTTTTTTAAGATGAAATAAATATATCTAAGTTCAAACACCCTACCACTGAAATAGAAGCTTTAGATTTAGGTCTAAAATTCACCACAGAACTGAAGAAAGATATCACAATCTTGATCAAGAACCATAATTTCAATCACATCAAATATGAATACGGTTTTGTACTTGACATATTAGGAGTTACCCTCACAAATACCATTGAAACTACACTACCCAGGAGATATATACAGGCACTAAAAAACTTAACAAGCAAAAACATCATGCCATCCTACAAAAGAAGTGGAATAGTTATAATGGACACAAACATCTACACTGAAAAATTAGAATCTCTAAATAACAACAACAAACCAATGGATAAACAAACACTGAAACAAAATAAACTATTAAAACATTTCAAACATACGCACCGTAATGGGAGGTGCTAGAGGGTGTCATCAGTGATGTCATCGCGAGGATCACTAGGGGGTTTCGGGTATCTCAACATCATACCCCCCTCACCGTGCCGACCCGACCAGAGGTGATCAGTTTCTGGTCCATCCTCGATAAGCACTTTCAGACACTGGAAAAATTACGTTTGGGCCTGGTACGAAACCTTGCAAATGCTTCTGATTGCCGACAGTCAGAGCCACTTTCCATTTAGAGGCAAACTGTACATGAGCTCGTCCGAAAATATGAAACAATTTACCTATTGTACGGCTATTAAAAAAGAAGGAAAAATTCAACTACGAATTAATCACGATACATTAATTTAAACTTATTTATGCATTTTATCTTATTTACGAGTACTAATAAAATGAAGAGAAATCAGAAATGCAGAATTTTGGGGAATTTTAGCTAATAATTTCTAAATAACGACAACAAATGAATGGATAAACAAACACTGAAACAAAATTTTAACAAGACAATAAACCATTAAAACATGAAAATAAATATTGGTCTAGATTAACTGAATATCACCCCCACTATACTATGCTATATAGCTTACCCAAAATACATACCCATTAGACACGGAATTAATAGCACACCCCACCATCTAGCTAGAGCTATTGCTAAAATCCTAAGACCATTCTTAGGTACCATCAGCACTACACACATCAAACACTCAACTGACTTATTCCAAAGAATAGAAACCATTAATAGAGCTAACATATTTATTTCAAATTTAGACATTAAGCATACACAAACATATCACAAAATACTTCAACATACTAAGAAATCATCTCATGAAGTCCAAGGAAAAGCTTCCTCTACCCGTCCACAAAATTATAAAGATTATAAACTTAATTACTAATCACCGTTTCTTCTCTTTCAATAACACTTCTTCCTACAAACAAAATTTTGGCTTACCCATGGGGTTACCCATCAATGGTGTTCTTGCTTGCCTCTTTTTGGAATTCTTAGAATCTGGCCCATTCAAACACATCATGCCTAACAGCTCTACTTATTTATGATACATAGATGATGTTCTTTTATTTTATCTCCATGATACTGTTAAATCATCGAATTCACATAGGAATTTGAAACAACTCTTTACCTTTCATCAACACCTTATTAATACTCAAAATGATTCATTAGATTTTAAAGTTTACTGAAAATCCACAAACAAAAATGACTTAATCAATTTCTATTCCCCCCCCCACAAAATAAAATCTGAACTAATCGTAGGATTTTACCTTAGTCTTTAGAATATCTAAATGAAGAGAAATATGAGAAAACATTCAAACTTCTCTGCTACTCCCACCATTTTATCCTCGATGCTAAAAAAATGAGCTTACAAAATCCACAAAGTCAAAAAATTGGATACTTCCAACAAAAATTACACAAATTTCATAATCTTGCATTCCAACAACCTCTTAACTAAACTTGCAAGCAAATTAGTCATCCCTAACATTAGGATCGTTACCACCCCCATCAAGACTATTGGTGATATAATCAGGAAGGAAAATATACCAAACATCAATTCAAATGCTGGAATTTATCAGATAAAATGTCTACAGTGCAAAAACATGTACATGGGGGAGACATCATGTGATCTAAAAACTTGCATCTACAAACACGAGAGACTTGTGTTTAGACAGATGTTCTAACTCTTACGTTTTACATAAAGACGATGTGGGGCATAACTTTGGTTTCACTAATGCCAACGTAATTAAAAAAAAGAACATAAATGAAATAATACTAACCCTATCTTCAATGAAAAATTCCAACCAAAACAAATCATATCTAGCTGTATTTCAGTGACCTGCACAGAAGTGACAACAGCATTCCTCTGCTCCCCCCCTCTCTCTCTCTCTCACACACACACACAAAAATATATAATATCCAACTAAATACAAAATCATCACAACAACTTACTACATTACATTTGAACAATCTATACAAAAATGACATCTACAAATGTGTGTGCACACCTCAAATTGCTAATAAAACAATATAAGAATTTATTGAAATTAATTCTTTTTTATTTGGTATGTGCAAAATTTCCTAGTGTCTTACTTTTATTGAAATAAAATGTTTAGTGTTTCTTCAGTCTCTAGTTTTTCAAAAGCACTGCAAACTTTTGTACACTTCATAGAAATCATGGTTGAAAAAAAAAAGGAAAAATTAGTGAATCTCCTCAAAATAAATTTAAGCAATAGCTTAGTTCTGCATCCTGCATACAAAATCATTTGCAAAGTTTCAAACTCTATACTCTATTATTGAATCATGAACTCATTGTGTAATGAAGGCTCTAATATAAAACTATAACTCTCATATTTGGCTGCTGACGGTGGGGAATTTGACTTTTTGTGTGTGTGTGTGTTATATTGCTTGCTAGTATGACAGCCATTCTACCCAACAAATGATGTGTTGACAAAAATCAACTCAATTTGAACCAGTCTTTCAGATGAAACCTAGAAGCAGCTCAAATAAAATTTAATGAATATTAATGCTTAATTTACTGTTTTAAACACTTTCTTAGTGTATTAAAATTAAACTCTAATTACTTAAAATAATTTATGATCTAGTAAAACTTATTTGTAAGAATTAGCAAAACTGATTAAAATATTGGTTGAATGGTATGCATGGATGTCTGAACAAACTTAGCCGTATGTAGCACCCTAAGATACGATTACTAATTAGCAAATAAAAATAAAGTTAACTGTTTACTCGATGTAGATCATGTTCACATTGATACAACAGTAATTTTACAAGAATATATTTCAATACTTGATATTAAAATACATATCATTTTTATGACTCGGTAACCAAAACTAATATTCTGGATTTGTAATTTTGTAAAGCACCATACTTAAAGTAAACAATAACATCACTTAAGTCCTTATTCAGTTTCATAATTGAGGATGTCCTGAGTACGACAGTAAACTGCATCCGGCAGCAAGGCTTCTGATTAGGAGGTTGTGAAGAGAATGGAACCACCTCTTAATTGCTGTTGTTCCCATGTCAACCCTGACCCGGAGTGGTAGCACCTGTTTGGGTCCCAGCTATGGGCAAATAGTTAACCCCCAAACTGGAGTCAAAACACTATAAAAATATGCTTTTCTGGAAATACATGTATGCATAAAAATGCGCTTTTCTGGAAATATATGTATGCATAAAAATGCGCTTTTCTGGAAAAATATATGTATGCATAAAAATGCTTTTCTGGAAATATATGTATGCATAAAAATGCGCTTTTCTGGAAATATATGTATGCATAAAAATGCGCTTTTCTGGAAATATATGTATGCATAAAAATGCGTTTTCTGAAATATATGTATGCATTTTAAAAATGCGCTTTTCTGGAAATATATGTATGCATAAAAATGCGCTTTTCTGGAAATATATGTATGCATAAAAATGCGCTTTTCTGGAAATATATGTATGCATAAAAATGCGCTTTTCTGGAAATATATGTATGCATAAAAATGCGCTTTTCTGGAAATATATGTATGCATAAAAATGCGCTTTTCTGGAAATATATGTATGCATAAAAATGCGCTTTTCTGGAAATATATGTATGCATAAAAATGCGCTTTTCTGGAAATATATGTATGCATAAAAATGCGCTTTTCTGGAAATATATGTATGCATAAAAATGCGCTTTTCTGGAAATATATGTATGCATAAAAATGCGCTTTTCTGGAAATATATGTATGCATAAAAATGCGCTTTTGGAAATATATGTGCATAAAAATGCGCTTTTCTGGAAATATATGTATGCATAAAAATGCGCTTTTCTGGAAATATATGTATGCATAAAAATGCGCTTTTCTGGAAATATATGTATGCATAAAAATGCGCTTTTCTGGAAATATATGTATGCATAAAAATGCGCTTTTCTGGAAATATATGTATGCATAAAAAATAAAAAAATAAATAATAAAATTATAAATTATAAAAAAAAATTATAAAATAAAAACAAAATTTTTTATTAAAATCTGACTAAATCAACCTTTTCACTATTACTGACCTTTAAAAAAATACCTTAAAACCCCACCTTTTTGGCATTAAATAACCCACAGAGGTTGATATGCAGTTAAACAAAATTCAAACTTGATAATTGAGGAAAAAAAATCCCATGACATGGGATAATATATAAAATTGTTTTCTGTTTTTAAAAGATGAAAAAAAAAAATGAATTTATCTATTATAAATTAGTTGTTTTGACTGCCTAAGAAAAAACAAAAAATCTAACTTTTGGTTTCTATTATCCATGGTATCTTTAAATTAGTTTGTATTTTTTTTTTTTTTTAATAAGAAAAATTTATTTTAAAAAACAAATCATATTCAGAAGAAATACTTATAGTAGCTAAATTTATCATTTAGCAATATTTATAAATTTCTTTATTAGGAAATTGATAATTTATAATGATTCTTGATTTTCTTTTGCATTCCAAAGAGTATTATCACATGTCCTATGTTTTAGCTTATTCATTTAGCTAGCATATTTTCATAGATTATTCCAACAGTAATTATTTCAGGGAATCATTTTTCTTTCAATCATTTGCTTTTAATCTTTATAAATGATGTTAAAATATTTTTTGCTTTCAGTATTATCAATTTATAAATTTTAAAACTTAATATAGATAAATTGTTTAAATTTAGCAGCACCGTTAGAGTTTATTGTTGAATATTACAAATAATTTTTTTATTTCAGCTACTTAAAACACTACCTGTGTTGCAAAAACAGATGGATGCCCTTCTTGAATTTGATGTATGTATTACATTTAAACATTTGTTATGGTTATAATGTTTGATTGATTTACTTTTAAAATCTTAATTGTTTTAAAGACAAAAGTTTATTCTGTTTTTCTGTCTGGAATTGCTGGAAAGTTCTTGGCCTTTAGCTATGAAATCTACAAGCTGAATTTCACATTCAGTTTAAAATTAAACATGCTTTGTACGTTGTTTCTCAAGCTTTTTCCAAAAAGACTTCTGATATTTGGTCATTTAGTGAAATCCTGCTGATTTTACCTTGGAATTATTTAAGTTTCCTCCTTTACAAATTCCTTTTAATTTTTTTCAATTTTTAATCATGAAAAGCTGGAAAAAGATCTTGTGAATATGGTGGATGTTCAATGCACTCAAAATCCAAATTGTCTTGCCAGTTTTTTAACAGGAGCATTATCCTGCAAATAGACCATTTTTCTCTAATATTACTTTCAATTGGCCTATTTTGCATTAGCTGTTCGGCCCTTCTGAAGATGGTTATTGAAATACCTTTCTTATGCTTCACTAAAAAAAAAACTCTGGTAATGAACTTTCCTGTTAACTTTTGACGCTTGAATTTTTTCTGTCATGAAAAATAACAAGTACCATCACTGCATTAATCATAAGGGTATAACCATGTTTTCACCAACAATGGCAAATCATTTAAAAAAATTATCATGATGGCTGAAAATACTGCAGAATAAATTTGAAGATGTCTACTTTCTGGTTGATATTCAAACATTTTGGCAGCCATTTCAGTAACAGCTTCCACATACCCAACTACTCATGAATTTGTAAACCTAATCAGTTCCTGAAATATTTCTGTTGTTTCTGTAATTCTTTTGGCTGAAATGTGTCGATCAATCAAAATTAAGTCCTGATCATCAATTTCAATAATTGAAGTTTTCCCAGACTGCAATACATTTTGGATTTCGACACAATCACTTTTCAGCTGAGTATGATGCAAACTTGTCCTCCAATGTTTGTAGAAAGGCACATCAGACATCTTAGATCCCAAAATCCCATATGCAAACAATTAACCAATAATTAATAAATATATTAGAAGTAACGGAATCTATGGAACTCCTACCCAAACAATAAACTGTTTATAGTTAAACCAACTATATGAGAATTTTATCAGAAATACCAAACTAAAAGAGAAGTGATTATGTCCAGGTCCTATACTGGAAATACTACCAGTTATACATCTTTTTTAAAAAAGAAAAAAAAAATGGATGAACCTCCATTATGTGTGGCATGCCAAGATCCGCTCACCATAAAACACATCGACAAATTGCAGCAATTTTAAGTCAATCTGCTTAAGTTACTACCGAACAAGAAACTTAGAAGAACTTTCAAAATTCTGATTCGGTTTTACATATTCCAGTTTCTAAGAGAAATTAAACTGATTTAAAAAATGATTAAAAAAAAAAAATAACCATAACAACAATTTTACTATGTAATTTTTTTTTTCTGTTTAGATACATGATTTTTTTTTTTTTTTTTTTTTTTAAAGAATATTAAATTTTAGGATTAAATGACACACAAACATGAGTGTTTAATGCAAACATTGGAGTGGTTTGTTTAAAACAAACCACTTCAATGTTTGCATTAAACACTCATGGATTTCCTTTGGAATTTTCTTCTGCAGAAACAGGAACTTTGACATTCCTAAGTTCATCACTTGAAAATTTCGCACTTTCCCTTGACATGATTCTGTTAATGATCTGAAACAAACCCTGAAATAAGTTCAGTGATTATGAAAGTTGATACTTCAGAATATAAAGGAACACTTTGTAGCTACAGTCATAAAATAACTCTAACAAGACTTTTCAGCACTCCTTCATAGAGTAATCATTATTGAAATTATCCATTTTTAATAAAAGATACTTTTTAGCCAAATTATTGTATTAATTATTTTTAATATTAAATATAATTTTATCCTCTCTTAGCCTTTGTAGAGTATATGTTTGTATACATTCTCAAAATTAATTGTAAATCAGAATTTTCAAAATTTATCTCTAAAAAGGGATATTGCAAGTAATGAATAAATTTATTAAAGGCTGAAAAGTTGTCGGACTAGGAACTTTTCAGCACCCCCTCACATAATTTTTTTTTTTTTTTACATAAATGCTCAAGAAATATTGTTACTTTTATTAGTGTGCTTTTATTGCTAAAATTACTTGGCAATGTTAGTTTAAATATGTTGCAGTCAAGGTCATATATAAAATCAATGAGTTTTTGTTTTTGAGAAATGATTAATTGTATATCTCAGGTTATTTCTTACAAAATCATTGATAAAAATGAGGAAATGTACCACATTGAGATAAAGCTGATATAAAAATCTCCATTATCAAAACTAATCAGGAAAGGAATAATATTTGCTAATTATAAAAACTTTGAAACTTTTTTCTTGATTTACGATTTTTGCATTATGCTTGATTCTTGACACTGTTATAAATGAATATATTGTTATTCTAGGAAAAATCATGGCTGATGCAAATTGTCCAACAAAATAATGAAACAAATGACATGAGTTTACTTTTTCTTTAAGAAACCATATTCACCATATTGATAAAATCAGGATTATTGAAAAATGATGTAACGTATTTGAAAGAGATTTAAACGCAGATCCTTGATATTTATACAAAGCGTATTTTCTTAAATATTTTTGCAAGTTGCTTCTTCAGGAGTTTACTTGCTTTCAAGGCTTGGAGGTTGCCAGCATAAAATTGATAACTCTTATTGAATTTGAATTTTTCATATTGTTTAAAGAATACTTTTCTTTCCTTTTTACAGTGCACTCCTAATGAACTGACCAATGGAGTTATCAATGCTTGTTTTCTACTTTTGTTTAAAGATTTGATCCGATTATTTGCATGTTACAATGATGGTATTATTAATTTGTTAGGTAAGTACACTCAGTCAACATAATGCAAACTTAGTGTCCAGTAATTTCTTATAGTTAACCCTTTTCAGATGGACTGGCCAAATACATTTTTGTTTGCAATTAGGGTGGCCAACTGTCTTTAGCTCTGTCATTGTTGTTTGTTGAATTTAGAAGGTAAAAAAAAACAGTCATTTTCAATTCTGTTTTGTATCTACAAGAATTAAAAATGACTATATTTTTTTTCTTTGTTTTTTTATTATAACTGGAGAGTTGGTAACTCTTATTTTCAACTGAATCTAATAATACCAATTGGCTATAGAGGAATATGTGCTATTGAATCAGCCATAATAATTTCCTGTAGCAGTAGCATTAATAATTGCAATTATTCATAGATACATAATCAAATTTTAATACCACAGCAAGTGGATACAGAGTTATGAATGCTAATTCTAATGACATTTGAAGCAAAGGAAAATAAATTTAGCTTTTACTTAAAATCCATAGACCAAATGCAATATTTTAGTTATAGTTATTTGTAAGTTCCAACAATCGAGACCTTTAAAGCTAGGACATACCATGCCACTACTACTACAGTTAAATCGCATTCATTTTCTGTGTTTTACTTATATATCTTTTCCCTAAGAATTACCACTTTGTGGAGCAGACTCTTGTGTTGGTGCCTCCCTGAACACACTTTAATTCTGACCTTTTCAACTCAAGAGTTAATTCATATCTTGTTCTTATAATTGCTTTCTATCACCTTCTCTTCCATTCATATCACGCATCTTATTCCTCATAAACATTTTAACAGTAACCTTCCATCTTTAGTAGCTATTGAGCTTTGTATTGGGTGAAATTTAGTAAATAAAAAAAAAAAAGATAACGTTATGCTTATTAGATGAAACGTGTACACAAATGTAAGAAAGATTATGAAACAGGTTGTAATGTTTGTTACACTGCTGCTGTTCAACTATCTGTTACAGGACATGCAGATAATAAAAAATGGTAATATTAGCCTTTACATTATAAAAAAATAGTTGGCATTTATTGATTGAACAGCCAGTAGTATTATCAGTTAAGATTTATAAAATATTGCTCTCAAAACAAATTTTCAGGAAAATAGGTTTATCAAGTCCAGTAGCTGTTATCGCTCTTTCCAGTTTTGATTGGGGTTTCCTTTCTAACTTTTTATTTGTAGTATGAAAAGTCCTCTCAATTATGTCATTATTTCTCTTTGTTATATATGCTATCCATTTTAGCTGTTGCTGCTGTTGAAAGTCCTCAAGTGATGTGGTTTCTGTTATTTGGTTCAGTTCTTTGTAGCGTAAATCTGCAAGGCTTCAAGAAATGTGGTCTTTAGACTCACAGGCTTCACTCACTCAAAGCCATTTTTAACCATTGATCTTTGAAAGTGTTTGTATACAGTTGACAGTTTAGATATTTCTAAATGAGTTTGGCACCATGCATGGCATCCATATGAAAGTCTTGATCTGACAAGGTTATTTAAGACAACTCAAGTTTTTTAGGTTTTAGTTTTGTAGCAATTTGCAGTGTTGTATGTTCAATTTTATCATCTCCTATGCTAAATTTGTTTAACTGATGGTATGATGTTTAACACAAATTTAATTACAAATGAATTTAAAGTCAGGAAATAGGAATAAAAAGTTGGATATTATAAATCCAAATTTAATTTGAGTGTAACCAGAGAATAATCAAAACTCAATCTGAACTCTAAAAAGATTTATGAAATTTGTTAACTTTTTTCTTATTCATTTATTCTCTAGAATTTCAATTTTTCCTGTTTTAAAAATAAAATAAAATTCATATTGCGCTCTTTTCTAGAAAAATACTTTGATATGAACAAGAAGCAGTGTAAAGAAGCACTGGACATATACAAGAAATTTCTGGTACGAATGGATAAAGTTTCTGAATTCTTAAAAGTTGCTGAGGTGAGTACCTCCCCTCCCTGATTTATAACTTGCTATGTTAAGGTGGCCTTTTCTAAGCATATGTTAGATGTGGCACCAAGCTGAAAGTACGGGGCACCCAGTGAGGATCAAATTCATGACTGTTGTAATTGTTCTAGTGAAACAAGCTTGCTGACAATTACACCCAAATGATTTTCTAAGCGTAGCTTAGATGTGGCACAATACCAGATGTATGGGCACCCAGTGAGGATCAAACTCACTATTGTAATTGATCTAGTGAGACAAGCCTGCTAACCATTACACCAGGCTGAGGTGCTCAACTTGCTATGTCAAGTTCTGATATAAGATTAGATTATAACTTTAATTGATTTAAAGTAAAAACAAATGAAAAGAAAATGATGCCCAAATTTTATATTTATAGATAATTTATAAATTGCATTAAAGAAGGTTGCAGAGGCTTAAAATGCAAATGAAGCTTTTTTTTTTTATATATATATATATATATATGATATATCTGGAATTTAACATATTTTTCAGTAGTAGTTCGCTACCTCATTAATACCCTAATTCTTGCAAAGAGCTCAATTTTGCTTTAAATACTATCTAAAAATATAAATTGAAGCCTATTAAATATAGTATTTGTGTTATAGTTCCAAAACAAAGCAGTTGGTGCCTGTCTGATGGCTGAAATAGTTGCATATTTCCTACTGGCCCCAAAGGTTGATGGTTAAACCCAGGTAATTAGAATTTACAATTCTGATTTTCAAAGCAGGCAGGCTGTGTCTACTTGGAAAGCTGGTGCAACATGATCTTACATTTTCATTATTTGGTTTTGTACCAGGTTAAAAGGCTTGTGGCTACTTCACATTGAAACACCAGTTCCTCATATGATCACCAAAGTTAAGCAAGTGTTGGGCTTGGTCAGTACCTAGACAGGTGACCACTTGGGAATACCAAGTGCTGTAAGCTTGTATGTGCAGGTGGTGTAATGAATGATGGCTCAGAATTGTTAATCAGAGAGCCAAGTTCCAATTCCCATTGTTTGTTGTATTCACTTACTCACAAGTACCCTTGGGAAAGGTATAAATACATCCCTTCTCCACAGCTTATGAGTTAATAAGTAAAACTTGTGTCACTAAAATTTTGTGTCACCAAAACATTCTTACAATGTAAAAATACTTTCTGGCTTTGATTCATTTTCTGTGGCTTGTCAACCTTTTTGCAGATTAATTAATCAAATTGTATCAGGTAAAGTTTTGTAAATATTCAGTGCCAGGTAATTCACCTGGTCGCATTTACCTGAGAACTTGTATGTTTTATTAAGATTAAATATTACTTTATTTGTATTATTTGAACTACTGTCTTCATCTTTACTGCCATATTTATGATGTTTTGGTTGTTGTACACTCGGACCTTCTTCAGGTGCTAAGAATTTTGAACTAAACCCTTTATTTCAATCACTAGGGTATGTCATTTTCATTCCATGTTTAATGCCACTTCTGGTAGCCATGTCGCCATCTCCCTTTAAATCAACTTTCTAACTTATTTGTTCACCAGTGCTCTAGCCTGGTATTGAACTCACAACTCTTTGGGTCAAGTCACTGAAACTAACCAATGTTTATATCCACTGGGCCACATGAAAAGAAGGCCGAAGTGTACAATGGTCAAAATGTTATAAACATGGCAATAAAGATGAGGACAATAGTCTAAATAATGTAAATAGTGTAAACACTGCCTCATCTCAGAAGTGTAGACAAATACTAAATATTATTCTTGTTGCCTAAAAACTTTACATAATCATTTTTCGTTTCCTGGAAGTCTATAACAAACTCTGGATCGCAGAAACTGCAGTAAATTAAAAGTAAGCTTTACAAGGAGAAAATAAATCTTAGATATCACAATTTTCTCTTGTTCTACACATTTAAATTTTTTTGACTTTGAACAAGGCAATCTCATGTAAAGACTTAGCAAACACGATGCTTGTGTCTGTGATTAGAGGTGAGTATGTTACTCCTAAATTATTACTAACCTACAATTAATGAGAAAATTATTTAACATAGGAATCATTGCTGAAATCCAATAATTAGCTAATTAACATTGATATCTAATAAAAATAAATATTTCTTATCAGACAGAAAATGTGCTTGTATAAATCAATCAAAAAGTGATTTCAACCTTTACAAAAATACTCTTAAAATGTTAGCATGTTTACAAGTATTTTCTTCTGTGAAATAAAAACAAATAATGTATGATAAATATGATAAAATCATAGAATAAAACTTTCAAGTATTAAAATTATTTTTTATTTATTTTAAATTCTTTTCCTAATGTATTTTTATGCTTCATTGATGAATGATTTTGTAAAAGCTAAAATCAGTTCCTGATTACAGTATACAGATATACATAGTCTCTGCTTTCTAAACTATAAGAAATAATGGTTGATTGCTACTATTAGATATAGTTGTTAATTAACTAATTATTGGATATCACTAACACTTATGTGTCTTGAATGAGAGAGAAAAAAGAGCAAATTTTTAAATTGATTACTTTCTGCAAAAGTCCAGAAAGCTAAATGATTTTTCAATGTTTTTTATTTACTTGCCACTACATTAAGATTTAATTTGTTCTTTCAGAATGTTGGCATTGATAAAGGAGATATTCCAGATTTAGCAAAGGTATGTACAATTGTGTGTGTATATGTATATATATATATATATATATATATATGTGTGCATGTGTGACTTATTTCTTTCCAATCTCTCTTGTGAACTGGGTAAAAATTTATTTGGAGAAATTTTATTTTCATCTCTTATTTAGGCCATTGGGAAAAACAGGATTGTGTTTTGTTTTTTTTTTCTACAAAAGCAATTGTCTCAGAACATGCAAACCAGTCTAAATAAAACTGAACACTTAAAAAAAAAATCAAAAACCATTGTTGTAAATGTATATCACTTATTTTTAGTTTTTATAAAATCTGTTTTTTAACTAACCTAGAAAAAAATCTTAAAATACAATTTTTTTTTTCCTAATTAAAGAAATATCTATTCCTAATCAACTTTTGTTAAATGTGTAAACAAAAGCCAAAATATTTAAAGCTAGCTAAAAAAGAATATTAACATTTTTTATTGAAAGCTCTTCACTGCATACTTCTGCCTATCATTTTAAACTCTGGCTTCCCTACTTGTTAGAAGTCCTCCACTGCAGTTCCTGTCTTTAAAAATTCTGGAGGGCACTTCAACCATTCTAACTATCAACCTATTACTGTTTTTTGGCAAAGTGTTCAAGGCTATTATCAGTGCTGAAATGATTCAGCATCTCCCATCGAATAAATTATTTTCTGACAAGCAATATGGCTTTCACTTTGCCAGGTCTACTGCTGATGTGCTAACAGCCATCACCGAGTACATATATCAGGCCCTTGATAAGAACAGCAAAGCCCAGGCTGTTGCCCTAGCTATCTCCAAAGCCTTTGATAAGGTTTGGAATGCTGGCTTTCTGCACAAGCTAAACGGCTAGGGTATAACTGGACAATTGTTTAATTTAATCCAGTAATTCCTGTCAAGTTGTAAAATGATGGCCATTCTGAATGGGCATACTTTCAAATCCTTTTATGTGAATGTGGGTGTCCCTCAAGGCTCTATCCTAGGTCCTATTCTATTGCTGATATTCATCAATGATCTTCCTGATGTTGTCAGTTCCCAAGTTGGCATCTATGCAGATGACACCATCATCTACTCCCATCTTAATATGAAATCTGCCAAGGCTGACAGTCGATCTCACTTGCTCTTGGAAAGAACCTCCAATCTCTGATGGATTGGGTTAAGAAATAGCTCGTAAATCTTAATGCTTTCAAAATGAAGCTGCTCTCCTCTAATCATCATAGAGAAGCTTCCCTTCTATGTGCCATGTCCCTTCAGGACGTAGGTGGTCATGGCCTTCCACATTTCCCTATCCCTGGTGGCTCTTAGCACACTTTCTCCTGTTACCCCACCCAAACCCCATTCTGCCATCCACCTGCTCAGGTCCATCAAATATGTTATCCACTGCTTTTCCCATCTTTCTTTCCCTCTATCTGACCTGTGAGTATCAGGTTCTTCAAGCTTTCCTTCCTCATCACAAGTCCCAGAAACTTTAGCTGTTTCTTCCTGATGCCCAGTATTGGTTTCCTTTTTTGTTTCCATCCTTTCCAAAACCTCATCATTGCTTACATGCTCACTCCATGTTACCTGCAGCATCTTTCTATAGAAAGAGCTTTCATTAATATGGATCACACTAGACTCCCTGAAAGCAATACACTGCACCTCCTCAGCCTCACTCTTCAGCCAATCTCAAATGGAATGAATACATTGAATCAGTAACCGCATCTCAGTGCTAAAAAAGTTGGGTTGCTGTGCTGAGCCAGGACTCTTTTTTTTTTTTTCAACAGAATCCATCTTGCACATATATAAATTTACAAATCCAAAGGAGGATATATAATCATTCCTGATTTGGCTACTCACCTTCAACCACATTTTCACTGACACAATGTGGCTTCCCTGGTACCCTGCCCTCATGACTTTGGCAACTGGATTAGCAACTAGGCCCCACCCTCTTACTGTCAAAATAGGCAAATGTAACTGCCAATTCTACATTATCAGTTTCTTTTCTCGCACTTCCTGCCTGTGAAACTCCCTTCCCCATGCTTGCTTCTCTGATAGTTACAATCTCCAAAATTTTAAATGCAATGTTGGTTGCCATCTTCTATCTTCATGACTCTCACCTCTCTCTTACCCTTTCTACAACATCCCTTGTACTGTTTTCCCTCTCCTCTCAATTGTAACTCCTCTGTGCACCAGTGACAGTACTGCATTGCTTGGGGTGAAACAATTAAAAATAAAAACAAAAAATGCAGGATCAATATTAAATCTTAGTGATGCTTACTCAATAAAAACAGGTTATATTGAAAAAAACTTTACTGCAGGTTGAATATATCATTAGTTATTTTAAATTTCTCTTGAAAATAAAGTCTGAGAAAAACTTTGAGATTTAGTATTCATTTTTTTTATTATTTAAACCTTTTTTACTTTTTTGAGCAATCACATTCAATTTCTGAATTTTATATATATATATATATATATATATATATATATAGTTCATGTGAGCCGAAAGCTTTAAACCAATATAATAAAAAATATCTAAATGTTGGACAATTTTTGTTTTTATTTTCACCTGAAACTAAAGCCAAAATACAATGTTTAGAACAGCTCATGATTAAACATAAGACATTCATTGTCTGTTATATTTAACAGTATATGTTTAGAACGGCTCATGATTAAACATAATAGACATTCATTGTCTGTTATATTTAACAGTATATGTTTAGAACGGCTCATGATTAAACATAATAGACATTCATTGTCTGTTATATTTAACAGTATATGTTTAGAACGGCTCATGATTAAACATAATAGACATTCATTGTCTGTTATATTTAACAGTATATGTTTAGAACGGTCATGATTAAACATAATAGGCATTCATTGTCTCTTATATTTAACAGTATTAAATGTTTAGAACGGCATGATTAAACAATAATAGGCATTCATTGTCTGTTATATTTAACAGTATATGTTTAGAACGGCTCATGATTAAACATAATAGGACATTCATTGTCTGTTATATTTAACAGTATATGTTTAGAACGGCTCATGATTAAACATAATAGACATTCATTGTCTGTTATATTTAACAGTATATGTTTAGAACGGCTCATGATTAAACATAATAGACATTCATTGTCTGTTATATTTAACAGTATATGTTTAGAACGGCTCATGATTAAACATAATAGACATTCATTGTCTGTTATATTTAACAGTATATGTTTAGAACGGCTCATGATTAAACATAATAGACATTCATTGTCTGTTATATTTAACAGTATATGTTTAGAACGGCTCATGATTAAACATAATAGACATTCATTGTCTGTTATATTTAACAGTATATGTTTAGAACGGCTCATGATTAAACATAATAGACATTCATTGTCTGTTATATTTAACAGTATATGTTTAGAACGGCTCATGATTAAACATAATAGACATTCATTGTCTCTTATATTTAACAGTATATGTTTAGAAGATTATTTGCTGCCTGGATACACTAAATATATATAGTTTACACATATAGCAATCTTTGAGGTTTTTTTTTTTTAAGGCAAATGAAAAGTATTTGAATGTTTTTTGCCAAGCTATAAAAACAAATCAAGAACTGCCTGAATGACAAAATATACATTTGAAAGTAGCTGATTTTATGTTTTATCTTTAAAGGAATACTTACTCTTTATTTGTGAAATTTCAGATGAGATTGTTGGGTTTTATAAGCATAAGGAATTGGCAATCTGAATCAAATTGGGTGTAAAAACAATTGAAAACTTGTATCTAGTTTGCCTTAATTTCTGATTGAAATTTCACTTTGATGTTCAAACTCCAGAAGAAACTGCTTGCCATACTATTTTGTCCCTTACATAATTCTGAGTTATATTTTATAGCAGGTCAAATTTTTTTATGTTAATTATGGAAACCTTGAACTATCATAACAGGACTAATTTCTTTTATTGATAGACAATTCCTTCCAGTATACTGGGGTGTTCTGTTGCAGGGGTTGAGGCAAGTTACTCTTAGAAAAATTTTTTTTATAATGACTTTTTTCTTTAAATTTTAATGATATTCATTTGGTAAAGCATAGTTTGCTAGTTAATTCAACTTTTTTTTAAAAATTTTTGTTATATTCTGTTCTTTTTAAATTGCATTTTTATACATTGCACTGCTTTTTTTTTTAAATTGTTATATGGTTGTTTGTGTAAATTTATATTTGCCTAAAAATAATTAAACTTAATTTCTGAAAATTTCTTTCCATAGAAACTCTAACATTTAGCTTGTATTGGTTTCTACATTAATACTTAAGCTTTAAGCCAATAGAATTAAGGCTTTTAAAGTTGTAGAATGCATGATGTTTGATTTATAATAGCAAAACTGTTGTTGCTTATGACAAGTTTAAATCATGATCTATTAAACTGATATTATCTCTTTGTACAAATATCAACAAACTTTTCTTGTTGTTTTAAAATGGTCACATTGTCTACAATGTAGTTGTGAAAGCATGTATTTAAATTGTACATTTATTATGCTTGTAAGTTATTACTGTTAGATTTTTTTTTTTCAAACCAAGAACTTGCTCTAAAGTAATTGTTTTTTTTTTATTTTTGTAGAAATGCTTTTTCTTTTGCTTAATGATCAGGCCCTTAATTTAGTTTTCAGAATTTCTTTTCATGTTGTAAAAATTTAATTTAGTTTTCAGAATTTCTTTTTATGTTGTTTCGAGTTTTAGTTAGTTACTACTTTACTCTCTTCAGATTATTTCCAAGTTTTCATCTGATATTGTAAGTTAAAATTTACAAAAATAAAAAAAAATGATTAAAAGTACTTACCATTTAACTGACTGCTTTTTCTGACAATACGTTTTTGGAGTTCATTCCTCTTTAATTAAAAATTCCTTAAGGAATATTGCAATCATTCCACCCCCCCTTTTTTTCTTAACTCCTTCTTATGTCTTCCCATCCTTTTTTTTTTTTTTTTTTTTTTTCCAGTTGCAATTCCTTTCCAAGATTTTTCAGCTTGTTTCTTTATCACCACTTATAAAAATATTTGGTCAATATAGTGTTCTTTTATCTTATATAACTGAAAGACACAAAACAGTTTTAGGAAACACGATATTGCATTAAGTATATTGGATAATTATGTATTGTGAAAGGGAAAAACATGGTACTTGTCATTCAATATCTTATTCTGATCCTTTTAGTGTTTCCTGGAAATTACTAAATCTAAAAGTAGTATTAATGTTTAACAATTTAACTTGTAAAATTTATAGAAAAAAAAAACTTGCATAGAACCAAGTACTAATGCCTCTACTGAAAAAAAAATTAAAAATACCCCTGCAAAAATTACTAGATTTTACCACTTTCTATAAAAGCACACAGAACCTATTCAATAAACTATAACTAATACTGACATCTACAAGATTCTGTCCTTTTATATTGCATCTTTCATTGTCATTACATAATGCTATTAGAAAATGGAGCATTATTCATTATACAGTAAGTTCACGGTTTACAGCATTCCAAACCTATAACAATTAGTCATTATGAAAGCACCTCCTATTATTATATTTATAAACCCTTGTTCAGTCATCCCAATGTACAATACTTGTGATGTAATGGCATAAAGACA
Organism: Ascarosepion bandense; assembly: GCA_037127315.1. NCBI lineage: Eukaryota > Metazoa > Mollusca > Cephalopoda > Sepiida > Sepiidae > Ascarosepion > Ascarosepion bandense. The sequence goes on along the minus strand of JBBBDQ010000160.1, from coordinate 786,818 downwards.
CAAAACTACTTTTATTGGTGGAGTGGATGAATGTCATCACAGTACTATACAAGAGAGGAAGACACTATTGTTTATAGTTATGCATCATACACCATATTTGATGGTGCTTCGATTGCTTTCGTTTGTGTTTTTTTGTTTTATTTTATATTTTTGGCTCTTCATTATGTCTCCAAAGCATAAGTCTGATTCTTCTGGAGGCATGCTTCAAAGAAAAGGAAATCCATCTCCATGGAAGTGAAATTAGATGTAATAAAATAGTCAGAGAATGGCGAAATACTGACAAACATTGGCTGCAAGCTGGATTTAATTCCTACAACTGTCTCGATAAGAAATGTATACTACAATATATGAAAGGATCTGCTCATATGCAATCAACTGTGATTACAAAGCAGCAAATTATTTTAAATATTGAGGTGTAAAGATCATTAGTACAATTGTTTTATTTTCTTTATTTCTTATTTTTACTGTACAGTGTTTTTATGATACTAGACTGAATTTAAAATTGTTATCTTAGGTAAGTGACATAGTATATGAATTCTGACTTACATTGAAAACAGACTTAAGTCATGATCCAGGAACAGAACTCCAATGTAAACCAGGTACCTGCTGTATGGTGAAAATGTACAATGTGACAGCTAGAATGTTTTGAGCATACCCTTTGAAATAGATTGGAAATTAGAAAAGCAGAATTATGACAAAGAATAGTAGGTTTCTGAATATCAATAAATCAAATATAAGATTTACAAAATCATTTTAATGAATTCAGTGTTAAGGTTTTCTTTTTCTCTTGCTAATGTGTATAGGTCAAAGGAGATTCCATAGAGATGAAATATCATTACTGGCAAAGATGTATTAGTCAAAATAGTGTGTGGAAGTCAAAATGAAGACATGGCAAAAGTTTCAAAATAGGGAGGGGATGGGGGTATATAATCAACATTATTTGGTACTTAATAGGTAAAATGATAAAAATGTTGACACTGAACATATAAGTTTTGATGAAAGATATGCAAGCCTTTTCTAAATTGCCTTTACTGAAAGTTTCAAATATTCTCAGGATTGCTATTCTGATTATAGAATAATTTATTTTATCTCTGGCCATCTCAAAAATATAGTTGTCAATTTTAAAAGAAAGGTTATTTAATTAAATGTGCACATGGTTTACCGATGCCTAATTTTATAAAAATGAGGTTTTATCGACATTTTTAATAGTTTTATCATCTTTAGAACAATATAACAAAGTGAATGATTTTTCTTATTTGGAAGCTGAAGTTATGACACTATAACAAAAAATCATGAAATATGTGATAGCAAAAATGTAATAATACATGTAAATATAAAGGAATATCACATTTAATGAGAAATAGTTTATAACTAACTGTACAGTTTATTTAGATTATTGTTAACCTCTGTTAGGACATTAGTATGCTAATCTTATAAATAAATCCTGCCGTGTGTGTGTGTGTGTGTGTGTGTATATATATATATATATATACACACACACATTGTTTTTCAGTCAATCAATTTTCTCTAATTTCTATTATCCTTTTTTTGGTTTGTGATTTTTATGAGTAAAGCCATTTGAGAACAAACATTTGATTTAGCTTGGTAGTAGCATTTTGCATTTTATTTTTAAGGAATTTTATCTTGCCTTTCTGTCATGCATTTTCCAATTTAGCAGTTATTGGCCATGTCATATGCAGCTTTCCAAAACTGAAAAAAGAAAAATTTCATTTGTATAGTAAATTATACTTTATTATTTGTTTATTGTTAACTCTGATTCTTTTTATTGTAGGCACCATCCAGTCTACTTGATGCATTGGAACAACATTATGCATCACTAGAAGGAAAGAAGCTTCCAGCATCCACATCTAAGTGAGTATATTTGTTTTTGCTATCAATATCATCTTCATAAGATATCAATAAATACTAAAAGTAACCTTGTTTAGTTTCAATTGTATATCTTGAATTAAAAGCATGTTGAATGCCGTGTAGATGTCTGTACAGTAATATTGTTACTTATTACATTAGTCATTTATAATGGTTTAATAAAAATATTCATTTTGTAAAGAAATTTTTTATACTTGGATCTGCATAACAATGTTTGATATTGAGACACTTCTTGTACAGAACTAAATCCCATTCTTTAATTTGTGATGAATTGCGGACTTGTGTAGAAATAACCATGTTCAAAGGGTATGACAGTTATCAGCATGAAAAATGAAATCTGCAAGCAGAGTTTAAATTTCAGCTGGAACATTCATGTTGCACTAATGCCCTTGGGAAAGGCATGAACTCATCTGATCTTCTCCTCTAGATATAGATAAAATAGTATGGTAGGTTGGGCTTTTTTTTTTGCCTTTGTAGAACAATCAAGAAGCAATTCTAAATTCAGTACTGGAGAAGGCATTGGGAAGCCACACCCTAACTCCCTGTCCTAGAACAGGTATAGCGATGCAGTATTTATAGCTGTAGAAGCATACAATTGCTTGAATCCTGAAAAAAATGTCATATTTTTTTTCCTAATAGAAACAAATTTCAGGCTGTAGACATTGTGTTTAGATTTTAGATGGTCTAAAGTTGAATATTACTGTTTATTTATGTAATTTTTTAATATCAAAGATGTTAAGTAATTTGTAAAATAGATTTTTCAAGATAATAACTAAGCTTCGGTGGAGTTTTTGTTTTTACCAAATGCAAAACTTTTCAGTTTTTTTGGTGGAAAAGTTAAATTGATTAAATATTGAATCCAAACAAAGAATAAAATAGCCAAACCCTTATTTCAATATCTATTCAGCTATAAGACTGCATATTTCAAAAAAGAATTTTCCTATTTTAATTTCTTGTCAATGAATATTGTTTGGTTTGTCTTATTTCTTCCAAATTCTTATGTGGTGTGCATGTTTTATTTAATTCTTCCTATCCTAATTGCTAGTGGTTAGAGACCATGGACAAATGCACCAATGCTCTCCACCATTTCCTCTAATTTTTGCCACAGTCATGTGTTCCACCAATGTTCTCCTTCAGTTTCAAGTTCAGCATTGCTTTGATCTTCTCAGCTCCCCCCCCCCCCCCCCGGGCCATTGATGTGTCCCTCCTGGATGTGGGTGCAGATGACAAGGGACCAAGGGACAGACCAAGGCAATGCCAGGCTTGATCATGTTGTCTTCTATTGACTTTAGTTATCATAGATATCTAAATGAACTTAAATAATGAAATCAGTATTTGCAATTCTATAAATAGTGAATGGAAATAAAATAAAAAAAATTCTTAGCAAAGCTGACTTTTCATTCAACTTTTCATTGCAGTTCATTTTTGTCTGGACATAATTTCCTTTAAGAAGATCCAAAGAAACTAAGAAAGTTAATAACACATCATAGTAATTTAAATTAAGAACAGAAGTTGATTAGACATTTTAAGTTGACAGTTTACAATTGTTTTTTGTTTTTTTTAATAAGCCATCATCTTAATAAAAATGTGATTAAAGTAAGTACAGATTTCTAATATATTCTTAAAAACTTTCCTATATAATAAATTATAACTTAGTATAGTAATTCAAGAAGTTGTATTTTCTTTGTTATTGTCTGATAATTGTAATGTATATAATGTATTTGTAACATGAAGTAACTGATATGCTAAAAAAAAAAAAAAGTATTCAAGTCTTTTGTGGAATAAAATTGTTCTTAACTCTATTTCTTGAATCAATCTGACCTTAAATAAAAACTAGCAAAGTTGAATGCATTTACTTTACGTTTCCTTTTTGCAAGGGAAAATTTCAAATATTAACCCTTCAAAAAAGACTACAAAGAAAAATTGTAGCCAATATTTCAAAGTTTATATTGTTCAATACTTGTTGTAAAAAAAATAATTGCATATATGAAATTTTTTGTGATTGTGATATACTTTGCTTTTTCATGAAATTGGGATGGGCATGACATGTAATGGATAATGGCTCAGTATGCATTCAAATTCCAGTTGGATTCATTACATTCACTTATGCACAAATACCCATGGAAAAAGTATGAATTAATCTCTTCTCTCTCTCCCCAGCTATGTGTTAAATAGGAGATATCTGGGAAATCATTTTCTCTCAAAAATTGTTAATGTAAAATTCATGTACAACAAAAAAAAAAATACAATCCAAAATGTTTTGGCTTTAAATAACTTACAAAGAATTAAGACATAAAAAAAAATCCTAATGAATCCAATGCATCATGTAACTGATCCTTTCACCCTTGGGCTTTGGAAAAATTTTAAAATTATTTCTTGCATTGCGAATGCATTTTTCTAATTTAACAAAATATTGTAAGTATTACAGATATAAAGACTTGCCATAAAAAAAAGTGAAAAAAATTCTTAATTAATAAATGACTATAGTTTTTATATTACTTTTCTTCCCAAATTTAATAAATTTATCATACTATAAATAGTCTAAGATAGATCAGGATTGCCAGGTCTATTGAGTTGCAAATAATGAATTAAGCTATTTTTGAAAGTCGGAAACTAATCTTTTTTTTTTAATTGGCTCAGAAACTAATGATTTTTAATTGGCCTGAACTTTGCTAATTGTGACTGCTAGTCACAATTAGAAAAATTCAAAACTTAATAGCATTAAAGTTTTTAAAGTGTGAAACCACTTTAAAAACTAATTTTCTTGCTAATATTAAAAAAAACACTTTTCTTGCTAATATTGATAGATTTGAGAAAATTCCATTTAATGTCTAATTTTGGTAACCATTTCATTATAAAAGTGCATACATAACTAAAATCAGGATGATAATATCTAAATTATTTAAATCTTCATTAAATGTATTTCTTTTCTCTTCCTCTCTTGGTTCCATATCTATTTGATATAAAAATTAATTGTAAATTTTACTCTTATTTCATCACTACCTTTCTTCATTTATTTTAAAATTCAAGTGTAGTTATTAAATAACAAACCTGGAACTATATAAATTGAACCACAACATAAATGCACAAAAAACCCATGAAATTTTCAATCCATTTGAATCCTTTATTTCCACATTGCTTGCATTAAGCAGATTTGATATGTTGTAAAAATTAAGCATGGCATCAATTTAAAAATTTTTTTTTTTTTTTTTGCAAATTGTGTGTGTTTGAGTGGCATGAGAATTTATGAGGTTCAAAGAACATTGATAATAAATATTGTGAACACTGATACATGTCAAGAACTAAAAAAAAAAAGTTAAATCATTGATTAATTCAATATCAAAATGATTGTAGAAATTATCTTGGTAGCCACTTTGTTCAATTTCAACCCAAACTTTCAAATTGAACAGACTATTATTTTTTTTTTTTTTTTTTTTTTACAATATTAAAAAGAAACATTTACTTGAAGTCATACATAACAGTGAAGATGTGAACTGATTGAAACTTTCAGGATTTGTTTATGCTTGCCTAGTGGTCAATGTATATTACATGGTTTTGGGGTTCAGTTTAGATGAGTCCAGTCTCTTCATTTAATAACCATGCCTCATATTTGATTTAAGAGGCCCATTTAACCCAGTGCCAAACTAATCTGTTTCAGGCCAGCAGGCTTCACTGCTGCTCTGAACACAATGGCTGACCAAAATCTTGGTTTTAGTGGTGTGTCAGATGAAGAAAAAAAGAAAATTCTTGATGATGAGAACCAAAGACTAAACCAGATGAAGGTAATTTGTATTTTGTTTTTTTGCTCTCCTTCCCATCTGTGTATAAACTCCCAAAATTTAATTTTGAAATGAACATATTGCATGCAAATAACTCTTGTAAACCCAATTCCTAAATCATCCAGTGTCTCTAACATTTTGTAGTTGTCCCTCTTTTCCTTTAATACATCTGTATTATCAATCAAAATTTACTTAACCACATTTTTGGCCAGAAGAAAATAATAATCGGCCTTCAATTTAAATGTTAAAATTAAAATCTGTTCTGTCCTCATATATATATATATATATATATATATATATATTTTTTTTTTTTTTTTTTTTTTTTGCTGTTTTTAATTTATGGTGTGATGTGAGAATTCAATTTCCTGTTTATAAAAAACTTCTTTTTTTTTCTTTTTTTTTTTTTTTACTGAAAATCTTCTGAGCCACTTTGTTGTAAACAACATGGACTCTGATGTTTTCTGCTTATAATTAGTCTTAAGTAAAACTCAGTTAATGACAAATCATTTTACAGTTTTGGGATAATTTCAGTTTTCAACAACTATGAGCAGTTATAAATATGCTTTAAACAATAGCCTTTATTTACAGGAAATGGATATTCTAAATCACTTGAAAAGAACAAATATCTTTGAATAAGAACAACCTGCTTTTTTTTTTTTTCTTTTAATTTTTTCCCTAATAGTCACTGATTTATTTAGAAATCGGTCATTCATATCACTGAAGGCAGATGATCAATTGAACCCAATCTATTTTTGTATCATTAATATGTGTGGGGTGGGGTAGTTGCTGAAAAGTTCTTTACCTGACCAAAAAAAGGGATAATAAAAAAAATAAAAAAAAATTTCTGATGTTTGATCAGTTGGTCAGTTTTTGAAAAGTGGGTGGAGTCATGAACTTTGCAGCACTGTCTCAGGCATGTATATAAATTAGAAATATTATTTATTGCAATGATTTCTAATGTTCATAATTTTCTTTAATAGACAGGACAGTTCTGGCTAGATTTTCATTTACAATCTCAGAAGGTGCCTTCACTCCCATCTAATTTTTAGATTTCTTTTTCGACTTTTGACAGGAAAATAAAAACTTTATTGTATTGATCTGAATTAATATAATTTTTTTTTTTTAAATATAAAAGTTTAATTTTAATTTTTATTTTTAAAAGAAAAATATAAAGGTGTATTGGTGGTTTAATATTCATTTTTCCTTCTATGAATCAAAATATTCTTAATGTTGCTATCAAACTATAAACTTATTTTGCTCCATATGTCTTCACTTGTTGTATACTGATGTTTATTATTAGATAATAAACTGACAATTTTTAAGATTACACAACCTACTAAAGATTTCTTTTTTTCTTAAAATTACTTAAGAAATTACCTTTTGTGGGTTTTTGTAATTCATAAATGCCAAATCCATATATGACTAGTTTGCTAACTAGGAATTTTACCTTTTAATCTATTCTTTTTCACTATATTGTAATGTTTTCTTAAATTCTCTGCTGTACTATAAGCTTCAGATGTCACTTAAAAATATGTATGTTAAAATATTTTTAATGGAATCATTTCATTGCTACTTATTTTAAATCATCATTTTTTTTTGCTATGAAACAATTTGTAAACAAATGTTGGAAAATTTTTAAATTCTTAAATTATTTTTTAATACATGCAATCAAGAAAAATATAATTTATGTATTTTTAAACATAAATACATTTAATATGTAAAAAAATTAAAAAGAAAATATCTACATTAGCTGAAAATGAATGCCATTAAGGAGCAACTTTGTAAAAGCACCATAAAAGGAAACCTATTGTAGTTTTCTATGTGACTCTCACTGAATTAAAGAACAAGTTGTAATCAAAATTGTGTATATAAAAATGCAGTGGTAACTGAAAAATTAACAACAAATATTTAAAGAGATGAGAATAATCCAAAGTGACAAATTTTAACAGGAAAGTTTACCAGAAGGTGTAATGAGGGTACTTTGTCTAAATTTTTATTTTATTTATCTATTTTTACTTACGTATTTTTTATTTATTTTTTATTTTTTTATTTATTTTTATTTTATTTTATTTTATTTTTTTATTATTTTTTATTATTTTTTTTTTTATTATTATTATTTTTTATTTTTTTTATTTTTTGTAGCCATTCAGGCTTGGTTCTGTCTTTTTAAATACATTGCCAGGTTTTATTTTGCAACTTAATCTTCTCAAAATAAAATTAATGTTAACCGAACAACGTTGGTAAAATTTTCAGTATATATTTACATGAACACTGTATTGTATGAATATCTCTCCTAATTACAAACATTGCTACTTTATCTTGGGAATGTCAGATTTTAATATATAAACAAATTAAGTGTAATTTAAATACTTTTTATAAATAAATTTTAAAAGATATAAGCTATTTAAGTATATGTTTAACATAAGATCCCATATAATTTTTTACTTATTCATATGGATTCCTTGACATTCTATAAACTTATTTTTATTGCTTCTTAGAAACCTTTGCTTGAATATTATTTTCCATTCTCATAGGCAACACTTTTAGTGATGGACCAAAAGTTTTCTATTGGTTTAATATATGGAGGGGCTTGTAGTGGGAGCATTTCATTACTAGGTGTCTTTGAAATTTTTTTGGCAAGGTGGGCAATAGTCATTTTTGCAGAATGTGAAAGAGCATTATTTTATATGAATATACTCTTTAGATTAAAGATTATTGGTTGTGACTTGTACTACTTTTAAAAAAAAAAGCCTTGTTAGAGAATTCCTTTTACTTTCTTACTTTACCCTTTCATAAGCTTTGGAGGGTTACTGCCTATAATACTAGCCCAAAACATTCCTCAACATGCCTGCTGTTGTATTGGTTGACTATTTCCATGAAGTATCCAACCTTATACTGATCTATCAAGGTCTAACCAGTGTGAATTTGTGTTCATTAAAAAGTGCTGTTAAGAAATCAGTTTTCATGTACTACTTTTCCCAACTGACATGTTTGTCTTTATGATGTTTACTTAAAAATCATTAAAGATGTTTGCCTTTGTGTTTTTAACCAATGTTCTTAATATTCTGCATCTTTCTACTAAGTTAATATTCATATCACTGGCATCTTCAAATCTTTTCTTGCTCATCAGTCCATTTTTCTTGTCTAATACTTTTTTAATTTTCCTCAAATCTGACATTTTAAAACCATTTCTTGTCTTATTTTTACCTTTTTTAATGTTACCATTTTTTTTATTGTTCTATGATTTATGTTGAAGTTTTTTTTCAATTACAAACATTGTGTTTCCATCACTCAGTAACTTTGCTATGTCTTATTTCTTTTTTGAGTTTACATCTTTCTTACAACTTAAGGCAATCTTTATATCTGAAACTAAAAATATATGCCAATAACTATGATATTGTATATATTTATTTACAATGTGATGAACCATTTTCAAATTGCATCATAAAATTCAATACTGCCAAGTTATTGTAAATATGGTATATATTCACACACACACATAAAATGTGTATCTTGAAACTTTTACCAACACCAATTGTTTAATATCACTTTTATTGTGAAAATATTAACTGACATAATAAAATCCAACATTTTTTTAAAGAATCAAGTTTACTCTAAACATACACTTGTAGTTAATATTTGATTAGGAAACAAATCTTGTTGACTGTTAATTTTTCTATAAAATTCCCACTTTTTTATAAATTATTTACCTGAAATATATCTCACATGGGCTAGCTTTTGCATATTAAATTAATATGCCTTCTTAACACTTAAGTGTAAAATATTCAACATTATGAAATAAATATTCTAATGATCACTTATATTTTAAAATTGGTTAATCCTGTCTTTAAATTATTTGCTTTAAAAATATAACTTTGTAAAAATGATTAGTCTACATTACAGTGTTTTCAAAGGCACAAATATGGTTAAGGTACTTCTCTTTCAGGCTGAAATAAAATATTTTGTGAGTTGCTGCACTTTAAAAGTTAAATTGTTGTAATTTCTGAATGCCTGATACAAAATTAATTTTATTCTTTTTGGGAAAATATTTCTCAGGGCTTTGCTAAAAAAAACAAAAACGAAACAAAAAGTAATGATTTTTTTTTTTTAATGCTTTTCAGGTTAAAATAGCATATCATACATACAAAAATGCATGTCTTGTTTGGTTATTTAGTAGTCAGATCAAATCAAACTATAATTTTCAAGCTGCTCATAAAGCCTGACTAAAACCTGCACAACTATATTATTCAACTTTCTAACAATACCAAATTTATGGATTTACTCTGAGGATAAAGTAGTTCTAGTTATTGTAGGAATGTATCATTTAATTATCTGCATTGATAAATGCTGTTAGAATTATTTACTTCATCATTCTCAAAATAGATCTCTTAATTACAGATGGATTAAAAAAAAGTTGCATGTTTAACTCTGTATTTGCTATGATTTGTTTTCTAATTGTACTAATATTAGTTTGATATTTGTCTTGAAATGCAATTTTCATGCTCACACTCTTTAGCCCCCTCCTCCTCCAAAGCTTTATAAATTGCAATCTCTGTGTACAAATCAGTAAAACTGATACCAGTAATGAGCAGGAATGTATTTCACTATTACGCAAGGTTTCTATCTGTTTTAATAAATTATAGAATGGTAAGAAATAAGCTTTTTAAGTAACTAAGTCAGTATATACTTGTGATAGTGAAGTGTGAATTTATACTTATACATAAGTACCTCCATAGTTTTTAAGTTTTCTTTCTTTCATTTTGCTACCAACAATTCTGTGTTTGACTACATGAATCCAGGGTTGTTTTTTTTTTTTTGTTTTTTTTAAGAGAACCATTAATTATTTTAAAAAAAAATTAGTGCAAATCTGAAATAGCTCAGATTACATTTCTTTTTTTTTTTTTTTTTTTCTCAAATAGTCTTGGATTATAGGATGCAAAGTCAAATAATAAAATTTCTATATAAGCAACAACAAAAAAAAAGAAGCAATTAAAATGTTTATTTTCAAAGCTACATCATTTGTTAGATTCAGCTATTAACAGATTAATATTGTATTTAACTGGGAGAAAAATTGACTGCTAAAAATTCAAGAAGCATGTTTTAATTACATTGGTGCCAAATTCATTTTGGCACTAACCCATTTGGTAATGAACAGCTTGGCACTATGTGCACATACACAGGGTGCAATGGATAAATTGTCGTCTAAATTACACAAAAATGAAAATAACACAACTCATTTTAACATATTTATCAAAATTACACAAAAATATCTTGAAATACTAAAGAGTAAATTAAAAAAATTGCCATTAGCTTCATCCATGGCCTCCTGAAAACTTCAGAATCTCTTGTAACTCTTCTGGACAGTCACCTTGTTTAAGTTGTTGAATGTTATCACAATCTTTGCCTTCATCTTTTGTGTTACAAGGAGTTTTGTTGATCTCTCTCTTAACTGCACCACACACACAATAATCAAGGGTGTTGTAGTCTGGAGAATAAGGTGGAGGACATATGCAATGGGTGATGTGGTCACAGAAATTATTTGACAGCCATGACTGAATTCTCCTGTTGCCAAACATAGGGTCTTCCAGCAGCTACCCTATTGACTCTGGGCAGTACAACCTCCTCAAGCCACTTGATATGGGCCACCATTTGAGTCTGAGGCCCTGTGGCATAACGTCACCATCATTAGTGATCATTCCAAACACCATGATGTTAACTGGATATCTTATCAAACTCTTTCTGAATCCTCTGCACTGTACTCAGATTGGCACCCAAAAACCCTGAAACATTTATATTGGAGCTTCAAGCATGAATTCCATGCAGTACTTCAGTTTCAAAATTTCTTTGAGAAAGAATTGAGTCATGATTCTCTTTTTCTCACAGACAGTGTTCAATTGACCCTACTATCAATCAGTTAAGTGCCATACGTGATACACGCTTTGGGCGATCATGTCTCGAAAAAGACATAACTGACTGGGCAGAAGATTATCCTGCAGTAGGTTGCCATTGCTTTCTGCAGTAGACTGGTTGCCGACCAAGGCTACAGAACCCAATCTGTCCTATTATTTAACCCATAACTGGAGGGAAGAGATGGATTAATACCTTTCCCAAGGGTATTTGCGTGTAAGTGAATGCAAGGAATTCGACTGGAATTCAAACTCGGCTTCCCGATTTCTCGTTTCAAGCCGAGATCCACTGCACAACAACGCACATCCGACCCTACTATACTTTGACAAAATCAAAAACAAAGCACATGCACAAAATAAAAAAAAAATGTAAAATGACAATTTATTCAACACACTGTGTGTGTAAAATTCATAGTTGGTATGCAGACTAACATTTTCTATATAATTTTGAAACTAAATAAATAAATACTACTGCTCACTATTACCAAACGTTTTTGTTTTTTGTTTTTATTTTTTTATTTTTAACTGATTAAAAATTTTAACTTTTAAAGAATGACTAATTTAGACATGTAATTTCTTAACATCAAAATGTATAATGCCAAAAAGTTTGGAGGCAAAATGACACTGCAAACTGCTGTGCCTGTTCAATTATCCTGTTCTAGTAAAATTAGGTCTTTGGCAAATGGGAAGACAATTGGTGTTATAATGAACTGAAGAGGAAGAAGCAGTATAACAGAATCCTTACTGCATTTAAAACTGCTCACAATCAATGCAAGACAGTACTGGAAAAAGTCAAAGTTAACAAATACGAACTTAACGCCACAAGTTCTGGAAAATTAAAAATAGATTCTTAATAGAAATAAACCACCAGTGCCTGCTATCATAAATGACCCTGAAAGTATTTTGTCCATCTCAAATAAAGCTAAGAGCTTTGTGATGAACTTTGGCTCTGAATATACACTAACTGACTCTAACCCTCCCCTACCTGTCATTCCTGTTCTCACAGAACACAAACCTCAGGAAGTTTGCAGACATAAAAAGCCTAGTCTATGAAGTGGGGAAGCTGCTTCACAATTTTTAAGTCTTTCCTATTGGGTAGGTTCATAAAGGTTGTTGTTAATAACCAGTCCTTTGAAACCCGTCAGATCAATGCAGACATCCATCAAGGCTGTTTCCCTAGTCCTACCCCCCCATTTTTATCTATATGAATAATCTACCTAAGAACATGCAAATAAACACCATGGTTTATAGGACACCATTAAAAATATAGATGACCAGAACCTAGCAAATGATCTATCCTCTAACCTTGCACAGCTATATGGGGGAAGCCTTGGCTTGTAACATTCACTACCAAGCTAGTAATGTTTCATAATCACAGTGCAGGCACCAGTTATGATGAACAGTTGTACTTTTAATGTGGCTCTTTGCCTCAAACATTTATGGGGACTCAGTCTCAGTCCAGACTTAAAGTGGAACATATTTGTATGATCTATCACTAAAGATGCTTGAAAAATTGTCAGTTTTCTGTATTTCTCCAGAAAGTACCTGACTCCTCCTGCTATGCTCCATCTTTACAAGAGCCAGATCAGACCAAAATTGCTGCAACATCTGAATCAGATCTGTATAATCCTTGCTTTCCAGCTTTGACAGAGTTCAAAAGCATTATCATTACTTTGTGGGTGATGAATTGTTTTTCAATCTTACAAACTTTTTTCCAACAGATGCTATCCTCTCACTACTCATTTGTTATTGTCATAGCAGATGTTTGGGCGAAGTACAAACCTTGGTACCTCTAGTCCAGATCTTCACGACTAGGACCCACCTGACTATGGACACTGTCAACTCATCCTCGTTTTCTTCATATAGATGAAGAGGATGTGCTATTTGAGCAGCTTCTTTCCCAGAACTGTTGCATTATGGAACAGACTCCTAAGAAAATGCTTCCAAAATCACTACAACTTTAACCTCTTTGTTGAGGTCAACTGTTATCTTCATGATATGCAACCCTTGCACCCTCCCTGCATGTTCTTAAAAGAATTTCATTTAATAACCCTCTCCATTGAGTGATTTTTGAGTCTTGTATTAGGGATGTGCGTTGTGGTGCAGTGGTTATCAGCTCGGAATGAGAAATCTGGGAACCAAGTTCGAATTCCAGTTGAATTCCTTGCATTTATTTACGCAGAAATACCGTTTGGAAAGGTATTAATCCATCCAGTTATGGGTTAAATAACAGGACAAATTGGGTTCTATAACCTTGGCTGGCAACCAGTCTATCTGAAAACAATTACTGGTTTTATATAAACTGCAAAGGGTTGAGAAGCCATAGAAAACAAATCAGTCATTTAGTTTTTAACCATACTAGATTCTTACCAGAGACTGGATAACTAAAATTAGTTATCAAAATTTATAGAAAACATCTTCTGCTCAAAACTTGCACTAAAAATTAAGAATTATTTTTCTAAGAAACAACTAGCTGGCTAGAAATTATATTTAGTTAATATTTTTGTTTAATAATTTAAGGCAGTAAAGGTATTAAGATTTGCATTGATTTTTATCTTCAATTTTTTAAAAGAACATCTGCAAGTCTCACAAAATGTAGTGTCCTTTTTTTCTTTCTTTTTTTAAAGGCTCTTATGAGTGAACAAATGAAAAATGTGATAATTCAGGTTTTTATGTCTCTGTAGCCTCTTTTTGCACAAAAATGACAACCTCATTTCTGTAGGAAAATAATATAAATGTTGGAAATAGCAAATGGGATATCTCGCAAAAGATATCTTAAGTCCTTTTATTCTGGCATTGAATCAAATAGTAGTTTAAGACAATTTATAAATGGTAATGAGAGCAATGCATCCTGAAGCAGCTAACAGGAGATTTTACCAATGATATTGCAAATAATTATCTCAATCACAACAGGTTCAATTGCTTTTAAAAAGAATTTTAAAAAATTGAAACAACTGACAGTATATGTAAATGTTGACTTTCTTGTAATTTTGATTTTTCAGCAAATATTTTAAAAGTTGTTTGACCAATTTTCACATCTCAATCTGTACATGATTTGCGTATGTTCATTAGTTCCAATTCTTTCTTTTAATAATCACTGATATGCAAAGAAGAAAGTCTTTGATTATATTATAGTTTCCCACCTGTTGACACTTCCTTATTAATTATATAGAAAAGTCCATCCTGTGCTTAATAAACCAGAATCTGATATTAATTTTAATTAAATGTTTTAAATTATTATTTAAACTAGGTATTTAAAATAAAAGGGTAATTATTAACTTACATGAAATGGTTACAATTTATTGCTTTGAAAATTCAGTAAACATTTTAAAAAAGTTTTTTAAAAAATTCCAAACATTGTTATATGCTTAAAAAAAAAATGACAGATTTAATAAAAGATTTTTTTTAACAAAAAAGAAAAATTAATGAAAGAGATGAACTTTAATAATTTTGAGTGTTACCCATTTATAACAAGTAGTTTTCTGTCATTGCTTTTGCTATTTTTACATTCATAATAACATTTATTATTCAAGAAGAACATGATAGAACAATTTTTACTTATTTATATTCTAAGTCTTTATGTACATAAATATTTAGTTTTGTCTGTGTATGATGCAAAATAAAAAAAATTAAGTTTTATTTTGTAGTTGAAATAAATGATGTTCATATAAGTTGAAAGAACACTGAAAAATGTTTTCAAATTTTTGAAAATGTGCTCTCTTGCCTAGAAGAATCCATAAAAAACAACCATTGAAATGCAAAGTTTTGGTGATGCCTGGAGCTAACTCCTTGATTGTATGCTCCTAACTCAGAGGTGGGGAGGGGATCTATAAGGCCTAATACTGAGCAATGTGAAAAAGGAAGACATTTTGAATATGTAAAAACAGATGAAACATGAAATAAACACTTTATTCGAATTAAATATAAACTAAATTTTTGATTGGATGCCCATCCTAATATGGATGCCTGGAGCATCACTACTTCTGCCCTCTTCCTTTTTCACATTACTGAGATCTGCTTTTATGATAATTCATATTTTATTCAAGCATTATTTCATTATACTTTTACTTATCTTGGTGTGCTTCAAAAGTCATAAAAGGTAATATTCAAAAATAAATTTTTATTTTATTTTATTTTATTTTATTTTATTTTTTTTTAGATTAAAATTTTTCTTTAATTTTGTAAATTCTGTTCAGAAAATTAAATAAGATAAATTTTTAATTGAGAAATATTTTTACCCTATTTGTGATAGCTGAAATACCCTGTAATTGTTACAAATAAATTTTATTAGTAATCAAGAAAGGGTTAATTTGAAACTAGTAACTGTAGGAATACAAATTCAAATCTCACTCAGTGCTTATTCATTTGTAATACATGCTTCTTGCTTAATGCTTGTAGTTTATACTTGAGTTTCAATAAAAATCAACAGAAATAAGATGAAAGAAATACTTGTCAAAAAAAATAATTGGCATACTTTATTTGTATGGCATAAAAATTAAAATTTCATTCTGTTTGATCAATTTCTCTTTCAAAAATTATAAAAACAAAAAAAAAAATGCACTGACATTTGCATCGTAACACAATCTACTAAAGTGAAATTTTATTATTTTACTTTAACTGTATGACAATTTAGATACCATAACATTTTTCATAGACAAAAATTAAGTTTTTTTTTTCTTTGTATGAATGGAAAAAAAAAGCATGTTATTTCAGTTTCTTTTAAAGTTGAAATACAGTATTGTGAACATTGAATTAATGTATTGTTTTTCAGAAGTAGAGAAGTATTATTAGGATTTGATCATAATTTATTTCCAGTTAAATATGAAAGGAATTCCTAAAAATGACATTTTGTGCATTCAGCAATTAGACAGGCTTTAGACAAAGTTTCCATCATTTCTGAAGGTTGAAGCATTTTTGGATTAAGGATTGTTTGTATTAATTCATCATTATCTTAGGAGATTCGGTCTTAGTTAAAAGCTTTTTAATATTTTAAGCCTTTAAAAATATTCAAATGGTTTCGTGATTAGAAATATCTTACCTATCAATTTTTTAAATTGTTTATTAAAAAAAATTATATATTACTTGTCTGTAAGTTAATGTCTATTCCTATTGGTATTAATAACTCGCAGTTTAAATTAGTTGGATTAAAAGATTCATTTTAGTTGCCTCTTGAAAATAATTCGCAACAAAAACATTAATATTAAATAAAGTAAGCATTTTGCTATGAAACAATTTTTTTACTTTTTCTTTTCAGGTTGTTTTAGTTGTTTTATTTTCTACTGCTGTTTATTATACATGTTTATTTTGTGCCTGGATTCATATTTGATTTATTTACCAGGAAAATTTACATGTACACTTGTTATATATATATATATATATATATATATATATATACACACACACACAAAAATAAAAACAGATTTGTATTCCAGTAAAGAAGCCATTTCTTTCTTTTATCTGTGTACAGAAACAATACTATTGATAGCAAACAGCATTCATTATTACATTATCCATAAATTCAATTTTCTAAAAATATTGGTTTGAGGCTACTTTCTTTTTGTATTTGGTTGTTTGACTCCACTCACCTCTGAAGATTTGGGGATCCCAGATCATTCTTCTTTTTTTTTTTCTTCTTTTTTCTCCCCAAAAGGTTAGCTACAAGGATTAACCCATTGTACTTGACACATGTCATTCAATTCGTCTTAAAAAAAAAAAGTTTTTTTTTAACTTCATTGATGAAACCTTAATTAACTAGTAAGATATTGGTTAGTGTGGCAAAGTGAAGTTCATTATTGACAAACAATGGGGGCTGTCTCAGTGCTGCAGTAGATGAAAAATAAAATGGCTTTATATATATATAATGTATGGACACTCAGGGCAACACCCAGCACAAACACTGACAGTTTGTTTCATGGCTGTGGTCAAGCATAAAATACTATTAGTGCTGACTTCAGTGTCCATTTCTATATTTAGATATACTCTATTACTGATATTGAGCACTTTTATCCATAAATATAGCATACTTTAAAATTATATTTTATCATTCACCCACACACATGTGGCAAAGCTTTGTAAGTTAGAGTGAAATTGTCTTGAAAATTATTTTGTTTATTACATTTTAGTTCACTTCTCTGGTATAATGGGTTAATTATCATTCTGAAAATTTTATAATAATTTTTATCCTAGATCTTAATTTCATTACTATCATCATCATCACCACTACTACCTTCTCAATTTTTCCTCAGTAAAAAAAAAAAAAAAAAAAAAACCAGAATGAATGGGATCAAGATCAAATTCACTTTTGTTAATTCTCATATTGGTTATGGCATGAGCTTGAGTATTTTTCTAGTATAATAAATTCTTTTACATATCCAATTAATCTTACTACTATTTTAAGTGATATAACTGTCATTTATACTAGCAATACTACTACTACTGCTACTACAACTGCCACTTGTTTACCTTCTCTAATATTTCACACTGATTCAACAACCCTTGTTTCAATTGCTTCTAGTCTACCGAATTCTCAGAGACGACTAGTACAACCTCTGTAAGTAAACTTGATTTTTCTTGAACAACTTTAACTTTTTATCAGTGTTTATTGTACTAGTTACTATTTTATTAAACACTGTATATTTCACAGTATCCAGAGAGAAAGAGAGAGAAAAGCCTGCATCAGTTTGACTTTTTAAAATTATTAATTTTTTTCTTATATCAGTTTTTATTAAAATTTTCTTTTTGACCCTTACAGCATGTTTGCTATGGTCTCTGAAAATGATTTTATTACTTTTTTTTTAATATTTCTTCAATATTTTTTTTTTTTTTTTTTTTTTTTTTTCACCATTACTGTCTCATCTTTGTTTCTCTACAAGTCGCACATCATTACAAGTTAGGTAACTCCCATTTATCAAATGTTAATTGAAGAATTCACAAATCACAACTGAAAATACAACTGAATTGCCAAAAAAATTAAAGATAGCACCCTCCTCCCTTTTGCCTGAATCATAGTGGCTATGTGATGTGATATGGAGACAATGAGATGTTGGTGTTATTGGATGTGTATAACGTCACACTGTCTATATGTGTCTCTTGGGTATGACTGCTGACAATCTATGCAACATGTTTCATGTTTCATGTATGTTCAATGTGGCTTAAATCCAGTGAACACAATCATCAATGGAAATTGGCCAAGCGTTTTTGGAACAAGTTTTGTTTCACCCTGGAGTGTGGTGGGGGGCATGATGAGCACAAAGAAATGTCAGACCTGCTAAAAGAGATTCTAATTTTACTGAAGATCCTTTCAGTCAATCAAGTGCCATACATGATACACGCTTGGGCGATCATGTCTTGACTATTTTTCCCACAGTAGGTTGCCATTACTTTATGCAGTAGACTGGTTGCCAACCAAGGCTATAGAAACCCAATCTGTCCTATTTAACCCATACCTGGAGGAAGAAGTGATGGATTCATACCTTTCCAAGAGTATTTGTGCATATGTGAATGCAACGATATTCAATTGGAATTCAAACATTTCTCGCTCCAAGCCGATATCCACTGCACCACAACATCCTTTACAATTTCAATAAACTAACCCTTCACACCATAATGGCAATATTAACAGCTTGTACAGCTAACAGTTTAGATTCATAACATCATGCAGTTTTATGAACACATGAATTTAATTCTCTCAGAAAGTTCTGGAAACATGACTTGTCTGACCAGATTATATGACACCAGTCTCCCACAATCCAATGGGCATGTTCTAGTAATATTGCTATGGTGCCAGTAATGGAATGCTTATTAGTTAATGATTATAAAATCCTAATTACCATCTTTGCTAATCACCAGCAGTTTCATTCTTGTATCACTTGGGGGTGCCTGTACTTTTTATGTTCTTCTGTTATGTTATAAATTCACATACTCTTGCTATATCCTTGTTACTATTGTCCTAGAAAAACAGTTGCCATCTTAAGAGATAGTGCCACAAGTTTCTAAGTCTCAAATCATCCCCTAGTTAAACTGTGCAATATTTTTGTTTGTGTCCCATTTCTGCCACAGCTACATTACCTCTTTGTTTATTATTACATATCATCACATCTACATGTGGGGAAGGGTGAAACCAAGTGTGGTGTTGGCTCTAATTTTTTGGCACTTCATTTAAAAAAACAAAAGAGGATGATGACCTTGAAAAGGTTAAATGTTGATGCATCACAAATTGAATCATTTTGGGCATGCTTATTTTAAAATAAAATGCTTCCTCATTCTACCTTGAAATGAGTTATGAAAAAATTAAATTTAATCAATTCTTAAAATTGTGTTTTTTAAGTGTTAAATTCCTTCTATTCATAATAAACATCCTTAATATTGTCATCACTTCTCATTCATCTTTATCACAAACACAATTTTTCTCAAATAATTCCTAATCATGTATCTCTCTTCTCTCTGAATTCTTATTTTTTTTTTTTTTTTTTTTTTTTTTTTGCTAGGGATTCTGTTTTTGTTTACATGTATAGTTTTTCTTGTCTTGTAGAAGTATTTAATTTAAAAAAAAATAGCAATGAAATTAGATTTCTTCCAAGTATGCCTTAGCGAATGTCTTGTAGCTTTAGTTCCTTTATGCGTTTATATTAATTTCTGATTTTTATGTCAGTGTCGTCTTTGTCATTTTACCTCTTGTTATAATCCTATCTACATTTTTTTTTTTTTAATTATATAAATCTCCACTAATCACCTGATAACTATGTCCAAGCACCATTTTTCACCAACACAAATATTCAAAATATGCTAGGACATATATTGGTGTTTTTTGTAGCTTTTCTGATTTTAAGTTATGATTATTTCTATGCAAAGAATGAGTTTTCTCTCCATTTTTGGATACTAGCAAGATGTCTCTCTTATGTTTAAACCATTTTTATTTCATGAATATTAAAATTTTATTCTGTAAATAATCAGTTTTTAAGGTTATTTTTATTTATTTTTACATTTCACCTATGAAAAGGAATTTTTTCTTATTAAAACCAAAAACAAGGCATCAAAGCTTTATGTATAACTTTTCCTATTTATGCTGTTTAACTTATTAATTTCTATTTTCTATACTTATTGCATAGGTGTCGTTTTAGTACTGACAATTTAAATTAGAGGGGGAAGGACTAATTTGTAAATATTCTTCCTTTTTGCCAACACTTGTACAATATATTTTTGCTTTTTGCAACTTTGTTGTACATCTAAATATGCATACCAGTTAGTCTAAATTCATTTCTTTCACTTCATGATGATATTTACTCCAAAGAGTTTGAAATCCCTATTTATTCAACATTTAATTCGTATTTTTTCTTTTTTTGAAATTTTGCCTTTTGACTGATATATTATTCAGTGCAAATCTAACTTCTTGAACCAGAAATTACTTATAGTATGCAAAATAAAAAATACAACAATATTGTATCATGAAAGATTGCTTAACTTTAAATTTCTTCTGAGACATTAAATCAACATTTTAGAACAGTATATTGATTTTTTTTTTTTTAATTTAGAATAAGTTCAGTTCTATTGTACATACCAATGAAATGAATTATTTTTTCTCCACTTTTTGAACTTCTTTCAACTATCAAATTCTTTAAACTAGAATGTTTTGTTTCATTTCCCCATCTGTCCATCACTGTAATTTTAACTTTCAGAATAAAGTTAAATGTTTTCAATAATTCCAGTTTTTATATATATATATATATAGTTTTTTAATATTTGATTTCTTCAGTTTGTGTAAATTTTATTTCATGATCTTTAATAAAAGCAAAAAATAAAAAAAAGCATTACTTCTGAGCAAACTTTTAAAAAATTATATATTTAAAAAAAATTTCTTGTTCTTAAAACTTCTCAAAGAATTATATCATTGTATAATACATTTTTTTTATATAAATATTATTAAAGAGAATAATTAGTCTTCCTTTCCTTCCTCTACTTTATATATGAATCATACGAGCTATGTTGGACTGGATTTTTGAGATATTAGTTTTGTTATTATAAGGCTGTGATACTTTCATATCTGTTTTATAACAAAGAAACAGATATGGAAGGATATATAATAACGAAGTAAGTTATTTTTAAAACGGCAATATTTTTGCTTTGCACCAATATAAAGAGGACATGTTGTTGGTGCTATTCTAAAAGTTTTTGGTCCAGTATCGTGGAAATGTTCTTGCAATTGGAATGCTTAAACATGGATCCCTGGAACTATCCTCTTGGCATGCAACCTTAAAAATAATTGTTTTTCATTTATATTGACAGTAATTTTTTTTTTTTCTCTTGCTTCTTAATGCTTCTCTTTATGTTCCCTTATTCATTTTGCATCATGTATTCAGGCACTGTGAGATTTGGAGTAGAGATTTCAAGTATGTGCTTTTAAGATTCTCTCCAGCTATTTCTGTCTATTGATCATGTATTCCTTCTTGCTTCAGGTTGAAATTATCCTTTTTAGATTTTCTGAAATATGCAAGAGTATTCTCACTCACACTATTTGTGTGTTGTTGGTTTAGCAAATTTATTTTTTTTCTCTCTCTCTATTCTTCTTTTGCATCTGCCAAGAATGACTGTATCTTTACTTTCAGAGACCTTCAAATGAAATGAATGAAATTGAATACCCTCCTTCCCCAAAAGAGCTTACAATTACAGAGTAATGATTCCTCATACTCTGTATTCTACTGTGGGCAGAGTCAAAACAACTATTGCACTCATAAAAAACTCCAGCAACTGATCCAGCAATGCCATTAAATATTTAGAATATTTAAATGTATTGTTAATCTGCTTGAATTTTGTGTTAATTTGGCATCATATAATGATCCTACTAAAATTAATTTATATTTCTTAGTTATGCTTATATGGAGAAGGTGGCTGAAAAGTTCTCAGCTCAGTCAAGAAGTAAATGACCTAGAGTTATGGAACATACATGCTATCTTATATATTATTTCAAAGCTGTTTAAAATATCATTTCTCTAACCATACCACACAAAATTTGTTTGGTCATCGAAATACTACTCTGCATCTTTAAAGTAATTGAATGAGCAAGCAGCAGAAGCTTGCTCATTCAATTCCTTTAAAGATGTCCTCCTTTTCAATTTCCCTTTTAAGATTTATAAACAGGAAATATTCAGATGGATCAAGAATTCGGGAATAGGGTTCTATGTACTCAATGTCTTGTAAAAAGAACATCTTACCTTTCCGCAACTTTCCTTTGCTATTTTTCTTTCGGTGCTTTCTTTTAATGGGCATAGTATATTAAAGCAGTATTTTGCATTACTGTCTTGAATTTCTTCAGTTGTGGAAAACCCAAGTGTCGCCAGAGAATAATGGACCGTTTTGTCACAGTCGTAAGGTGTAACTCTGTTTCGTCAACAGGGATAATTTGTTGCAAAGATTGTCAAAAATATTGTGGAATCATCTTGGAAATATCTACTTGATATTGTTTCTAGTTAGCATTCAAAAATTTTGGTTAACAGCTCATGAACTATAAACCTAATATGTCCCTTAAACACACACGCACATAAGTAAACATTGAAATAAACACCCAGTGGTGACAGTCTGTTTTATGCTTAAACGCAATCATCATGGCCTAACAATTGCATTTAAGCATGAAACAGTCTCATCACTGAGTGTTTACTTTGATGTTCCCTTTTATATTTACATACACTCTATCTCTGATATTGTGCACTTTAGCCTATAAATATACCATACCTTAAACTATATTATTATTATATATAAAAAAAATTCAAATAGACTATATCTATGAAAGGACTAATATATATATATATATATATATATATATATATATATGCTGCGATGGGTAAATTGTTGCCATTTTATATTAATTTTGCACATGCAGGTTTTCTGATTTTGTCAACTGCACAGTATAGTGGGGTCAATTGGGCATCCATGACATAATTCACTCCACCATAAATTTGGAAACAACAGGCTGTACTGTTTTGAATTCGTGCCAGAAGCTCTAATACAAATATTTCAAAGTGTATGGGTGTCAATCTGAGAATAGTCCAGAGTATTCAGAAAGAGTTGGATGAGTCTAATGGTGATTATGAAGACATAGTGAGTGATCACTAGTAATGGAAATGTGATGCCTCCATTCATCTTCCCACAGGGCCTCAGACTTAACACGAAGGCCTACATAAAGTGCCTTCCAGAAGTAGTGCTGCCCTAGTTCAAGAGGATAGCTGATGGAAGATCCTATGTCTGGCGACTGGACAGCACCATGCCACACAGACAGGAGGACCCAGTCATGGCTCTCAGACAATTTCTACAACTGCATCACCCCCCCTTATATCTGCTTACCTAACTCCCCAGCGTGCAACCCTTTTGATTATGTGCAGGACACAGTTGAGCGAGAGACCAACATAACTCTTGTAACGTTTAAGATAAACTGAAGGCAAGGATTATGGTAGCATTGCCTAACTTAAACAGAGATTGTTCAGAAGATGTGCTACAGATTCTAAAGTTTTCTGGAGGCCAAAGGTGAATTTTATTGAATAAATTTACTCTTTATTTCAAGATATTTTTGTGTAATTTTTATAGTTATATCTGTTAAAATGAGATGTCTGTTATTTTCATTTTTGCATAATTTAGAAAGCACTTTATCCATCGCACTATGTATATATTCAGTATATTTACAATATTTGAGACTGAAATTTGTTGGTCACCCCAAAATTAAGTCCTAAACATGTTCGTCATCAGTTCTGGAGTTGACACCATTAAAAGCCACTTTTGAGTCTCAAAATAATTCATCTGAAAGTTGGTAGACAATTTCTTCACAACTGGGTATGACAGTCACTTGTTACTTTGCATCATAAATTCATAGATTTTTTTTTTTTTTTTTTTTTTTTTCAACTTTCTTTAGAAGAAATAAGAATTTCATTGTGGAAAACTTGAAAATTCCACATTTTCTTTTGACTTGATTTGGTCAATGACCTGAAACAAATTTTAAAAAAAAGATAAGTGCAAGAACACAGCAATATAAAAAAAAAATAACATTTTCCAGCTACAGTGACAAAATAACTCTTTAATATTGGTAAGTAAATCAAAAAAATTAGTTTACAGCACCTTGTATCTGTTTAGGGTTTTTTTTTTGGGGTTTTTTTACTCTTTAATAAACAAAATCAGTTTATAAAATGTATATAAATCTTTTATTTCTGAGTTAAAATTTGAATTAAAAAGTTTACAGGTAAAAATATAGTTTAGTACATTTAAAAAGAATTAAAAGTATGTTTTTATCTTTCTCTTTTCATATATTTGTATAAAAGATCAATACAGGACATTTATAAGCATGACTACTGAATTTCTTCACTTAAGATTTGTTATATATCCAAGCAACCTTTCAAATGTTAGAACAAAAGTAGCCAAAGGAAAAACTCTATATTGTGTAGTACAAAGGAGATAATGTTTAAACTGGTTATTCTTTTACAAGTATATTGTGTAGATAATGTTATTTTTTGCTTCTTCATGATCAAAAATGAAACTTTGAAAATAGCAAGGCATTTAAAGTTTTTTTTAATTTTATTTTTTATGTTTCATATCATTATTGATTTCATTGACCTCATAAATGTTTTGTTTCAGTATGTGAGTTTCTACAATTGGTCAAAAAAATGATTTTAACTTTGCTGTTTCTATTTGATAGATGCCTGTATTTCTCTTTTATATCTACAAATATACCCACTTATGATATGCATGTTACTTGTCTCTTGTTGCCTGGCTATTATCTATAATTATTCTCTTAGTTCAGTTATAAACTTTTTTTTTCTTATAAACCATGTTTTTTTTTTGTTTTTGTTTATGAGATTTTTTTTCAGGCTATCTGTAAGTACATTACTTTTTATTGGTTATTAGTTGCTAAGTCCATCTCCATTAAAACAAGTATTTTTGTTTATCATTTTGATTATTTGGGATATATTTTTTTTAATCCAATGTTTTCCTGCATGCTTTAAAAAATAATAGGTTCAGTAATGAGAAACTATTTGTTTATGAGTTGTTATCAACAGCCAAAAAGTTTAATACATATATTTATTAGAGTAAGCTTTTTTTTTTTATCTTTTTGGTTTAATTTGTGCTAAATTCTTTTTGGAATTACACTTTGTAAAAATGAGTTTTTGTTGAAACTGTTCTCTTACTAATCATAATTGGCTTAGATAAAACTAGTTTCTAGTGTTTTCCTTAACTAAGATGTTAAAATTTGATCATCAAATTTATATTTAAGAAATATCTTTATACTTAAGATATTAGTTTTATGTTCTTACTAAAACTAAGTAACCGTTTCTAAATTATCCATTTTGCACTGAGATATTAATTAAAAGGCGAATAAGTAAAATTGTTAAATTTGCATTTTTTTTCTTTTATAATTCTTAAAGTTGGTTATATCTAAATTATAAATGGAACTTTGTGTGTGTTTCCGTTACCTATAGACTCCAAAGCAGCTGAACCGATTTTCTTGAAAATTTACACAGTTGTACTATAAGCGTCTGCAAGTGTTCTTAGCTAGGTTTTGTGTCAAGGTGCCCTTGATAAATATCGATAATCGAAAAAATCAGGTTATAGAAAGAGTGGTCCGATTTTAATCAAATTTGATACACTCATAGACAAAGACATAAGAAACGATATTCAGAAGTTTCAAGGTTGCAGTTTTTACACTAGTGCAGAAAATTGATAATATATATAAAAGGCAAGATGTTTGTGTGTGTGTCTGTCTGGATGTCCTTTATATAAATCCACAATTTTTATCCGATTCTCACCAAATGTCACACAAATATTCTTTAGGCTAAGTCTGAGCTCCAGGACCATGGATTAGTTTTAAAGCTTTCGTTACACCCGAGCAATGCCGGGCTATATGGCTAGTATAAAATAGTTTCAATCAGTCTGAACTATTTTATAATTGCAACACCAAAAATTTGATTAGTAAAAAAAAAAAAAAATGATAATAATTGTCTTAATACTATGCAATTTGCTTACACTTTTTATAAGTTACCTAGTACAGTTTAAACTCGCCTTTGGTAGTTGTTATATGATTTGCATAGAAGTTAAATTGCCTTAACATATCGTGTGAAGAAACAAAGATTACTGAATGTAATTTTCATTTTATTTTTTTTTTTTTAATAAAAAAAATATAGAAGGCTACAAAAGTCATTTTTGAAATCCAGTATCATCTGAGCAGTTACAGTGCTCTCTCATGCTCACATTTTTATATCAACTAAACTCTTTCTATGAATTTACCTTCTAATATTAAAAACAAAAAATACTTTTAAAAATGGCCTGTGCAGTCTTCCTTTTTATATGCATACTAAAAATAAGTACACAAGGTGGAAACAGAAAAGATAAATAATTTGAATTAGAAATTGGCAGATTGGTTAATTTATCGTGTTTTTCTGTGTGTGTTTGTGCACATATCATTTTGTCTATATTTGTTTTTTGTTTTTTTTTTTTGTTTTTTTATTTTTATAATTTGTTCTCAGGAGCAACGGATAAAAGAACTGAATCAGGTATCACCTGCAGCATCTCCACACCATCAGCCAACAACATTTGCCCCGACAAATCCATTCAGCACTGCTGCTTCGACTGATCAAGGGTCAGATCTGCTTCTGGACACTGGTGTGGCAGCACCTGCAGGACCATCAAAACCCATTGATGATTTACTTGGTTTATCAGCTACATCTACCAATCCTTTTGCTGACAGCCTCCCGGCTACTGCAGTTTCACCTGGACAACCAACAACTATGACATCTATGGGATGGGCAGCTCAACCAACAGCTTCCCCTGCAATAAGTACTACTAATCATGGTAAGGGAGCTACTTCTTTCATTTGAGTATCTTTGTCATAATAGTAATAGAAAGTAGCTTTATTAAGCTGAATAGAATAAGGTTTTTGAAAACTAGCATGTCCTGTAGACTAAATAGAAAAGTATAAGGCTACAACAGTCAAGATGCTAGGCATTGCTGCTGGGGTTTTATGACAAGTAGGTTTTACAGGATGCAGTTGTTATCTTCGTGAACAACTGGCTTTGAATTCAGAGTTGTTCTGATCTCTTAGACTGGATGCAAACTCAGGATAAAGAGCCCGGTCTGTCTTATTTAATCCATTGCTGGGGAGGAAGGATGGATTCATACCCTTATTCAGAGGTATTTCACAAAAGTGAATATAAAAATCTCAAATTGGAATTTGAACTCAACTCACAGATTTCTTGCACATCTCATTTAAAAAAATTAAAAAAAAAAAATGAAACTCTGTTCATGTAAATCTTTGCATGTGGCAATCTTAAAAATTATATTAATTTGCCATGACATTTTTCACT
Organism: Ascarosepion bandense; assembly: GCA_037127315.1. Taxonomy (NCBI): domain Eukaryota; kingdom Metazoa; phylum Mollusca; class Cephalopoda; order Sepiida; family Sepiidae; genus Ascarosepion; species Ascarosepion bandense. The sequence goes on along the minus strand of JBBBDQ010000160.1, from coordinate 758,912 downwards.
TCCTCTGCAGATATTGCAATTTGGTGTTGCTTTTCAGTAAAATCTCACTTTGACATACTTCAATCTATTGCTAATTTGGCTATAATGTGATGAGTCAATTTAGTATCTTTGTTTTTGTTACTTTGATTTGAGAAAGGATTAATCTATGATCTTAGCATCCTAACCACTAATACGTACCATTGAGGGCCATATATTATAAAATAAACCCAAACATGTTATAGTAATGTTTCTAGCATTTAGTTTTGATGATAGGTGGCACCATTGTAGATCTATTTTATTTCCTGCAGTATATTACTGTAATTTTCTGATAGATTCATATATGAATTGGGCTCTTCCTACAGTGCAGTGGTTAGTAAGTTTGTAGACTATGAGTATTAAGCATTTGATCTCTACTTGATGTCCTACTATTGTGGCTTTGGACAAAACTAAGATAAACTCAGGAAAAAAAAACAAAAAAAAAACTATTCCTAGAACATTATTTCATATAATATGCATATATTATTGAAAATCTTCATTATTTTCCATTTTAGTACATATACATTTACAAAAGACCTCTCTCCCGGTTGTCGACCCCTACTCTAGACTCTTAAAAACATTAAGTGCAAAAGTGTTAGTAGCCTAAATGGACTCAGCTTCACTTAATGATAATCACCTAGTATTTTTTTTTCCCTAATAAAAAAAAAAAAAACATATTAGTATCTGATTCTTTGGTCAAAAATTTATCACTAGTATAATGAGCTTCATTGTGTCCAAAACTTACTATTTTGATTTATCAATATACAAGATTTCATTTTTATTAAAGGAGTTCACTTACATTTTTTCTTAAACAAAAAATAACAAAAAAAACTCTACATAGAGTCAAAATAACTATTACTTTATTTACCTAATAGTATGTAATTAATTTTTTCCCCCTTTAGCAGAAACCAGTTTTGCAACTGATGCAGCTTTTGCAGCAGCCTTCCCAAACACTACGTCAGCTACAACAACAGGTGAGCTCGGCCCAATCAAAGACCTTGCTGGAAATGTTTTCTTTTTGCTAATTTAATTTCCATTGTTAAGAACAATTTGTCATTAACACACACACACACACCTACATATACACATGCACACACATACATACACACACATCACACAGAGGGTTATTAAAAAGAGAAAGAGCAGATTTCTGAAAATTTAATAAAAATAAATGCTAAAAGAGACAAACACATTTGACACATTACTAAATCAAAAAATGTTCAGTTGTTAAAATGAATGAAATGCCCCCCCCCCCCCCAAAAAATCTTAACCCTTAAAATGGCCACTCAACAAGAAAACATTGTTTTTGTTCTGCAATTTGCAAAGAATATCTTTGGATGCAAAGGGTATCACATCAGAATGAGTTTGCATCTAAATCAAATTCATTGCATTCGTTTATGCGCAAACACTCTTGGGGAAAAGGTATGACTTCATCTCTTGTTCCCTCCAGCTATGGGTTGAATAGATTGAGTTCTATAGCCTTGGTTGGCATCCAGTCTACTGCAGGAAAATCTTCTGCCTAATCAGTCATGGATAAAAAGACATGATCACCCAAGCATGTATCATGTATGACACTTAACAGACTGATCTTTAAAATAATAAGCTTTCAATCTTTTCCTATCCAGTAATGTGTTAAGCGTGTTTCAGTCTTTTAACATTCGTCTTTATTCAAGATCTGCTCTTTCTTTTTGAATAGCTGTGTATGTGTGTAGATATATATTATAATTATTATTATTAGGGGGAGCTCCCTCCCCTTTGACTAAGGATTAAATGTATTTAAGTTTTCTACAAACTTTTGAGAAGTAAAATTAGCATTTGGGTGACAAAACAATAAATTGTAAATTAGCAGCAAATTTTGATAGTATTTCAAAACCTCCAATTCTTATAGGGGTAATTATTTAATCAAATTCAAGTAAGAAGGATGCTTTTGTACATAAGTATTTATAATTACATCCCCACACTTTCTTTAATAATATACTGATTAGATTTATTTTTATTTAAGGTTGGTACAGAGTTTATTCATTCTTATAAATAAAAAGACAAAAGAGGAACTTAACCAACACATTTTGTATTCTGATGGACTTTAGCAACACAAATGTAAAGATTTTATTTTGCAGCAAGTGTTTATAAACAGAAGTAAAAATGTTGTTAGCCTTTTTAGAATTTTTAAATTTAAGAAAGTTCATAAATACACATCGGGCTAACTGAAGTCTAGTTAAATTATGAAGGATGTTAAGTGGTTTAATTAATTTTTATCATAGTTTCAGAAATTAATTTATGTAATACATATTTAAATTAATGGGAAATTTTGAATTTAACAGCTTTATTTTAATTTTTTTTAAATTTTTATAGTCATATATGTTGGCTTGGAAAAGGAGATATTTGAAAAAATCTGAGAAGCAGATTTACATTTTTGTAAAATTCAATAGCAGCACTCAAGAATTTTTCATCTAACCATGGTACTTTCTTTTTTAATAAGTGTGGCATTCTTTACATCAAAATTGTGGTTGACGTTTTCTCAGTATGACTAATTATTTTTTTTTATTTTTTAAGTAACTCCTTTCCTAAGAAAATTACCCTTTTCCCAAACTTACAAACATGACTAAAAAAAGTTTAATAAATTAAAAAAAATTTCAACAAAAACATTAACTTTCATTTATTATATATTAAATTACATTATTTAGCATCCTCTCTAATTCATCTTGACTTAATTTAATGTATATTTATGGGTGTTTTTAAATTTCAAATTTCTGAAAAAACTAACATTTTTACCTCTATTTATAAATACTTATTGCAAAATAAAATCCTTACATTCCCTGTTTAGGATGTGGTTTCCGGTTTTCTCTCTTCCAAACTTCTCACTCTTTTTCAATTGGAGTAGATAGACTAAATTATCGCCCGGTTCACACTCCACCCTCATCTATTGAACAGGTGAAGAGGCTCATTCCTTGTTCCATGTTTAGGAATGCGGTTTCCGGTTTTCTCTTTACCAATCTCTTCACTCCTACATAGCCCCCTGCACATCAGTGGCGTTACCACCTTGCTTGGGGTGATATGATTAAAAAAAAAAAACAATTTCCCTTGATAAAGTCTGTTAGAGTACAATATGCATTGGCTAAGAAAGGTTTTCCTTTTGTTTTTATTCATATAGTCTTTTTACAGATATATTCTTAGTTATGTCTGAATTTTTAAACACATGCACACATATAAGGATCTTTCCAGAAACTTTTCATTATTTTCTTATTGATATTAAATTAGCATAACTCATCATTTTTCGTTTCTTTCTAGATTATTACAGTTGAAGATTTTGTCAGATACTGTGGAAGAAGTAGTAATAATTATGAATAATGTTGAGGACTAAAGGTTAATATATAAAAGATAAGGCAGTTGATAAAAAACAATTTAGCTGATGTTGAGTTGAAAATCATGCTAATAATTAATGAAACATTCTCACTTTTTAACTATTTCTTCCTCTGAACAAATGTTTCATCGCAGTTGCATAGCGGTAAAAAAAAACTCTAGGTTTGCTTACGTTAAGTGGACACTTCTTTTCCATTAAAATCTAAAATGAAACCATTCAAAATTCATGTAGTTTTATACTTTGTTGAATTTAATCAGATTTTTTTTCTTCTTAAATAATGAGTTTTATTTTTTTATTTTTTTAAAAGAAAAAAATGTCTGGATGATTTAACTTCATTTGTTTAGCATTTATAAATTATTTGAATAATATTTTCTTGCTTTTTATATTAGCTTATTATTGTTGTTCAGTGTGTATTTGCATATCTATGAATATCTTTCAGTATTTATCTATTTTTCAATGTGCTTCAAGTAAAGCTTCTGTAATATTCTTATTTGCTTTAAATAACTGTGTGTTCCTAAATCTTTGTGTTAAAAAGAACTTTAATGCTCTTTTGAAAAATTTGAATTTGGGCAAAATATTTATTTTTCCAAATGGTAAATTGAGATGTAAGCAAGAAAATAAATTATATTTAATCAAGATGAAATTCATAAGATTTGCTTGATATTTTACAAATCTATTCAATTGAAAAAAATATTTAAAAAAATAATTTGGTTAATATCTGCAATAGTTTGACAAAGTGATTGCCAACAAAATGGAAGAATATGGATTAAAACTCTGATCAATTGTCTAGATTTCATTTTTATTTAATGTTTTTGAGAAATACAATATTTTCTTTTGTGAATTTTAGTCTGTTAAAAATTATCAAGACTAATTTTTTTTGGTTTCTGAATTACTTTAAAAAAAAATGATTTGCTAACAACAAAAATGATTTATTTGTAAATGTGCTTTTAAAAATTATCATTAACGGCCATATCGTTTTAGTTAATTTAAAATTAGTTCAAATGCGGATGGCTTGTAGGCATTTTGTTGCTGTAAAATGTTTTATATATATATATATATATATATATATATTCAGTTACTCTACATTGTTCTCATAAAAAAAAGGTCAAGATAGTTCAAATATGTTTTCATTTTTGAAAATCAAACATTGAAGTCCTTGGTTAACGCAGCAAAATTTGGCATTGTTGCTCTATATTTTTATTAATTGTAAAGCTGAAAATAAGAATTTGTTTCATTTGCTTTTTTTTATTATTGTTATATTCCACAACTTTGCTGAGATTCTATTACTATAACTGAATGAAATTAGCTCTAAAAGACTTGGTTGCAAATTATCAGTATTTGATTAACAGACAAAAAGTATACTTTTTGTTTAATATATCTGTCATCTCCAGAACAGTGAAGTATTAAGAAAATTGTGTAAACTTATTGTTTTAATCAAATATTATTGTATATATATATATATGACAGAAAGTCAAAAATTATCCACTCATAACACAAATGTTATGGTGGAAATGCAAATAATTTTTGACTTACCATAAGAAAAAAAAATGTCTGATAGTATGACAATATTGGCACAATCAAGGCTTACCTTTGCCCTATAGTAATTGTTCCATGTAGTGTGTGGAATATATATGCAAATGTAACTAATCGGACAAAAGTAGTATATTTATATTTCATCACTTTTGTTTTGGTGCTTTTTTTTTTTTTTTTTTTTTTTGTTCAGACTTTTTGTTAACTTTGGACATTACAATTCTGCCTAATTGCTATTAAACCCATAATGATAGAAGTGTAGATGCTAATCATTAATCATGGAGTAAGAAAATCTGCCAACTTGCTATCTTCTATGCTTGCATGCTAAAAGCTTTGATTGAGATGAAACTTAAATCTTATAGATATTGTCTTTCTACTTGGCTTCTTTATAATTGGTATTTTCAGTTAGTACACATTTATATGTATTAACTGAAAATATTGTTCTAATTGACTTAAGATGTCTAAAAAAGTAATTGTGTAATTGTCACTTTGTTTGCTAGTTTACGAGAGCTAAATTTCAGTTGTTAAAATGAATGAGTTTCTATCAATAGTGAACAGATTAGAAAAATTGTAAATTGTTCTTTTAAACTTCAAATAAAATATAGATTTGAACAAGCTAACGCCAATTATTTTGGGGGGGGGGAAACGTTTCATTTTCAGACAAATTTTTTTTTTTATTTGTTTTTAATATAGTAACAAAGAAAATGAGTACTTGAAGTACTTCAGTGGTGGCTAACACCTCTACCAGATATATGAGTTGACAATTGAACTCATTTCAAGCTCGGAAAGGCATAAAAAGATTGTCATATAAAAATGTCTGTAGCTTGTTTTTAAATGTTATGTTTCGGACATGTTTATTGATCTGTCTGAAAAAAAAACAAAAAAAAACACTTTCAGTAAAAAATGTATATACACATCTATGCTAGAGAAGAGGATAAATTGTCATCATCTTCATGTAATGTCCATTTCCATGCTAGCATGGGTTGGATGAGGTTGTCTTGTTGGCTCCATAGTTGAACCATCTTGAAATATTTGAGCAAGTTTTACAGCTGTATGCCCTTACTAACACCAACCAGTTTAGGAGACAGGAAACTCAGTGTTTTTTTTTTGTTTTTTTTTTTATCCAGACACCATCTATAGGAAGATTACCTATTAAGATTAGAGTTCCTACATAGCAGGTGTAAAGGTTTTTATATCAGATATTTCCTTCTCTTAGACAAGTTGCTATCCAAAGATAAAGACTCTTACACAGACTTTTTTCTTTTTCTCTTAAATGACTCTAGTTTGTGGGTTAACTATTTGCCCAAACAGGTGCTACCACCCCAGATCAGGATGGACCTGAAAACAACAGCAATTAAGAGGTGTTTCCATGTTCCTCTAAAACTACCAATCGCAAGCTTCACTGCCAGATATAGTTTACCATGATTAAAACAAATTTCATAAGTGTCATTGTGTTAGATATCATAAACGTTGCAGTTTCACAAGTCAAAAGAAAGTACATGAAAGTAAATTTATGTATTTTTCAGTTTCACTTTAATTATCTATTTTCATCATGGAATGACATTTTGAGTCATGTTTTTAAATAGCTTCATCAGATCCAGATTTTGCATATAGATGTTATGCATGGCACTAAACTTGTTTAGAAATATCTAAACTGTCAGCTGTATGCAACTGCTTTCTCAGATTATTGATTAAAAATGGTTTTGAGCAAATGAAGCCTTTAGATATCAATGAAGAAAATACCTTTGTGGAATGGCACTACAAAATCACAAAGAACTTTACCAAATAACCGAAACAACATCACTTGAGAATATTCAACAACTGCAACAACTAAAATGAATGTCACTCGTAACTTTAAGAGAAAGTAACAACATAATCAAGATGTTGACATTATACACAACTTTAAAGCAAACGGTTGGGAAGGAAGCCTCCATCAATATGGTCAGTCAGTTAAGTACCATACGTAATACACGCTTGGGCGATCGTGCCTCGAAAGAGACATGACTGACTTGGCAGAAGATTATCCCGCAGTAGGTTGCCATTGCTTTCTGCGGTAGACTGGTTGCTGACCAAGGCTATAGAACCAAATCTGTCCTGTTATTTAACCCATAACTGGAAGGAATAGACAGATTAATACCTTTCCCAAGGGTATTTGTGCGTAAGTGAATGCAATGAATTCGGCTGGAATTTGAACTCGGCCCCCCCAATTTCTCGTTCTGAGCTGATATCCACTGCTCCACAACGCACATAGAGAGTCCAATAACAGCTACTGAACTTGGGAAATCTATTGTCCTGAAAAATTACTTTAAGAGAAGGATTTTATCAATTTCAACAGACAATAACAATGGCTGCTCAGTCAATAAATGTCAAATGTTTCCTAATAAGGAAATAGTTAATATTACCATCATTTGCATGTGGTTGTGTTTTTTTTTTTTTTGTTTTGTTTTTTTTTTTTAGTTCATTCTTTGAAAGCTTAGATATTAACTAAGGTTGACAGCCATTTACTTTTGCCTGCTTTTACTTATTGTTATTCAATTAACTAAAACCTGTTGTAGACAGTAGGAATTTTATACCGGCATCTCTACTATTTTGTACTTTAAATATTTTTAGCAACAAAGCTCTCCTTTTCTTCAGATGAAATAAAATATTAGAGATTTACTTAAAACCCTTTGAGAATACATTTAGGTGAAATGGTCATAATAAAAGTTAAAATATTAAATATTTTTTATTGCTCAAATAAAATATTAGAGATTTACTTAAAACCCTTTGAGAATACATTTAGGTGAAATGGTCATAATAAAAGTTAAAATATTAAATATTTTTTATTGCTCAAATAAAATATTAGAGATTTACTTAAAACCCTTTGAGAATACATTTAGGTGAAATGGTCATAATAAAAGTTAAAATATTAAATATTTTTTATTGCTCAACAACTTTTAAACAACAAAATTGTCTGTCACTATGCTTCTTGACTCCTGAAAGTTAATATCAGGAAAATATATGGTGTCATATATCTGTATTATGTTAATGATCTATAATGATAGAAAGGAATTTTAAAATGAACGTACAAAATGTTTCTTTTCCATATAAGACCTTCCTTTATCAGAAATAAAGATGTTGACAACAATAGTATGTACAGTTATTACACATATGTAGCTATATACATCGTTATAATATCAGAAAGAGCTTACAGTCACATGTTCAAACACAGGTTCTTGTATGTTTATCAGTTAATCAACATCAAGCCTGGTCAGTACCTAGATGGGTAACTGCTTGGGAATACCAGGTGCTTTAAGCTTGGATGTGCAGGTGGTGTAATGGATAATGACTCAGAATTGTTAATTGGAGAGCTGAATTTCAATTCCAGTTAGGTTCATTATATTCACTTACTGAAAATTGAAACTTTTTGATGCAACCAAGCAACACTTCCAAAAACAAAGAAATTTGATTGATTTTTTTTTTTTTTAAGCTTTTGGGAAATAAGTTGGACTGAGAAATTTTCAGCGCCTGTTATTCCCCCCCCCCACACACACACATATTCAATTTATTAGTATTCATAGAAACCACTTTTATTATACTCATGTTCTTTCATTGTGTGTGTGGAGGGGGAGAAGAGAAATAGCATGTAAAAATAGTTTTCTAAATGATTATTCTGTATAATTACAATGATAAAATTAAGTTGTTCCTGAATATTTTCTTTTTTAAATCAAAAATTGATTGAATAAATGAACCTAATTTACTCCTAAATAACATTTGCAATATAATCATTGCTATTTTTAAAGAATACACTTACTGCTTTATTTAATTTTCTCCAAATAGTGCCAATATTTTGTCATATAGAATCTCATCTCTGGTTATTATTGGTGTTTCTTTCTGCATGGCTTACTAATTGCTCTTGTATTCTTCATGTTTATTTTTCATAAACAAATACACACACACACACACACACACACTGTTGACATGATTTAAATTACTCTCTTCATACTCATGTGTATTACCAAATGTTTATATTCTTTATGAAAATAAAGGATGCATTTCAAAAGTATCAACCTTGAAAATTTTATTAACATTTTAAAATTAGCCTATTTTAATATCTTGGATAATTTGAGTAAAATAATTTTCTAATTTTTCTGAAAATGAAAATGACTGCTCAAATAATTTTTTAGAATTTTATTTAAGAATTGCAGGAAATTAATTTTTATTTGAATCCTATTGATTACAGGAAATTATTTTAAATAATTGTAAATAAAAGATTTTTTGTTGGTAATGTTTTAGTACTTTTTTGCTAGGTGTTTATTTTTTAAAAAAATATTCCTTTAGCATGTAGGCAATCAAGACTCTCCACCAATTCCTTTTCTTAATTATCTTTGGTTTCCAAGTATCTTTCTCAGAGTTTAGAATTCAGTTTTCCTTCTCTTGAACTAGCACTGTCTATCCTACTATTTAACCTATAGCTGGTGGGAGAAGAGATGGATTCATACCTTTGACAAAGGTATTTATGTGCAATTGAATACAACAGACCCAGCTTAATTTTGAACTCTACTCACCAATTTCTTCACCAATATCTGGGACATGACATCCTAAAATTTTTATACTTTTGCTAATTTTGCCAATCTATTTTGTATTTGGTTTATTTTGAAATTCTCTTAGTAACAGAAAAATTAGTCATATTTAATATAGGTTTACTATATGACCCAGCTTGAGAGATCTGCCCCAGTGATATAAGTATCAACTTTGTGTGTGTGCTTCTGTTATCACTGAACCTTAAGCAGCAAAGCCCTTGATTGGGAGGTTTTGATGAGTGTAGAACCACCTTTTAATTGCTGCTGCTTCTAGGTTTACCTTAACCCAGGATAGTAGCACCTGTTAGTCCCAGTTATGGGCAAAAAGTTACCCCCAAGCTGGGTTTAAAACGCTATAAAAGTATAAAAATACATTTTCATACTAAGAATACCAGCAATACATTTTTTTAATGGGAGAATTACCAGCAATACATTTTTATAAAGGAAATTACTAATGTTCCCCAAAAAATTAAATTTTAGCATTAAATGACCCATAATGAGTTTGTATGTCGCTAAACAAGCAATCCATTTAACGACTGTTGACTCATTAAAACTATGAGGCTTGGAAATTATGGTAAATATAAATATAAATGTTGCTTCTGAAAATATAAATATTACTCGCAATTAATTTGTATTCTTTTTTTTTAACTGTCTTATAGTTTTTATTACATATACTAAGGCAATACAATATTTTGTCTGTTCATGCTGTTTTTATGTAGTCCCTTTATCCAACACTATACAGATGTATTTCTTTTTATCTTAAATTTGTGTATAACATGGAATTCTATTCAAATCTGCTTCTCTGTTGACTAGATATTTAAGAATCGATTTTATTGCAAAATATATTAATAGAAAAAAATTGAGCACAATTATGGCTAGCTTTTATAGGTTGATTTCCACACAACTTCAAATAAAAGGTTAGGTAGGAAACCTCCATCAATACTGGAAAGTATGATACAGATACTGGACTTGAAAAACCTATTTTCCTGAAAGATTCTTTTAATAGAAAGATTTTTATAAATTTCAACCAGCAACAGTACTGGCTGCTCATTCAATAAATGCCAAATGTTTATTAGGAAATGGTTAATATTATCATTACTAATTACTGGCAGACATTTTTTTTATATTTGTAGAACTTTTTTTTTCCTTTTTTCTCCTTTCCCTCCCCCTTTCCATTTTCCCCATTTTCCTTCCCTCTTTTCCCCCTTTCCCCCCCCCTCCTTTCTCTCTTTCCCTCCTTTCTCTCTTTCCCTCCTTTCTCTCTTTCCCTCCTTTCTCTCTTTCCCTCCTTTCTCTCTTTCCCTCCTTTCTCTCTTTCCCTCCTTTCTCTCCCCCCCCCCTTCTCTCTCTCTTTCCCTCCCCCCCCCCTTTCTCTCTTTCCCTCCTTTCTCTTTCCCCCTTTCCCTCTTTCTTTCTCTTTCCCTTTCTTTCTCTTTCTTCCCCCCTTTCTCTCCCCCCCCCCTTCTCTCCCCCTTTCCCCCTCTTTCTTTCTTTCCCCCTTTCTTTCCCCCTTTCCCCCTTTCTTTCTTTCCCCCTTTCTTTCTTTCCCCTTTCTTTCCCCTTTCCCCTTTCGCCTTTCTCTCTTTCCCCCCCGCCTTTCTCTCTTTCCCCCCGCCTTTCTCTCTTTCCCCCCCCCCGCCTTTCCCCCCCCCCTCCTTTCCCCCTCCTTTTTCCCTTTTCCCTATTTTTTTCAATTTAATTTTATATATACCATCAGTCAGTGTCATATGTGATACACACTTGGGTGATCATGTCTCGAAAGAGACATGACTTACTTGACAAAAGATTATCCCACAGTAAGTTGCCATTGCTTTCTGTGGTAGACTGGTTGCCGTCCAAGGCTATAGAACCCAATCTAACCTATTATTAACCCATAACTGGAGGGAAGAGATGAATTAATACCTTTCCCAAGGGTAATTGTGCATAAGTGAATGCAATGAATTCAACTGAAAATCGAACTCTGCTCCCCGATTTCTCATTCTAAGCCAGTATCTGCTGCACCACAACACATATCATTATATGCATAAAAAAATACTGTATCATGAATTATTGCAGGCCTATAATGTAAAGAGCCATTGGCAAAATGGCATTTCAAATTGAACAAGGAGCCAGTAAGTGTACGAACAAAGATTAATGCTTAATAATTTATACAAAACGTTTGGTATTACCATAAAGTATGTGTTATATCTGTGCAAACAGTTTATTTTGAACCAATCTAAAAAATCTTTATATATATATAATCAAATATGGATTAGAATGTGATCTAACAATGACAGGATAAGAAACAAATAGAAAACGTTCATAAATTTAACGCATCTTGCTTTTATTTAATCTTCATTAGAAAATGAAATATGTAAGAGAAAAGAATAGTTTTTTTTTTTTTGTGGGGGGGGAGTCAACTAAAAACAAAAGGAAAAAAATTACCAAAATTTTTTTAACTCCATATTTCATTTCCTGATGAAGCTTAAATAAAAGTGAAACATGTTAAATTTATAAATATTTATTTGTTCCTTTTTATATCATATATCTATATATAAACTATTTTCATATGTTGGTATTTTAATCTGCCAAATTGTGTGTGTGTGCAACTAACATATGTTATTTAATCAATAGTAGTTATTACAACAAATGGCATATGACCATTATTGAGCTAGGTACTTGAGTAAGTATCTAACTGTAACTAACTGCATCCTCCTACTTTTGTTGCATGCAATAGCAGGTGTAATGGACATCATATCTCCTTCTAATGCTGCTGCTACTACTTCTGCATCTCCTCTTGCTGCCACCCTGGCTCCGAGCCCTTCACCGGTGCCACCTGCAGGTACATACACTTTGATCTTTTTTACGTTTCAAGCTTTATATATATTGTACTTGGAATTATTTATGCTAAAATGTACATTTCTGTTAACATTGTTACTAGTTTTATATTTGAAGTATTGTCAGTTCTCTGATCAATATAAAATGACATAAGTATTTTGATTATTAGGAATCTTACTGCAAGATTTGTTTGGAAATCAGTCCTTCATTTTTCTTTTTAAAAGGTTTTGTATTTAGACTCTACAAGTAAATTCAATATATTTAAGCTACTATAAAATGTTAGTGTATACATATTTGAGGATACATATTTGAAACTTTCAAGAGAAGAACTTTTATAGTAAATACTTTGTTGTATTACTTAAGCATCTGTTACTGACATATATTATTCTGATTTTGCTTTTGGCTTATCAGATATTAAGTTTTTTTTATATAAAATTCATTCAAATGTTGTAATTACATCCAAAATCTGTACAAAGTGAAGTACTGACTTTTGTTACCACAGTAACAAATAGTAATAATTACAAAAATCATTTGAAATAACATTAATAAAATTTGCTTTAACACATTGACTGCCAACCACAAAATAACTCTTAAATTTGTAATTTTTATTCTTACACAGACTACGAGTTATCAAGTGCTTGGCATTTTCTTATACATTTTCATTTGTGACTGAACAAGTTTATTCACAGGGCAAAATGTGGAAACAAGGTTAAAACTTCAGTTGAATCTATAAATCAATTCATAAAAATTGTTTATTGGTTGTTATAAAATTGGCATTTGATGTCAAATTTCATAATTGACCTCTAGCAGGCAACTTGTTAAACAAGTTTTGCTCAAAATGATTGTAGCCTGATTGACTTCAGGGATAACTGCTTTCAGATTGTGCTGCATATATGTGCCTCTTGTCAAGCATACCAGTCACAAGACATTTTGTCAGGTTAACTGGTGATGGGACAGGACACAGTAAAGAATTTTCATGCCTAAGTGAGCATCATCAGTTTCAGCTAGAATTGGAATTAGGTTTGCTGGCTCCATTTTTCTCTGCTGATAAATACTTTGCCTACCTGTACTTTTTGTTCAAAGGATATAAATAAACTGCAAAGTTGACAATTCTACTGTTTTTGATTAATTTAGAAGTGCATATTCAATTCTATACAAGATTTTTCTTCTAATGAATGCTAGACAATTCAGTTTCTGAATTTCATCTGTGTATAATCTGTTGAGTAAATAAATTTCACATGATTATTTTGTAATTAAAATTGGAAAAATTTAAATATTCAATACTTATTCGTTTAGATTTGGATTTTGAAGAAACAATGCTGAATATAATGAATGAATAAATTTCAATAATTATAAAGATTTATTTAATAATTGGAATTGAAGAAATATTTAATCTTTTCTAAAGACCCACATCCTTCTGGTGTCAGTTTAAACTGAAATCTTTTTTCTACATATATTGTGATTCCCCTCACCCCCAAATGAAAACTTGAAAATTTTTTCTAACATACTCCAATATTTTAATTGTTCAAAATTAGAATTTAGATAGAAGTGGAGTGGGAGTCAGGTATCAGTTTAAACTAACACCAGGAGGATATGTATTAATAATGTTTGAGTTTATTTCTGGATATGTACTTGTAAAATATGTTAACATGAATACAAAATAAAACCAATTGCTTTAAATAGATAATTTGACAATAACTTTTGATTGCTAAAGAAGCTTTTTTTAAATTTTTGTTTAATTTTTAAATTTTAAATTTTTAAATTAATTTTTAAATTTTAAATTTTTGTTCAATTGTCTTGCATGTTCTTTTTGTTGATGTCTGTTGTAACAATTTTTATATTTTTTGTCTTCATTGTTGTTTTGATGTTCTGCCAATAGCTATTTTTTTTTCTTTTAGTTAACTAAATGATTAAAACTTTTAACTAATTTTCTTTCGCTTCATACATATGCATTAATTTTCATTTTTAAATGTTTATAAACTTGTTTTATTTCAGCTGAACTTACATTTTAAATTATTTCAAGTTGATACTAATTCTGTTTACAGTCCTAGAATATGCACCCTTCATAAATTATTCAAATAACCTATTATTATATGTTTTTCTACACTTCATTATATAGAAAATTTGCCTTAATTAGTTTTCCATTAAATTGCTGATTTTGGAAAATAATTCTAACTAGATAATTCATGTTGGTCCATGCATATTATGGGCTGTAATCTCTCTTAGCTGTACCTTGGATATCTTAATAACTTTGGAGATTCGACTTAAATTTTAGAATTTCGATATTTCATAAAATATTTGTTTGCAGTTTTATACTTAAAATTGTTACAATCCTATTTAATATTGTTTCTAATCAAGCAACTGATTTTTTCTTATGATTTTTAAAATAAAACTAAATGCTGTTCACCTAAGAATTTTTATTTTCATAATCTTCAGTTAATTCTTACAATTTTGGTCTCTATGTAATGACTGATTGAAATCAGTTCATTATGAATATACTTTGGTGCCAATTTTCTGTATCTATTAAATTTTACAATGATAATGTAGTTAATATAGCAACAAGAGTGGATCAATAAGTCCATTTGAAGTCAACATGGATAACTAGTTTCACCATTTTTATTTTTATAACTTTATGCTTCTTTCTTCAAATAGGTGTGCATATTTTAATTTTGATTTATCTTGTTTACTGATTTGTAAAGGCTAACCTGAAATATTTAATACTAAAAGAAATGAGATTTGATTCTTACTCAGTTAAAATGCTAAAATCTCTCTTCTCTAAGCTACATTAAAATTGAGCTTTTTGGTTCATGAATTATGAATTCAATTTGAACACTTGCAGATGACCATCATTTTTTTTTTCTATTAGTTGATTTTTTTTATGATCATTTAGAAAGTGGGAAAACAAAAATAAAAACAAGAGACGCTATTTTGCATGATCTTATGAAATATATATATATTTATATATTGTCATTGGATATTACTTGAGATGATACTTTTTCCATACAATAAAATGCAAGTTCTGTATTCTGTTTTGGGAATTCATTTTACGTCAGTAACTGTAGGTACTTTTAATAAACAACTTTGTCATGTATTAAATGTGATTTATCTGTTAGTCTTACCAACAAGTATTTGTATTGTCTGTCAACTGCCTTGATTTAGTTTTTTGATTGCAATTCTTTCATCTGATTTTATTTTTTTCTGTAACATTTTGATTAGTTTTCAAGTTTCGTTTGCAGTTAGATTAGTCAATGTGTTTCTTTATTAATATTTAACAATTTTTACTACAGTTAACAAAGAATAATTGCCTTGGAAACATTGGACTGTCAACTTTAACTTTGTAGAAATTGGATCCTTTTATTTTATTTATTTATTTATTTTTTTTTTTTCTATAAAATTTTGGATAGCTGAAATTTTCAGGAGAAAATAACCATATCTCATCAAAAATGAGTTTTAAAATATACAGGATTAATGCTTTGTAATATAAGCAATAAACCTTCATCATTAGTTAATATAGCAACAAGAGTGGATCAATAAGTCCATAATCTAACATAGTTATTAACTGAATTTTCATCTAAAATTTTCAGTATAGAATGTTGGGTTATTAGATTAATATTCACTGCTGGATTAGGTATACAAGACAAAGGCGATTATGTTGAAAAATATACTTGTTTAATTATTTTTTTCCATTATGATACAGTTTTATATTACTATGTAACAGTCAATTTCTAAATGAAACTTTAGTCAATGTGATAATGTTTGTTTCCTATAAAATTTTATCAGGAAATTTTTAATTAAATCTCACTTTATAGCAAGCAATCAGATAGTTATTGATTAAAATAAAATTATTTTAATCTCTCAGAAAATAAAATTTTGAATTAAAAAAAGTTTTCTAATTATGAAATATTCAATCTATTATTAATTCTAATATTTTTTTAACCTTATTGAAAACATGATTTTGTATTAGAATTAAGCTTCATATACTTTTTACTTGTCTGAAAATATATAGCAATTAAAATGAGTGCTTAAGGTCAACATTAAGAAAGATTTTGGCTCTTGCTCAACTAAAACGTTTTTTTTTGTTTTTTTTGTAATATTTGGTTTATGAATCAAAATTGTAATGTTTGCTGCTTACTTTCTGCAAACTTAAAATTTCTGCTACTGTTAATTGGTTATCATTCACAGTTGAGCCATAAAACTAAATGATGGAATTTTTTGTCATTTATAGTTAATTGGTTAAAATTCTTGTAAATTTTATGTTTATAATTTTTAATAGCACTTATGTTATTCTTCCTTTTGCAATGGAAATCTGTATAACATAAATTGTTTCATTTTTATATTGCATAAAAATTTTTTTCCTTCTACAGGAATTTGGTTGGTTTGAATAAACAAAAGTAAATTTTCAATTAACTATCTCTGCCTTTATTCATAGCCACCATTTATATGAATATTTTTGCAATTTTGTTTATGATTTATCTGATTATAGTTACTTTTTTATATAACTTGCTCTAAGAAACTAATTCTGAAGAAATCTTATACTTTCAAGGTTTATTCAAGAATTTCATTTTTTTTTTTTTTTAATAGCTTTTGCAAGAATTCTAAATTAGAACTTTATATTTTCTAAAGTTAGAATTTTTGTAAATAGTAAATTTATACCATAATTATGAATATTTTTAATTCTGTGGAAGAATATATTAAACTAATTTTCTCTTTATTAGTCAAGATAAATAATTCAACAATAAGCTTTTCAATTATCTTCAAATGTTATTTTAGCAAATAAATTCTCATCTTTTTTGTTTTTAGTTTTTTTACTCCTTCAACGATTACTGATGTTAGCAAGCTAGACTTGCAGACCATTTATACTGTAATGAGTTTTAGTTCTTATTATCCCAAAACACTTGTGGTTTTATATCAAACAATTTTGGATCATACTTTATCAAATAGGTTTTTATGAGTTCCAGCCTCTACTTTTTACTATTTTTACCCAGCTTGGAAGTGACTGTGGATTTTACTCCTGGATTTTTTAATTCAGTTACTAACCAAAACTAGATAGCTTAGTCTACCCTGCTATTTTACCCATACTTATGGAAGAGAAGAAATAGAAATAAAGGCATAGGTACAAAGTGAATTTAAACTCTGCTTGCTGATTCCATTTTCTGTGCTGTTAGCTGTTAAGCCATCTTCACCTAAACTTAGAAAATATATTGTGAACTTTGAAAATCATTAAAATGATTGATTTTTTTTTTATTGGATACTCTAAACTTGTGGCTATGACTTTTTTTAAGCTACTCTTAATAGATACAATTAATTCACTCATACCAGGATCTTCTGGTACTAAAAATCTGTTATTTTTGATTGAGCTTAATGTTTACTTTTTTCATTATTGATCATTATTAATGACTAAACCTGTTACTATTAAACTAAATTTAGTTATTTTCTATTCAACAATAGCCATATGATAATTGGTATGTGGTATTGATCAAAATGTCATGACAATACAAAGCAACAATCCTAAGAGTAATACGCTATAAAATAGGTTAATACTAGTGATACCTTATGTAGTATGAATTTCATAACAATTTGGTTTCTCTATGTTGCTATAAAAGCCAAAAACTGTACACTGTAGCACAATTTTTGTTCATACAATACTATTAAGATAATGGTAAATGAATCAATTTCTAGTTCTATTGGTGCACTGAGTTCCTTGTAATTTTTTTAATTCATCATAAATTGACAAAATAGCTAACTAAAAAAGAAAATTCCAAGGGAGATAAATTTAGGTTTATTAACTGCTAGTTTGATTTTACACATGTCAAGTTTTCTTAAGACAATAAGCAAGGAAGAATCCATGCACTCTTTTCTGTTACCAATAGTAGCATACCAAGTCATATTGCTTTAATGCTGAGCATAGTGGTTATTAGCATTTACTAATAATTATAGCTTCTTCAAATAGAAAATGACCTGCTCTCAAATGCAGAATTTCTTTATAGCTTCTTTTTGAGAATTAAAAAAAAAAATTCTATTAGTTTTAGGAAAATAACTTTGAAAAACAAAAACAGAAAACCAACTACTTATTTGTTTTTATTTCATTCAATGTCATTTTACTCACACACATTTTCACATGCGCACAGTGCTTGTTTCTGTTCTCTCTCATTTGATTCTAAATATTCCAAAAATTTATTCTTGTGGATTATTCTTGGACTTTTCGATTGCAATGTGTTTTGTATCTTTGTCATGCCTGCTCAGTCCACACAGAATTGGACGATCTTCTTGATCCTCTTGAATCCCTGGATCCGCTGGCTCCAAAACGTCCGGTCAGCCCAGCTTTTGCTCGACCGGTTAGTCCTGCTATCGTTCCTCCGGCAAGTCCGGTCATCAATCGTCCTGTCAGTCCAGCAGCTGGTTCCACCTTCAATCCACCGGTCAGTCCATCCACTGCAGCTTTCAATCCGCCGGCCAGTCCATCGGCTTCAGGCTTCAAGCCACCAGCAAGTCCTTCAGGTCTGTTCTAAGCAGACGATGGAGTTGTTTTTGCACAAATGTGTGTTGCAAGCAACACTTCTTTCTCTTTCCATTTATATTGGTCTTTTAGATATGCACAATGCTTGAGCCTTTAGCATTAATTTATTTTCCTCTCTTTCTTCATCCTTTACCCAACACTTTTTGTTTCTCCTTTTATTGTTACCTTATTTTGTTCTTCGATTTCATTCCTGTTGGATTATTCCTTCATGCACTGCTCTTGTTAATTCGTTATCTTTGTGTGTGAGTGAGTGTGAGTGTTTGCTTTAAAACAGATGGAACGTTACATCTGTTGCTCTTTAGCTGAACATAGCTATTTTAGTCATTATAGTAGTGAATTAGTTTTTTAGTGGTTATTGTCATGTGCTTCTTCCCTCTAATTTTGATATCTTCCCCAATCCTTTTGCTTATCACTTTCTTAAATTGGTAAAAATATTAGTTTCCTAGCAAACTTGAACCTTTGTGACCCCCACCTCAAAAAAAAAAAAAAAATGGAGTGTAAAAAGGATGATATTTTCATTGACAATGCTACTATTTTAACTACCTTCACTCTCAGCAGTGTTTACTGTTCTAAAAAGCAATGATTAGAATCGTAATAAACCATAAACATATGATGAAAGTGAATTTATACAATATTTTGTCCTTGAGAATTTACAACCAAAATAATAAACACTATTTATTAGATTGCTTATGTAAATATACAATCTAATAATTTGAATAATTTTATTACAACATTCTAAGAACTAATACAATCAAAACTAATGTAATATTCATCCATTTACCGATTTATAAAGAAATAGTGTAAATAAACAATCTAATTAGTAAATATTGTTTATTATTTTTGTTATAAATTCTGAAGAACAAAGAAAATGTATAAATTCACTTTCATATGTTTCAGTCAGTTAAGTTCCATGCGTGATACACGTTTGGGTGATCATGTCTCAAAACAGACATGACTGACTGAGCAGAAGATTATCCTGCAGTAGGTTGCCATTACTTTCTGCGGTAGACTGGTTGCCAAATAAGGCTATAGAACCCAATCTGTCCTGTTATTTAACCCATAGCTGAAGGGAAGGGACGAATTAATACCTTACCCAAAGGTATTTGCGCATAAGTGAATGCAAGGAATTCAACTGGAATTCTAACTTGGCTCCTCGATTTCTCATTCCGAGCCAATATCCACTACACCACAACACACATAAACGTTCATATGTTTAAGTTTTATCAAAATTCTAATCATCACTTTTTAAAACAACAAACATTGCCAAGGAGTGAAGGTAGTTAAAATAAAGGGTGTCAATGGAGAAACCATCTTTCTGACATGCCATTTTTTTTTTTACGGTCAGGAAGATCCAAGTTTACCAGTTTCCCTTTTTTCTTTACCTTTTTTCCTTATATTTAAAAAAAAAAAAAATTCAAGTGATCATTGTCTTTTGTTGGTTTGATTTCATCTGTAGTTCTTTGTTATATGTTCATATGCATTTTATTTGTCTTCTATTTTTGCCTCTTCTAAATGTATGAAGATGAAAACTTTTCTTCTAATTCTCTTTTTATTTTTGTTTCATCGATTCTTTCTCTATTCTTCCTTTATTGCTCAAATTTCATTACAGTAGACTTCATTTTTCTGAAGTTGCATGTTTTGTGTTTGAAGATGCTAAGTCAGATGTTTAATTTTCTGTTTAAAAATTCTAAGTTCTTTATTCAAACCATCAAAAGTCTATCATGTCATTGTTATGCTTGACCAGTTATAGAAAATGTCATTTCAACATGTTACATGCTTTAGAAAAATTTTCATTTGATAAATGTATTTGTTTATTGCAATAACTTCATTCGTTTTTTTACATTACAGATAATTATATAATATAAAAACCAAACATCCAATTAAAAGCAAAAACTGATTTTGAAAATATTAGTTTTCTGTTTATTCCTGTTTTGTTTTATTTCTGTTTCTTTGTATTTTATTTGTGTTTTTTCCTTGTCTCTCTTTCTCTGTCTCTCTTCGTCTCGTCTTTCTCCTCATCCCCTTTCTTCTTCTTCTTCTCCTGCCTTTCCTCTCTTCTTCTTCTCCTGCCTTTCCTCTCTTCTTCTTCTCCTGCCTTTCCTCTCTTCTTCTTCTCCTGCCTTTCCTCTCTTCTTCTTCTCCCGCCTTTCCTCTCTTCTTCTTCTTCTTCTCCCCCGCCTTTCCTCTTCTTCTTCTTCTTCTGCCTTTCCTCTCTTCTTCTTCTTCTCCCGCCTTTCCTCTCTTCTTCTTCTTCTCCCGCCTTTCCTCTCTTCTTCTTCTTCTCCCGCCTTTCCTCTCTTCTTCTTCTTCTTCCCTCCCGCCTTTCCTCTCTTCTTCTTCTTCTTCTCCCGCCTTTCCTCTCTTCTTCTTCTTCTTCTCCCGCCTTTCCTCTCTTCTTCTTCTTCCCGCTCTTTCCTCTCTTCTTCTTCTTCTTCTCCCGCACTTTCCTCTCTTCTTCTTCTTCTTCTCCCGCACTTTCCTCTCTTCTTCTTCTTCTTCTCCCGCACTTTCCTCTCTTCTTCTTCTTCTTCTCCCGCACTTTCCTCTCTTCTTCTTCTTCTTCTCCCGCACTTTCCTCTCTTCTTCTTCTTCTTCTCCCGCACTTTCCTCTCTTCTTCTTCTCCCGCACTTTCCTCTTCTTCTTCTTCTTCTTCTCCCGCACTTTCCTCTCTTCTTCTTCTTCTTCTTCTCCCGCACTTTCCTCTTCTTCTTCTTCTTCTTCTCCCGCACTTTCCTCTCTTCTTCTTCTTCTTCTCCCGCACTTTCCTCTCTTCTTCTTCTTCTTCTGCACTTTCCTCTCTTCTTCTTCTTCTTCTTCCCGCACTTTCCTCTCTTCTTCTTCTTCTTCTCCCGCACTTTCCTCTCTTCTTCTTCTTCTTCTCCCGCACTTTCCTCTTCTTCTTCTTCTTCTTCTCCCGCACTTTCCTCTCTTCTTCTTCTTCTTCTCCCGCACTTTCCTCTCTTCTTCTTCTTCTTCTCCCGCACTTTCCTCTCTTCTTCTTCTTCTTCTCCCGCACTTTCCTCTCGTCTCTCTCTCTCTCCTCCCTCCCGCCTTGCCTTTCGTCGTCTCTCTCTCTCCTCGTCGTCGTCTCTCTCTCCTCCCCCCCCGCCTTTCGTCTTTTATATTAATTGCAATTTTATAGATGTCTATATTTAGTAATAATTCTGCTGTCTAGTTATTTAACATTTTTTTTTTACATTATTTTATGTAAGAACAAAAGTATAGCTGGTGATGTTTTATAATGTGACTCATAGCCCAAATGTGCATTGGTGAATCACACAATTTTATAAATGTAAATATTGTCATTCTATTTTATTTAATAAGATCTATTAAAGAAAATAGCAAAGAAATAGTTTGATTCTGTTCACATAATGCTTTTTTTTATGCTGCAATTATTTAAAATTCAACTTAGATATTTATTTAGTAGCTGTTTGACAATTTCTTCCTATATATATATATATATATATATATATATATATAATGATTTTTATTTTTAAAATGTGAGAGCAAGTTTTCAAGCAAAGGACAATGATAATCTTGTTGGCTGAGGAACAGTCTTCAATTTTCATACTCAAATGTATCTTGTAAATCTATGATATTCAAGTTAGTATGAATCATATATTAAAAATTTCTTGTTTCTATTTAAGTAGTAAACTCATTCTTAAGTATTAAAATAAAATTTAAGACAATTTTTTTATCTAATAGTGATTTTTTTTTTTTCTTACACTTTAGGCTTGATTGTCATAATGTAATTGTTGTTACAACGTTAATTTTTTTTTTTTTTTGTGTAAATTTCTCAAGTCTCTTTTAAAAATGACTTTTTTTTTTTCTTTATTTTAAACATTTCTTTGGGTGGTGGATAAAATGATTTTGGCTTAACTAAAAAAAAAAACACTCTCCTAAAAATCTGATGTGGGGGTTATTTGGTCAGAATTTTAATTCTTGAAATTTTCAGATAGTCAACATTTATTTTTAATTTCTATAATTTTAAAAAGTACATTTCTAACTTAGATAAAATATTGACAGTTTTTATTTCACTCTAATTTATTACTCAGTTGAAATTTAATTATAAAATTCTTCACAAAATTTATCTAACTGGTTAACTGATTCATAGGTTGATATTTGAAGACTTTGTAATTTTAAACTAATATTTATGATAAACATTTAAATAAAATATATTTTTGCTACAAATATTCATCCAAATTAATTCGATTAAATTGAACTGATAAGATATGTATATTTGTATTTTCAAGTTTTTGAATAAGGTTTTGAGTATTGTGGATAAACTGTCTAATGTTCATGTTGTTTCTGTTCTTTTCTGGAACAAATGTCATGTCTTTGCTGTGATAGGCAAAATTCCGTAATTTACATACTGGTATTCTTTGTAAATCTAAAAAATTGAAATATTTCATGGTGATGTCATATGTTACAGTTAATGGAAGCAAGGTCACACCAAAGAAAGTTTTATATATATATATATATATGTATAGTGTGTGTATGTATGAGCATATCATAGACAATGTAATTTTGTTTACTACACTGACATCACATTGGTTCTAGAAAATGACTGAGACAGTAAAAAAATATTTGAATAAACAACAGTACAAATATGAACTTTACACAGTTTATCACCAATTTGATCCCAGTATACAACATCTTATTTAAAAATTGGAAAATACCAAAAAAAAAAAAAAAACAGACCTTGTCAATTATATTTCATCAAACTTGTTTGGCGAAACATTTTGTCTACTTGGTGATCCCTCTCTAAAAACTTTCTGATCACTCACCAGGCAGACCTATTTAGAATAATAATGTGATTTGCTATATATATATATATATATATATATATATAATATTAGCAATAATTGCTGTGTAGAAAAGAAGTTGCTAATGAAAATATTTCTTTAATTTTGGGAGTTTTTAAGCTTTTTGTTCAATCTACATTTCTTTCTCTGTTACATGTTCCTTTCTAATATTATATTTGAATTTAATTTTGTTCTCAACCATTTTCTAAAAGAATGAGGCTGTTGTTTCTTTCTTAGATGGAAGCAATCATGAGTTATTCACAAATCTTGTTTTTGTTTCTTATTTATTTGTCTAATGCCAAAGTTTTGATTGCTCCTTTTTTCACAATTAAAAATTACCATCAGAATCAGCACTTACAACTCTTTTTTTTTTTTTTTTTTTTTTTTTTTTTTTTTTTGAACATTACTCAATGAATTTGTAAAAAATATAAACTTGACGTTAACATTTTTATTTTTACTTTAAATTTTATTTATTTCAATCATTGGAAGGTATCTTTTTTTTTTTTTTTTTTTTTTTTTTTTTTTATTCTTTCCACTCTACCAAAAGAAATGCGTCAACATGTCACTTTCAATTAGAGTGACCTTGTTTTATCATCATCTTTGTAAAGGTTTAGATACATAAAGAGCTTGGGTGGAAGAATATTTTCATTGTTGCTTTTGCTGATGATACCACTGATGAAATAAAAATAAATGACATAAAAAAATGTAATTTTTTAACTATAAATATTGCTCTACTTAATTACGTTTATTTAAAGGTTTACTGTATTAGTGTTACACTAATCCAGATCATTAGTGGGTAAACTGTATATTATTGACTTCTGATTGTATCCGAATTAAGAAAATTTTAGTTCATGGAATGTTTCATATTCTAGTTAAAGCTAATTTTATATTCTAAAGAATATAAAATTAGTTTTAACTAGAATATGGAATCTTTTTGTTTCGTGATGTCTTTTGTGTATACAGAATAATGTTTCTTTTAATGAAATCTTTAAATGCATACAAATATTAAAAGAAAATATTTTTCAATATATTTTTCTCCTTTTATGTTGGCACATAGAAAAGTTATTTTTTTTGTGTATGTATATATATATATATATTTCATGGTTTGTTTCATAAGAGGAAAACACTCATACTTCAAGGTTGCTTGCTGAATGAATTAAAGAGAAACATTTTGATATAAATTCAGAAATTTCTTCATACTGTCAGCTCATATTTTAAATTCATTTTTTACTGTTTTTTTTTTTTTTTCTGATCATACATATATAAAAAAAACATAGTACCTGTCAAAAATGGCAGGATTATTTGTCTTTCATTTGTATTTCTCTGAATATTTAAAATATCTGAATTACATCGTGTTTTTCTTTTTTTTATCTTTCTTTCTGTGCCTCTTTTTCTCAGCATTCAACATTATTAAAATCTTTCATGCTCATAAAAATTCAGTAGTTTCAAGAAGTTTTGACATCAATATTAGTACAGAGGAAAAAAATAATTCATTTAATCAGATGTCCTGTTAAAATGTAATAAGTTTTTAAGTTTTACATTTTAGTTGGGGTGGGGAGAAAGAGAAAGAAAAAATTGTGTTAATTTTTGAAAACTGCAAAGGGAGTTCAAATAAAGAAAATCCTTTGTTGGATTTTCTTCTGTCACTTAATATCACATTCATATGTTTATAAAAATGTGGTTGCATTCTATCGTGTTTTAATACTCCCAATAATAAAATTATTAGCTGAAAAAATAAAAGCAGTGATAATTTTCAACTTCAAAGTGATAGCTATTTTATTAATAAAAAAATAAGTTTAAAAAAAAATTAAATTTACTTTACATTTTTTAAATGAATATCAGTATTTGATAAAATATACATGACTTATTAAAATAATTACAAGTGTTAATAAAGAAAATAACTTTAAAAAAAATTATTTACAGGTTGAGCCAACGGCAGAACCTTAGTATAAAGGATATGTCACTTGTCAGGTTAGAGGTTCAAATCATAGAAGACTTCCTTTTTAATTTTATATATGCTTGCTTTAGCATAACTCTTAAAAACGAGATAAAAAAAATGTAATTTACTCTTATGTGAAATGTGTATATGTAAGGGATGCATGTTGTGATTTAATGGATATTAAATCACAATGAGAAATTGAGGAGCCAAATTAAATTCCATTTGAATTTGTTGCATTCACTTACACACAAATATCCTTGGGAAAGATAGTAATCCAGCTATGGGTTGAAGAGGAGAGATTGGATTCTATAGCCTTGGTTAGCATTCAGTCTACTGCGGAAAGAAATGGTAACCTACTGCAGAAAAACTCTCTCTCTCTCATATATATTGTGATAATTAAAGACACATGCATTATAAAAAAATAAACTGATAAGAAACACAAAAATACTGCTTATCAAAAGAAGAATTTCTTAATTTAGCAAGACTCTATTCAGCATTTTTGATCCAACTGTGGCATCCATTTTTTTTTTTTTTTTTTCTTTAAATGCTTTCTAAGTTGGTCGAATCATTTTGCTTGACAGTTGTATTTCATTTTTGCAGCTCAGCGTAGTGTCACTCCTACCTTCATGGATACTCTTGATACAGGTATAGTGGACTATGATCTATCCTAGTATTACATGATTTATTATTGCTGTACATTTTTGTTCTTTCCCCACATCCTAGGGATTCACTTCAATAATCTGTTGTTAACTTTGCCTTCTCACTATTTGTGTATTTTTTTTTTCCTTAGCATTAGTTTATAGCTGCCTTTTTAAAGTGTCATTAATATGGTTAATCTCTTGAAATATTTATGACTGTTATAGATGTTTTAAAACTTCATATTTGCTTTAGATTTAGATTCTTGGTGTTTTATGTTTCACAGTTTTGGTTGGCATTTTCTCTAACAATGCACACTAACAATTTTGGAGCTATTGTCTTTTATCTTTCTCTTTTTCTATACACACACACACACACACAGTTTTATAAGCTACATTTTTTTTTTTTTTTTTTTTTTTTTTTTACAATTTAAAAAAACAAAAAACAAACAATACAATTTATGTATCATTTTTAACAATATTATTAATCCCAAAAAGAGCAAATTGAAATTTACTTGGTATGTCTGGAAAAAAATATGTATATTGGTAAATAAGGAAACGTGCTTACAAATTTGCCAGGTTTCACTATTTAACTTCATAAAAAATGTTAGGAATGATTCAGTTGTATTTTTTTTTTTTTTAATAGATTTTTAAATATTAGCCCACTCCCCAAATTTCTGATATATCTGAATAAATAGTAAAATATGTCCAATTTATAATCATTTTCTATTGTTCATTATTTAATCCATATTTGGAATATATATATTGTTTCATGAGATATTAGATATTTCACTTATTGGCAGCTTGTGAATTTTTAAGATGCTTAGCTGAAACAGTTAACAATCAAGAATTGATATATCTAGTTTATTGCATTTGATAAAATCTCTTCTAACGAAACCTGACAAATTAATAACACTCTCACAACTACAATGAGAATAAAGCTTTCAATTCAATCAACAAAATTTAAATGTGTATTTCAAATTCTTGCACCTAATTAGACTAGATCTGTACACAAGAAATGCAAGAAGAAAATGACAAACTAATAATTATCACTTTTTGTTAAAATTTTTAAATTAGAATTGATTTTTTTTTTTTTTTTAATAATTGACTAAGAAAGTTACTGGATACAGGGTGCAATAGATAAATTATCGTCTAAATTATGCAAAAATAACATAGACATCTCATCTTAACACATACATTTATCAAAATTATACTAAAGAGTAAATTTATTCAATAAAATTGCCATCTGCTTGAATCATGGCCTCCAGACGATTTCGGAATCTCCTGCAACTCTTCCAGACAGTCTCCTTGTTTAAGTTGGTGAATGCTGCCATAATCCTTGCTTTCAGTTCATCTTTGGTGTTACAAGGAGTTTTGTTAGTCTCTTGCTTAACTGCACTTTAAACTTAATAGCCTGGCAAGTTAGGTGGCCAGAGGTGAATAGAGGCATAATGTTGCCATCACCATTGATCATTCCAAACACCTTTGTAATCACCATTAGACTCATTCAACTCTTTCCAAATCCTCTGCTTCGTTCTCAGATTGACAAAAAAAACTGTACAATACTGTAGAGAATATACGATTCTCTACAGCATTGTACATTTTTTTTAATTAAAGCTATAAAAAAATATTAACTTTATAAATCCATTAACAAAATCGCATTAAATTCAAAAACTCTAAAACAATGGCTTTTGTTAATGAATGATAAACTGTTCATGATTTTAACCAAATTTTTGTAGATTTAGTTGTAGTCTGTTTTATGATCTTTCTTAAATTTGTTTTTAAATGCATGGTTTTACTTTAGGTAATTTTTGAATAAGTCAGCTCAAAACTTGTTCTATATTATATGTAAGAGCTTTATGCAAAATGTTTTTTTGTATAGTCTTAAGACATTGTAAGCAACTAATATTGATCATTGTATTTTAATACAAAAATTTGAGGAAGTTTTTTGTGTGAGTGTGGATTACTGTTTAGATTGGTTCAGTGTTTTCTGACCAAATTTCATAACTAAATGAGTATTAAAGAATGTAAGTTTTATTTTTTTTTTTTATGTATTGACCTTCATTTTATGCTCGTAATAATATATTTTCTATAATTTTACATGCAGTTGTAAATACTACACAAGTTGAAACAATTTTTCATAAAATTCCATAGATTATTGTTCTAATATGATTGGTGCTTTTTAAAATTTGATCTGCTTATTTTATTGAATAACATTTTTGAAACTTTCATATGAACAATTTAAATTTATTAATGAAATTTAAGTTAAACAATAACAGCCAGGGAGTTATTTATATATATATATATATATATATATATATATATATAGAGAGAGAGAGAGAGAATAAAAAGTGTGAGAGGCCGTGAACATTTTGTTTAAAGTGTATATTTATTGTTATTATACATGTTATGATGCTTTAAGTGTCTATAATAGCATTCGTGATGCTACACATGTTTCGAGTCTAAGATTGACTCTCTTCAGGCGAATAAATTTGTGCCTTTACATATCAAGTTCCTTTTGTTTCTGAGGGCCAATAAGTAAGTAGAAAAATAAAAAATAAGTAGAATAAGATAAAATAAATCAAATGTTGGCGTGTTGAATTGTCTGTTTTCTCACATCAGCACATGGATAAATGAATCAAGTGCTTACCCCAATTTGAAATGATTTTGGTTTGGGGTTCCCTCATTAGTACATTAGGAACTTGATATGTAAAGCCACAAATTTATTTACCTGAAGAGAGTCAATCTTGAAACATGTCTAGGGTCACAAATACCATTCTGGACACTTAATGTATCATAACATGTATAATAACAACAACAATAAATTTACACTTTAAACAAAACATTCACGGCCTCTCACACTTTTTATTCTATACCAATTTCTCTCTTTGGAACAACCTATTTCTTTTTCTAATATATATATATATATATATATATATATATATATGTGTGTGTGTGTGTGTGTAATTATTAAAGACATATTGTGTTAATTAATTTTATTGATCAACTTTTTATTATGACTAATCCTTCTCAGACAAGGAGGGAAATTATTTAAAATTAATTTCAGAAATGTGATCCAAGCTTTCAACTTTAAGTTATCAGAGTAGGTCAACTTTAAAAACTCAAAAGCTTTGACCATATTGCTTCTGAAATTTTGGGCAATTCCTGGTGGAATTTCTTTTTTGTCTGAGAAGGATTATTCATAATTTTTTTTAAAAATCTGTTGTCTTTAATAGCATTTGCATTAAAAGAATATTTGCTGCCTAAATACACAGAATATAAAAGAGATCAATTGGATCATTTGACTTTATTATCTACTACTCTTATTTTGTGGATACCGTGTTTAAATAGATGATCTGGGGTTTTTTTTTGTTTTTTAAACAGTGTAAACAAAATCTACTGGTCTGCACAATCAGGAGACTTAATAAAGAAAATATACTCTCCAGCAAAGTTTAAACCTACATCCCTCTTTGTAGGAGAAGCCAGTGCCTAATCTGAATTTTTTTTTCTTTTTAATGGGGCATCTACTCAAACATTGATAACCACAAAATAGCATTTATAGTAGTATAAGAGAGAAATATACATAATTATCAAGTCAGTTTACACAGGAGGTGTGGTGTAAACTAATTGATAAGGATACAGAAGAGCCAATGATGTGGCTTCAATTTTGGCTGCTTGTTATTGGTTGTAACTTCATGTTCTATATGAAAATAGCCAGTAAGTTTAGATTTTCATTGGCATGCCACTGTGGAGAACATGTACTGCATATATCTCTCCTACCCAAATCCAATTTAAACATACAAACCTTAATTCTCAAAATTATAGAAATAGCTTTTCAATTAAAAAAAAAACAAAAATAAATAATACAGATCAAGAATGTTTGCTCATTTTTTGTTCACTCTAAAGTTTTTTGTATTATTATTTTTTTTGTATTTATTTTTGCAATCACTCTATAAAACTAATTTCACATAATCTCTTTTGTGGTGTTATTTTGGAGTTATATCAGTATACTATGGTAAATAGTTCAAAGCCAAGTTCAAATTCCAGTTGAATTCATTGCATTCATTTGCGCGCAAATACTCTTGGGAAAGGTATTAATCCGTCTCTTCCTTCCAGTTATGGGTTAAATAATAGGACAGATTGGTTTCTATAGCCTTGGTCGACAA
Source organism: Ascarosepion bandense (assembly GCA_037127315.1). Taxonomy (NCBI): domain Eukaryota; kingdom Metazoa; phylum Mollusca; class Cephalopoda; order Sepiida; family Sepiidae; genus Ascarosepion; species Ascarosepion bandense. The sequence continues at coordinate 728,564 of JBBBDQ010000160.1, read as the reverse complement.
CCAGTCTACCGCAGAAAGCAATGGCAACCTACTGCGGGATAATCTTCTGCCCAGTCAGTCATGTCTCTTTCGAGACATGATCGCCCAAGCGTGTTTCGCGTATGGCACTTAACTGACTGACTGATGGTAAATAGAAAAAAAAATCCTTTTATTTTAATTCTTTTCAGTTTCAACAGCCAGATAAAAAAAAAAAAATTTGTATATGTTTAAAATATTCTTCCCATCGTTCTTTCATTAGCTCTTTTTCTTGATGTGCCTTGTGGCGCACATATCGACTCAAAATTGAAAAACTAAGATTTTGAATTCCAGTTGAACTCATTATATTCACTTATGTGCAAATATCCTTGGAAAAAGTATTAATCCATATCTTCTCCTTCTAGCTATGGGTTAAATAGCAAGACAGATTGAGTTCTATAGTGTTGGTTAGCAACCAGCAAGAAATGGCAACCCACTGCAAGAAAATTTTATGCCTAGTCAGTCATGGATTGAAAGAGACATGATTGCCAAACCATGTGTCAGGTATGGCACTTAACTGACTGATATGATCGACTTGGGGACACAATGATTATCAGTACAAACATACACAGTCTTTGAACAGAGTTCAAATTTTGGTTGAAGTTGCTTCACTTCACTTTATTCTTGTACCTTTGCTCTATCCCGACAGCAGATATATTAAAATGCCCTGTCACTGAAATGGTAGACTGATTGACAAAGAACATTTGGGCAACCCACTCATATTTACTTCACTTATCCAAACAGGAGTAAAAACAAAACAGTTACCACCATCATCAACACTGAAAGAAATTCCGATCAATCACATTTGATATTGAGAAAAGGATTTCAATCCATTCACTTAAAGCCAGATCAATATTTTTTTTCTTTAATTTTAACTACTACTAAATAATTTCCACTAAATTTATGTTGATAATATGAAGCTCCCTCTCACTTAAATTATATTTTGGGGGGTCAAGTTGGTTCTTGCTTATAGTGTTTCAGATTTTTAATTCTTTGCTCGGGGAGTTAGTTTAATGTTTGGTTTTAAGTCTATTCTATGATAAATTCTTTAATAACTTTTTTTTGTTATAGACATTTTAATCTTCAGAATAAAATTGATTTCTTAAAAAATATCTTTTCAAAGGCATTTTCATTTCTTAGTGTTTTTAAGCATAGAATCGCATATTTACAATAATTTAGAGACATTGAAAATAATTTAAAAAGCTTCAGTCATTTGCTGATTCTACTTTGATATTTGTCTTATAATTCAAAATGTTAGCTTGTTTCATGAACTTTTTAGTTTCTGGATATTTTACTTGATATTAATAATTTATTAATTTTAAGATTTTTTTTTTTGTTTTTACTTTAATTTTTTTTTTAAATCTCTTGATTTTTATTGTCTTAGTAATAGACCCCTGTTTTTTTGTTTTTTTTTTAAATAGTTCTTGCCCCTTTCCATTCTTTATGCTAAATTACATTAAGTGTAAAAAATAAATCTTAGCTATTTTTTTCTTGCTCTTATTTCTTTGTTAGTCCTAATGTTACAGGATTTTTTTTTTTCTAATATGTTATGTCTTGTTTTATTTGCTCCTACAGGCTTGCAGGGCCGAACCAGTCCTGCCCTAAGTACCAAGTCTGACCCAGGTACTACACATCTCACCTCCCCCTCTAGTCTTACATTTTTTGTGGTGTCAATCACTCTTTCACCAATTTACCCCCACACATACACACAATGATAGATTTTTGTTAGTGCACTTACTAATATTCATTGTCGCAGCTGTTGGTAGTTTTATCTACTCTTATTTTGTGCTTATCTATCAATTGGAAAATAGTTTTCCAATCAAGACAATTATTTTATACAAACTTTTGTTGTTGGAAATTGTACTAGCAAATAAACATTACCACATTTAAAATAACTGAGTCTGAAAATCCCTTATATGAGCAGATACAGAATGTTTGTTTTGTTTTTTTTGTTTTACAAAAATTAGCTTTTTTTTTTCTAACCCAATAATCTATAAGGAATTTTGTTAGCTCTTTGCTTGTTAAGTTATTTAAAATGAATTACTAATTTCTAAAACTTGAATTGACTTTCATCTTCAAATTCCATTTAGGACAATCACATTAACATTAAAAATATAAAAAGTTATATTAAAATTCATCAAAATATGTTTAAATATTCCCTACAAAAAATTACACTAACTAACAAATCCCACTAAATTGAATAAAGCCTTTAAAAAAATCTTTTAAAAGATTCTTTTCTGTGATGACTATTTGAAAGATGATTTTAGAAATAAAAATAAATTTCATTAACAAGATGAACTTTAATTATCCTCATGGTCACATGGAAATTGATATTTTACTTAGATTACTGATTTTTATTAAATTTTAATGATACCTATTTATGCAACAATGTGCTGTCAACATTTTTCTCATATATATATATATACATACAAGTATTGTTGGAATAATATTCCTTGTTTCAAGAAACACTATTTTTAAAAAGTGCTCAGTACAAAAGTAGAGCTAATAATATTATTTATTCATAAATTATAACATGGGTATGTTACAATATCACTACAAAAGTAGCTATTCTGTTTCGACACTTTTGTGTCTTGTCAAGTGATGTGATAGTTCTTAAAAAAAAAAAAATTTTTTTTTAAGAATTATCACATCACTTGAAAAGACACAAAAATGTTGAAACAAAATGGCTAATTTTGTAGTGATATTGTAACATACCCATGTTATAATTTATGAATAAATAATATATATACACACACACACACACACAGATAAAAGGTTCAAATTAAACTTTTTTTATTCTTCATTCCCAATCTGTCCTGCTTGCTTAACACTTCTGCTGTAATGTACTTACACATCTTTACAAAACTTATATTACCTTTTGTTAATGTGTGTGTGTGTATGTATGTATATATATATATATATATATATATATACACACACACACACACACACATTTTGTATTTTTATTTAAAATTAATATAGTTCACATTGCAACACGGAAATTTCTATGTGTTGAGATTTTTTCCGGAGAGCTCGGAGTATGTAAAATGTCAGTCCTTGTGTTTATTATAAACTAACTAGCACTTGGGTTATTTCCAAACCATTACACACACATAGTAGCACACAATACAATCTGTTTTGTGGCATATTTTTTATTTCGGGGTTTTATTTAGTATTCAATCAAATCTAAAATGGTGGCACTCCTGTGAATGTGAATAGCCATTTATTACCAGTTAGTAGCAATTTCTTATTTTTCCTAAAATGGGCCAGCACAGCCAGGTAACAATGTTATAACAATGCGGCAGTGAATGTGTTAATGAGTGTACAAGAAAAGTACAAATAACTCAATAAAAAAAAAAAAGAAAACTGTAAAAGATGAAAGAAAACTGGTTGAAAATTAATAATTGAAAATTTATTTTGAATATTTTTTTATCTTTTTTTTCTTCATTGGCAAGCACAAAATAATCTTTATGGTTGCTATCATGAATGTTAGTTAGGGTTTGTGAAGATTTTAGTTTGTTCCAATTGCTAGTATTGTTTTTGGTGTTGTCTTGATATGGAATTAGATCTCTGAATCTTATATTTATTTAATTTATTTTTAATTTATTGTTCTTTATTGTATCTGCAATGTCAGTAGACAGTGACGTGTAGTTTCTAGTTAGTTATATTAAATCGTTGTTTTTTTTTGTTTTTTTTTTATTTTGTTTTTTTGGTAAGTTGATCACATTTCTTATTTGTAGAGTGTATGAAGGGACATCTTCAGGATGCTTTATTTGCTCACTCAGCCTTTTGTAACTTTTTGTTCCATTTTGTAAATTTACTTTTTGTCTATCTTTATGGTTTATGTGTAGACCTTTCTAGGAATTGTCAGTTTTTATTCATTGTTTATCAAAATTCATAAGATGAATAGTTTCCATTTTTTTTTTTTTTTTTTTTTTTTTTTTTTTTGTTAATATGATTGATGAATTTTTTATATATATATATTGTTGCTGTTCCCCCACCTCCCATTATGTTTTTGAATAAATCCAAATCCATAATTTAAAAACAGCACCGTAAAATTAGTTATTTTCAGGATATAGGACCTTCCTTTATGTACCCTGTTTCTTCAGGCACGTCCTGGACAGTCACCTTAGCTTATCACAATTTACTTAGTGTTTTTATCATTTGGTTATTGTGGGTCATATATCCAAATATAGTTTGAAAACTTATCTCAAAATAATATTTTCAAAAATAGTTTTAAAATTAGTACTACAAGATGTAATGGTCTTCAATTGTTTGAATTAGATGAAGCAGTCATTAATTTTTGACTAATTTTTATCTAATACTTAGTTTTATTTTCAACAAATATTAAGGAGACAATATTGATTTAAAAAAAAAAAAAAATCTTCTGACAAAAAAAAAATTGAACTTTGATCCTGTCTGATGTGGACATTGAAAAACTGGATAAGGAGGAATGATTAAATATGTTTGGCCTATGGCTAAATCAATCACTCCAAAGAATATGGGATGCAATTTCAAATCTTCTCACTTGATGACTTAAAAGAAAAATTTCAACATGTCCTGAGCACTTTAGCCCATATCCTACTAGCATCAGTTTAAACTGTCACTTAAATATATAAGTATATTCAGTGGCTTACTGGTAGAAAGGCATTTAAGGCAAGCAGGCTTTGCCATAAAGTGTTCAATATCAGAGATGGAGATAGACCATTAATAGAATTAAAGTGATAATGTTTTCTATATTAACTGACCAGCGTCACTTTTGTTATGCTGATTTCAAAGTTTTATGAATACATAAGAATCTGCTAACACATCAGAGCTTGTCCAGTCTCTATGCTGCAATTTTTCAATATCTGTGTTTATATACTTTTGTGGAATTGGTGTTATTTGTTACTTTTGTAAGTCTGTGAGCGTGATTTTTTTTTTTCTTGAGAAAAAAAAATGTTCACAAGATTTGAAGAAAAAAAAGGAGTTTTTGGTAATAAGAAAAGACAATATGATGAAAGAAAAACAAAAAATTATGTAAAGAACTAAAAGCAAAAAAAATAAAATTTTATCTAATGTGGTCTACTTGATTAAAAAAAAAATACAAGATTATTTCTCTCAACAAGTAATTTTTTAAAATACGCTTTATAACTTAAAAAAAAAAAAACTGGTATTTTGCTCCAAATTTAATTTTGATTGGCTACCACAAAATGAAGTTAAATGTTTGAGTATTTCTGTTCACTAATAAAATTAGTTAAATTAGCATTATTTTCATTATTTTTATCTGATAAAATAAGATTTATTTATAAAAACTGATTTTATTCTACTGTACTAAAAGGTTCTACATTTTTGTTGAGATATTTACTATATCTCTCATGTTTCTCAGTTATTAGTAATCTTTGCTCAACCATAAGCCACTAAAGTATATGTATTACATTTTTTTTTTTTTATTAAGTAATATGTATAACAATAGAACTGGTCTAGAGTAATTGTCCGTGATTAAATGTAATTGGCAGAAATACCCAACAAGCAGAATTGACATTGTTTCCAATAACAAAAGAAAGAAAAGAACTGTGCAAAAATATTATTGATACACAAATGGGATACAGACAAGCAATCACAGGATTATGACTTCAAAAAAGAATAGCTAAATCAGATGACATCAAGAAGTGGCATATTTTATTGGCTAGGAAGAAGTCCCATTATACATCTGTATGTTTTATTTTATAAATTTGAGAAGGGGGGGATGTTTTTGCAGCCCTTCCTATTCAGAAAGGGCACCTCGACCTGGTGTAATGGTTAGCAAGCTTGTCTCCTTCAAAAAAATCACAATTGAGTAGTGAGTTAGATCCTCACTGGGTGGCCCATACTTTCGGCCTTGTGCCACGTCTAAGCGCCGCTTAGAAAATTACCATTACTATTCAGAAAAAAAGCAATAAAAATTGTTGGTTCTAATTCCTGTTCAGAATTGGAACCAACAAATGTTATTGCTTTTGTTTTTCTGCTTTGCTTGGATTTGTATTGGAATAAAATTTCAGTTTTTCGCTTATAATTCAAACATGAATTTAATTGATCTCTTTCAGATTAATGCAAAAATATATAAATTATTAAAAAAGGCAAGCCAAACATGACAATGCTGGTAGTAGTAGTGATAATATTCTCTAAATGGTATTTTTACTAAAAACCAACACTGAATAGAGATTTGAATATTTATTTTTACATGTCACATTTTTTTTTTTTTAATCATTGTGTAACTGAATGTTTGGTTACTACTGATATACTTTTCATTTCTCTTCACCAATTATTTTTTTAATTTTTTTTTTTAAACATTTCTATATTGGTTGTTCAATTTTTCTAATGGTAAAATTTGATAATGTCATTTTCCCAATCTGACATAAAGATAAATAAAATATAACTTGAAATGGTAGAGGTTGAATTTAAGGAAATACCAACTTAATACTGCTGTAACTCCATTCCACTATTTGCAAAGCCATTGATCGCTTTTAGCCTTGACTGCTTTTTCATTCTGGATCCTTTACCATACACAATTCTTTATTTCACCATTGCATATCCAAAAGCATCTATCACAAGTTTTGCAAATTTTTTTTTCATATATTTTTTGCTGTTTTAATGATTCTGCCATTTTCCTTCCCATCTATCAGATGAACTCATAGACTCTCATCTGCATTTCTGTTTTGTATCTTATTTTTCCATGTTCCATTTGATCAATTATTTACCCATCCTCATATAATTCCACTTATTTTTATTTTCTCTCTTCATTTTTTTTCTGTTCAACATTGTGTTGCATTATTTCTGATTCATTCATTGCAGATGTACTTAAATATTTATTTTATATGACTGACAGGTAAAAATTTTAAAAAAAGAAAGAAAAAGAATCAATGATATCTAGTTGCTGATTTTTACATTTACTCATTGAAGCACAAAAAGATTATTTATCTCTCTCCCCTCAAAAAAAAGGAATCTACATTTATAATTAACTCCTTGTAAATAAAATTTGTCTCTGTATTAAGAAATTACCTTTTTATTTCTGGTGTGCCTTCATAAAAATATAATTAACTCCTTAAATTTATTTTCAGATCTTTTTTCATTTTTTTTCTAACTGACCAGAGCTTTATTAAAATATAAGTAAAATTACAGAAAGGAAAATTTGTAAAAAAATGAATTTTGTGAAGAAAAATTCTTTTAATTCTCAAAATATTATCATTTGTGAATGATCATGCCATATTTGCCAAATTTCTGCTCTTTATATATTGTTTAAAATATTATCTGCAGACTGACAATATTTGTTTATTTGATTCACTTTTTTTTTCTTTTTTTCAAGTCAACTAATATTTTTTTTTATGTAAATAAATTTTTTGATAGTGTCAGTACCCTGAACAGTTGAATTTAAAGTTAAATAAGCTTGACTCATAGTGGTCTGTTTTGAACCTCATTTATATTTTGATCAATTATTCCTAAATAGATATTTGAATATTTATTTTTACTTGTCCAACTATCATTGCTTTTTAATCTAATTGTGTATTTGACAAGCTATGTTTTTAAACATGTATTTGTCTGAGGCCATCCCATTTTAACTTAAAAAAAAAATAAAACTTTTTATTTGAAATGGAGAATTAACTCATTGATAAGCAAGTTCACCAATGCAGAAAAGTAGTCAAGATTTGCATTTCAGGCATTCTTCTTACCAGGTAAATTCAAGAAAACAAAACAAAGCAAATTCAGAGCAGCAGTTCAACAATTTCCATCTTAATTTCATCTGTAGAAGTGCAAGTTAAGTTTGTACCTTCAATACAAAACTTAGGACTAATTTCCAATAGACTTTGAGGTGGATTCAGTTTATTAAAAATGCACAACATAAAATTGATCTCCATGTTTCTCTAATGAAGAAAACTGTTTTCTGTTTGTATTAAACTCAAAATTTAATAAAAATTACAAATTCTGTCCTTCTCTCACATGAACATTATTAGTTTCTTTTTAAAATTATTCACATCATTTACATTGTTCGAACTGTTGTTCTCATCTTTGTCATATTGACAACACGCCAACATTCTTTAAGTGATTGTAGTTTCAAATCAAACCCTTTATTTCAATCACTGAGGTATATTGTTTTTGTTTCATGCACCATGGTGCTTCCAGATGTCTTAGTTATCTCCCTTTAACTTAACTCTCTAAGTTATTCCCCACTTGACACATGGCCCAGTGGATAAGTGTTAGTTAGATCTAGTGACTTTACCCAAGGAGTTGTGAGTTCAGTACCTGCCTACAGCAGTTGTGAACGAATAACTGAGAGAGTTAAGTTAAAGGGAGATAACTAAGACATCCGGAAGTGGCATGACTCATCGAGCAATAAAGAACAGTTCAAACAATGTAAATACTACCTCATCTCAGAAGTATAGATAAATACAGTGTAACCCTGATATAAGACAGTTGTTGGGACTGGATAAAAATTCTCTTATATCTGGGTTTCATCTATTTTATATACATTACCACAGGCTCTAATTTGGGACAAGAGACTATTTCTGTTATATCCGGCTTTCACTGTATTAAAATTATTCAGTAAAAAAAAAAAAAAAAATAAAGTTTAAGTGACTTTTCCTATTAACTCTCATTTAGGTATCAATTTCTAGTTCTGTAATCAATTATGTATTTGAGCTGACCCTCCAAAACCAAGGACAACTACAGCTATAAATATTTAGTTATTAAATAAGTCAGTCAGTTAAGTGTCATACGTGATACACACTTGGGCGATCATGTCTTGAAAGAGATGTGACTGACTGGGCAGAAGATTATCTTGCAGTAGGTTGCCATTACTTTCTGTGGTGACTGGCTATGGAACCCAAACTGTCCTGTTATTTAACCCATAACTGGAGAGAAGTGATGGATTAATACTTTTACCAAGGATATTTGCACATAAGTGAATACAAGGAATTCAAACTCGGCTTCTCGGTTTATCGTTCCGAGTCGATATCCACTGCACCACAACGTACATCCATCATTAAATAAGTGCATATATTATATTTTTTACTACATTAAAAGCTCCTGCTCTTTTGGTCTATTTATATTTACTAACTGGACTCATAGAAATTCTGTGGTGGACATTTGATATATTGTCTTTACATTTTAAGGGTAATAAATTGTAAGCATTCATTAAATACTGATACAAGCATATACTGTTTATTGCACTGTTAATTTTTCAAATAAGTTTCTATGACATTTGTTTTCTTTAATAATGAAAAGCATGATCTGTAATAATTTCAGTTTTTGCTCATTTTTATCACTGAAACTAATAATTTCCTGCTGGTATATTTCATATTACTATCTCATTTCATTCAAGATTTTAAACACATAAGAGCATTATCACTTCCTTTATCTTCCGTGAAACATATCTACAGTTTCAATGCACTCCAGAATGAGGCTTTCCAGAAGTTAAAGAAAGGTTTGAGATTTACTCTGCCCATTGTTGCCATACTAAGAATTTGTAAACAAAGGACAGGAAAGCTATTACAAAATGTAATGTATGTGCTGCTAAAACAAAAAAAAACCAAAAAAACAAGCAGAATTACAATCTGATAATGATACTTTGCTAAGTGAATAAAAAACGAAAGGGGGAATCTTTTGTACTTGAATTTTTTTCTTTTGAAATTCCTATGTCAAGTCATAATTTATATCTACAATTCTGAATGTGAAAGAACTATAAAGACATTTTTTTATTATTATTGTTGTATTTTTATAATTTTCTTTTTCTTTTTTTCTTTTTCTTTTTTTCTTTTTCTTTTTTTCTTTTTCTTTTTTTCTTTTTCTTTTTTTTCTTTTTCTTTTTTTCTTTTTCTTTTTTTCTTTTTCTTTTTTTTCTTTTTCTTTTTTTCTTTTTTTCTTTTTTTCTTTTTTCTTTTTTCTTTTTTCTTTTTTCTTTTTTCTTTTTCTTTTTTCTTTTTCTTTCTTTCTTTTTCTTTCTTTTTCTTTTTTCTTTTTTTTCTTTTTCTTTTTTCTTTTTCTTTTTTCTTTTTCTTTTTCTTTTCTTTTTCTTTTTTCCTTTTTTCCTTTTTCCTTTTTTCCTTTTTTTTCTTTTTCCTTTTTTTCCTTTTTTTCCTTTTTTCCTTTTTTTCTTTTTTCCTTTTTTTTTCCTTTTTGGTAGTGTATTCATAATCTTTCAGTAGAGAGTAAAGCAAAGTAGAATCTATTGCTCATTATCAAGTCTGATATAATTTGAATTCACTTTTTATTCACATTATAGTTTAGCCATAATCTCAAGCAATTCTTCCTGTTTTTTATAGGTTTCAATGCATTTGGAGATGTGCTCCAACCTCAGACTAAAACTCCTCAGAAGAAAGAGCCTGTGAAGTTAATCCAAGGAGATCTTGATCTAAGCCTTGCGCAGATGGCTGCTAACCTGAATATCAATGGACCTGCCAGCCAAGTGAAAAAGTATTTCCTCTTCACTCATTTCTTTTTATTTCCAATTGTCCATTATTGACATTCAGGCTAATATCTCCTTTTTTTGTTCTCAGAGTGTTTCAGTTGTTGTGCCTTCTAGCCTTCTTCAGGTTTCTGTCAATCTGAGTAACTTTCAAGGAATTTTAAACTTAATCATTAAGAGAAGCATCAGTTAAGATGATAAAGCAGAAATTCAGACAGAAATTTCAACAATCCAATTGTACATATGCAAATTACACCTAATCTTTAGGAATAGATCTATTGACAGATCTTTATCGTGTATATTCTTTTAATCTAATGGGAATCCCTAAATTGCTGACTTTTTTCATTCTTCCAACTACACACACACACACACACATTTTATATATATATATATATATATATATATATATAGTGTTTGTCATCCGCAGACAGATATATATATATATATATATATATATCTGTCTGTCTGCGGATGACAATAAACACTATATATCTATCTGTCTGCGGATGACAATAAACACTATATATATATATATATATATCTATCTGTCTGCGGATGACAATAAACACTATATATATATATATATATACACACACACTTTTAAATCATACTACTTGATCTTAGCTGTTTTTGGTAAGAAAATATTATTAGCCTATAGTAACATGGGGCATTACTCAACACCAATAATTAAACATGCCTGATGTTACCATAAAGATGAAGTGTCTTATTAATAAATAGTGAATTCAGGTTGCTAATATATTGCTTTGTGTGTGTTGTCTTGGGGTCTTTTGACTTTTAATCATTTAAAATTTAGAATTCTTTCTTCCATTCAAAAATAGAACTAATTATCACCCGGTTCACACTCCATCCACGTCTATTGAACAGGCGAAGAGGCTCATCCCTTGTTTCCTGTTTAGGATGCGGTTTCTGGTTTTTTCTCTTTTCCAATCTTCTCACTCTTTTTTTTTTTTTTCAATTGTAGATAGACTAAACTATCGCCCGGTTCACACTCCACCCTCGTCTATTGAACAGGTGAAGAGGCTCATCCCTTGTTCCCTGTTCAGGATGTGGTTTCCGGCTTTCTCTTTTCCAATCTTTTCACTCCTATGTAGCCCCCTGCGCATCAGTGGTGTCACCGCCTTGCTCGGGGTGATATGATTAAAAAAAAAAAAAAATTATAGAGAGAAATTCCGAGATTATCTATATAAAAAAATAAATAGCCAATGCAATTGTAAAATTAACTTAAATATTTTTTTTTTCTATAACAATAGACTAGTAATTTGGTGTTAACTTATTGTCCAGAGAAATTTTTTTCTTTTTGACTTATCAACAGAATGTATTGTGATGTATTCGTTAATTATGTATAATTTGTTTTTATACAGTTAATTTCTGCTATATGGTAGTTAGCTTTTAATAAAAATTATTTCCTACCAGCTTTTCTTTTTTCAAGTTTTGATTGTATAAAGAAGAAAAACTTTGATAATAATAGGATATATATGCTCCAAGGAAATATTAATTTATCTTTTTACTCTTTTAGTCATGTACTTTCGTGATGCCAGCAAATATTATCCGAGCTATAAGATAATTAGTAAAACTTGCATTACTAAATAAACCATTATCATCCTCCATTCCAAAAAACATTCTTACTATATAAAGATATTCTTTGACTTTAAATAATCCACAAAGGGTTGGTAAGCTATATAAGACAAATCTATCAAGGATGGTTATCCACAGATTTCTTTCCTTTAGTATATCTGTGAATTATCATAACTTCTTGGGAAAGATAGTGGCTTCCAGTTGCTTTCTCTAGAGTTTTGAATTCAGGGCTGCTCTCCTCCTCAACTAGTTGCCTTACCAAAAAGTTTAAGTGCTAAGTCTACCCTACTACTTGCTGAGAGTAGAAGAGATGGATTCATTATTTTCCTAAGAGCATTAGTGTAAAGAGAATGCAACAGCCTTGGTGAAAATTCACTCAGCCTACCAATTCCATAACTGTTAAGTTGTAAATTTCTCTAAATAATCACAGTCGTTTCTAACAAGAATACTGTTATTTTTTGTACTATTCCTAAACAAGTATTACTAGCTTGTATTTTAAGACTGAATGTAAAGGATAGAGCTTATTGAAAGTTTCATAAAATTATTAATAAATGAAAAAAAATATACTGCAAATGTCAGATCAAAAGAATTGATAGCTGACTGCTCGACATTTTCACTTTTTTTAAGGAGCCAGCCTATTCATTTACATTTTTTTATTAACACTAATCCAGGATCAGTTAAGAAATCTAAACTTATTTATAAATGGAACTTTGTGTGTGTGTATCCGTTACCTATAGACTCCGAAATGGCTGAACCTATTTTCTTGAAAATTTACACAGTTGTACTATAAGCATCTGCGAGTGTTCTTAGCTAGGTTTTGTGTCGAGGTACCCCTGATTAATATCAAATTGATAATCGAAAAAAATCGGGTTATAGAAGGAGTGGTCCGATTTTAATCAAATTTGATACTCATAGACAAAGACATAAGAAACGATATTCAGAAGTTTCAAGGTTGCAGTTCTTATAATAGTGCAGAAAATCAATAATATATATATATATATATATATATATATCGGCTTTCTCTTTTCCATTCTTTTTACCCTTACGTAGCCCCCTGCGCATCAGTGGTGTTATCGCCTTGCTTGGGGTGATATGATTAAAAAAAAAAAAAAAAAAAAATATATATATATATATATATATATATATATATGTAAAAGGCAAGATGTTTGTGTGTGTCTGTTTATCTGCCTGTATGTCCTTTATACAAATCCACAATTTTTATCTGATTCTCACCAAACTTCACACAAATATTCTTTAGTCTGAGTCTGAGCTCCAGGACCATGGATTAGTCTTAAAGCTTTCATTACACCCAAGCAATGCCGGACTATACTGCTAGTTATGAATAATACAATTAAAACAAGAATTAATATCAAGTTTTAGCTAACGCAAGAAAGGGATTGTTAATTTGAATGTCTCCAAAACAAAATTATCTTTTTAATTATCAGAGAGAACCATTTTTGCTATTCATTAGCATGGCTGATGCTAACCTTCAAGAGAGCAACTCATTAAGCTTTTTTGGGGCTCACATTTTTCTGACATGAAGTGGAATGATTTTATTGAAGCAATTGCTAGGTTTGCTGCTAGGAATGTTGGTTCACTGTTTTTTCCAGGGCTATATTTCTTGTCAGAAACCATCTTGCACATTTATAAACCTACTGTTTGTCTATGCATTGAATATTGCTGCAATATCTGGTTTGGTTCTCCTGTTATATATCTTGAGATTCTTAAGATCCAAAAAGGGTTTGTAATGTTGTCAGCCCTAACCCAGCATCTTAATGTGGCTGGCTTCTATCTTGTTTATATTTTCATGGCAATTGTTCTTCTGAGCTCTCCTCCTTGGTACCTCAACTGCATCAGTCTGTGCTACTGGATTGGCAAATAGGTCTCATCACTTTACTGTTGAAATAGCTAGATGCAACCATAAAAGATTACTCATCTGTGTGGACACCTTGACATGGTTTAATGTTTAGTAAGATTTTCTCACTGAAACTGATTACAACTGAGTGAGTTTGATCCTCACTGGGTACCTCATACTTTCAGCCTTGTGCCACATCTAAGCGGCTCTTAGAAAATCAATACTTCTCATCTGTGGAACTCCTTTTCAGTTTCTTGCTTCTCTGCCACTTACAATCTTCAAAAATTTAAATGCAATGTCAATCACAATCATTTGTCTTCCTGAAACCTCATCCTCTTTTGCTCCTAGTAACCCCCTGCATCTTTTTGTCATTATTGCCTTGCTTGGGGTGAAATGATTTAAAAAAACAACAAAAAAGGAAAAGTGAGGTACTTAGAATATGAACATGTATTTAGATAACCTTTCTATCAAATTCTATTTTTAAATAAATGAATCTCCAGTTCTCTAACACCGGTTAAAGATATTTTAATTCATCATTTAATGATAATTTTTATGTGTTCCTTTTTCTTTCTTTTTGCACTAGTTGCCTCTATTAGACACTGTTTAATGTGGGCTTTTAATTTAAAAAATAAAAAAAACAAATATTTCATAACCATACTTATGTTATGATCCACTAACACAAATACCCTGTGGTGCAGTGGATATCGACTTCGAACGACAAATTAGGGAGCCGAGTTCAAATTCCAGTTGAATTCCTTGTATTCACTTATGCACAAATACTCTTGGGAAAGGTATTAATCCGTCTTTTCCTTCCGGTTATGGGTTTAAATAATAGGACATATTGGGTTCTATAGCCTTGGCTGGCAACCAATCTACCACAGAAAGCAATGTCAACCTACTGCGGGATAATCTTCTGCCCTGTCAGTCATGTCTCTTTCAGGACATGATTGCCTGAAGCATGTATCACGTATGGCACTTAACTGACTAGACTGGTTAGCTGTCTTCAATTTACCACACTCAGCTGTGCAGTTGTTTCTTCATTTGACTGATACACTGTCAAATGGTATTAGGGTAATTGTCATAATTAAAACAGTTTAATAGGTTAAAATGTTGTGGTCATTATTTATTTCATATGTGACTTTTTATTTATTCATTTATTTTTTTAATCAAGTTTACTCCAAGCAAGGCTGTAAAGCCACTAAAGACTGGGTTTGGCAGAATTAGAAAACAAACATTACTAAGGAGTGAAAACAAAAAAGTAATCAGGAATACAGTAGACAGTTGATTGACGTTGCATTTGAAGTTTTGAAGATTAGTTTCTGGAAAGCAAGGAGGTGGAAGAGAGTTGCACAAGTGGGAAGTGCAAGAAAAACTGTCAGCATAGAAATTACGGTTACATCTAACCAATTGTACTAAAAGTGTAAGGTCAGAGCCATGCCTGTGGTTTTCTAATGAGCAATGAGGGGGTCAGAATAAATTTAGTATAAATCATGTATACATGTTGGATTTCTACCTTGAATTCTGACTGATGCCTTATTCCATTCAAGTAGCCATGCAAATAAAAAACGCAATGATAAAACTACTTCTATTTGATGTCAGTTTTGCATGAGTACGTGCACATACATAGACACACACACACACACACACACACACACACACACAATTTTTTTTTTTATTAATTTCCAGGGTTTCAAACAGTCACTCAGACACCTGCATATATGTGCAAGGACTCACAGATCACTTTATGCTTATACTAGCAGTATAGCCCGGCGTTGCTCAGGTGTAATGAAAGCTTTAAAACTAATCCATGGTCCTGGAGCTCAGACTCTTTGGACGTTAACACGAAAGACTAAAAAGCAATAGTTGTTTCCAGTTAAAGCGAAACCGTAGACTGAAAGAAAAATGAATGGATGTAAGTCAAATTTTGATTTCCTGGTATTGATATCAAATTTTCTGCACTATTGTAAGAACTGCAACCTTGAAACTTCTGAATATCGTTTCTTATGTCTTTGAGTGTATCAAATTTGATTAAAATCGGACCACTCCCTCTATAACCCGATTTTTTCGATTATCGATTTTTGATATTTATCGGGGGTACCTCGACACAAAATACACACAAAGTTCCATTTATAAATAAGTTTAGATATTAGATCATAAGAGGGCCTCATTTCTTGATAGATTTTAATTTTCTTGATTTTTGTCTCCTAGAACAGAGCATCAATGGCAACCAAAGGGGGAGCAGAAAAAAACAGGAGGCGCTAACTGGACAGCACCAGTTATGTCATCTTCCACCACTTGGGTATGTAGAACCCTTTTTATTACTGTATAATTCACATACACAGATTTTTCCAAAAATTATTTCAAGTCTAAATATCTATCTCACTGAAACACAGAATTCTTTTATTTTAATTAATATATTCTTTCATTTAATAAATTCTTCATGTTCCGCGTCCCTTTAGAACGTAAGCGATCATGAACTTCCACTTGGCCTTATCTCTTGTTTCTCTTAACATTTTTCCTCTTGGTATCTCTCCCAAACCCTGCTCCACCTATTTGCTGAAGCCTATCAAATGTCTTGTGCTGCTTTCTCCTGTCCCTCTTTTCTTCTATCTATCCTGTGAGTATTAGATTCTCTGGGCCCTCTTTCCTTATTACATGTTCCAGGAACCTCAGCTGTCTCTGGTCCTGGGTATGATGGGAAATTGCATTTGACAGCAAGGTCTTTGATTGGGGGGTTGTGAGGAGCATGGAACCACCTCTTAATTGCTGTTGTCCCCAGGTTCACCTTGACCCACGGTGGTAGCACCTGTTAGGTCCCAACTATAGGCAAATAGTCTGTCCCTAAACTGGGGTCAAAAGTATAAAAATAGACTTTTATAGAAAAATGTACATTTTTGAAGGAAAAATATTACCAACAATACATTATTGAATACAAAACTAGAAAACACATTCAGTTTTCTAAAATAATTTTTTTATCAAAATCTAACTAAATCAATTTTCTCACTATAACCGAACATTAAAAAAAATACCTCAAAACCCCACCTTTTTGGCATTAAATAACCCACAGAATCCGATATGTTGTTAAACAAATCTCAAGCTCATCTGTCTCTTCCTGATGTTAAGTATGAGTTTTCTTCTCGTTTGCATCCTCTCCAACATCTCATTGTTGCTCATGTGCTCAGTTCATGGTATCCTCAGCATCCTTCTGTAGAACCATATTTCTACTGCCTCAAATCTCTCCTTCATCCTTGAGATTGTCCAACATTCACTGCCAGACAGGAGGACAGATTTCACATAGCAATCCAACCCTCTTTTCTTTGTTTTCAATGAGATTTTCCTATCTCTCAGTACTTTGTTTAGCTTCTGAAATGGATCTTTGCTCAGTTTGAGTTCTTCACTACACCTTTAAGCTTTTTTAGCAACTAAGAAGAAAGAATTTAGTAGTCGTAACGACCAGTGGTGGTGATAGCTATTTCAAGTACAGCAAGTCACTACAAGTTGTAAAAAATCACAACCGTTGTCTTGAAGGTTGAAAATTTCTTTCCCATAAGAAAGTGAATGATATTTAAAAGTATTCAACTTAATAGAAAACATACCAAGTAGATGTTGATAAGTCAGTCTCTCTTGGCACCTTACTGATTTTGTGTGAAGCTAAGTTACTAAAAGCACCAATAGATACTTTTGTTAAAGACTATTTTAGTTCATTAAGTTAATCTTTGCACTCAATTTTCTACTTATTTCATTTAGGATTGTCCTGCACTCTCACCATCACCAGTTGACCAATTTAGTTGTTCTTTTGTCCCAACTTTTGTTTCTTTGGAAGAAATGAGTTTTTTAAAAACTTTTCAGCATGTAATTTCTTTGTCTTATTTGTTTCACAATCCCAAGAGGGTGATTCTTCTCTTGTAACACTTTGTATTGTTATTTGTGCTTATTTAATACTAACTGGCAGGTGGCTGTAATTTAAAATGTAAGTTCATAATTAAAAATGTCGAGGCAAGAGTTTTAAAAGAAGGAAAACTTTTTGTTATAAATACACATAAGAAATTTTTATCATTCTAACATGTTTCACTTTATTAATGATTTCACTTTAATAAAAGTGAAACGTGTTAGATTGATAAATGTTTTTTATTTGTTTTTTTTTTTATCCTATCACATAAGCAAAACAAAGATTTGAGAATGTTTTTATTGGATATTTTTAGATTTCTGCATAACTGTATTTATGAAACACTAAGCAAAAGCATATTTACTCTCAATCTATAAGAGAATATATGAGTAAGAAATATACAACTGATATGAAGAGCTTAATTTAAGTTCTGAAAAGTATATTAATTTTTAGTTTTGGGACTAGTCTTTAATGTATTGTTGCTTTTTATCACAATGTTCCAAGTTAAATACTCTCCAACCCAATATCTATCACTATAGATATGGGCCCTGTCAAGGCTAATATCGTAGCCAAATAATTTAAAATGCTATCTGTATAGGTTAAACTCTCAGGATGCGTAGAGTTTATTCAGAAACTACATCTTTGTTCTGACTTTACTAGTGAGTATTTAACCTCAAATTTTATTAAAAAGAATGAGCCATAAATACTTTTGATTAAATTTTGAAGACACAATGTTTTTTGTTTGTTTTTAATTGTCAGTTTTGAACCACTTCACAAATTGACTGCCAACCATGAGTTATCTCATGCCTGGCATTTTCTGATTCAATTTTATCTGTGAGCACCAATAACAAGTTCATAAGCAGTGCTACTTTTAGGATAAAAACAATGTTACGACTTTCATTGAAGTTATAAATCAACTCAAAAAGTTTTTATTGCCTAAATTGGTTGTCATAAAATTGGCTAGTGTTGCCATTTAACCAAATTTAGCTATTAGAAGTCATTACATATTTTCTGTTAAAATGATTTGGTTTTCCATAAACAGTTTGATGTCAATTGGAGCTAGTAATGCTTGCTATTTTATTTGTTGGAACTAAGCAAAGTCTGTAAAAGTTTTTTTCTTTAACAAACATACCTCTTGAACAAGTGACTCACAGTAGTTGTAAATGTTCTTATAGCAGTATATAATGTGTTGTCATTTCTATTAAGCCTCACATAGTTATCTGAAATTAATGTTATTTTTGTGGTCTGACTTTACTACTCATAACTGAAGAGGAACAACTGAGATACTACAATTTAAAATATGTCTGGAATTTTTAGATGACATTATCATTGCAATCTCTCTTGTAGAATTTATCACTGAGTTGAAATCGATACATACTTCAGCCTTTCTCAGGTGTAAGATCCTTAGAGTAAATAATTCTAGACATGGATATTGTAGGGAGATGATTAATGTTTCTTTGATTCGACCTTGTATCAGACATAACCGAACTCCCTACAGCTTACAGGATTTATGCAGAATTATCAGAAGGTTTTCGTCGTTATAAGAAGGTTGGTTGTCGGCAAATTGGAATATGTGGAATCGCGTGGAATAGTGTAAGAATAAAATATACATTTTGCATTTTAAAATAGAAACTTATTAAAAGGAAAATAACACAAGTTGTAGAAGTTAATGTTCAAATAAAAACATTATTAAGAAGTCAAGGGTAGAGTTTGTGTTCAATGATAAAGTTAAAGGTATGAAGAGTTGAAGAAATTGTTGTAGTAATAATTGTTGAAAGAGATAAGGAGAAAGGAACAAGGTACGACCTGACCAGACCAGACCTCACATTTTAGTTGTCTGACTCTGACTGGCTGTTTCCTTTTATTGTTATTAGATTTCCACCGACTTGTCGTTCTGTGGCCTCAGCTGAAATAGAACTCACTACACCCCTCCAGTATTCCCTGTGCATTTGGAACCCTGGCGCAGTTTATAGCAAAATTCATAATCTTGTCAAATAGCTGAATACTTGATGCTTCGCCAGGACTACCAAGGGTGTTTTTATTGTGACACCAACACTAGATGGGTTGCCTCCAGGCCCCATCCTGTTATTTAACCCATAACTGGAGGGAAGTGACGGATTAATACCTTTCCCGAGGGTACCAGTGCTTAAGTGAATGCAGAGTACTCAACTGGAATTCGAACTCGGCTCACTGATTTCTCTTTCCAAGCCGACATCCACTGCACCACAACACACATCTGTCACTGAACGCTTACAGCGCCTGGTATTCCCAAGTGGTCACCCATCTAGGTACTGACCAGGCTCACATTGCTTAACTTCGGTGATTGAACATGACTAGGGAAGTCCTCAAGTCTTGCATGTCACTCCCACTGGTCAAAAATCGATTTAACACCTACTTGCGAATTCTGGGTTGACTTTTTCTTTAAGCACATAATCAATCCTTTTTCTATTTGGAAAAACCAGAATTTCACATATCATTGTGAATTTTTGTAAAAGTGAAGAAGATTGATTTTAATTAATTTCTTATCCACTACAATATCAGAGATTCTTGTAGACAGTCATCATTGCAGTCTTTGTTATTAAATCTAAAATTGTCATGGTTATCTCATACCAAGTGAAATATGCACATGAAAAAGATCCAAGTATGCTGTTAGTTTGTGTGATTGATGGAGTTGTCAGCATTAAGATTCAAGCAAACTCAGGTCTGAGATCGTCAGTATCTTCAATGAATAAACTCCTCTCTTTCTTCTTTCTCTTTTTTTTTTTTGCTTTTTTTTTTGTTTTTTTATTTTTTTTGCTTTTTGATTTTTTTTTTTTGCTTTTTGATTTTTTTTTTTGCTTTTTGATTTTTTTTTTGCTTTTTGATTTTTTTTTTGCTTTTTGATTTTTTTTTTGCTTTTTGATTTTTTTTTGCTTTTTGATTTTTTTTTTGCTTTTTGATTTTTTTTTTTGCTTTTTGATTATTTTTTTTTGCTTTTTGATTATTTTTTTTTTGCTTTTTGATTATTTTTTTTTTGCTTTTTGATTATTTTTTTTTTGCTTTTTGATTATTTTTTTTTTGCTTTTTGATTATTTTTTTTTGCTTTTTGATTTTTTTTTTTGCTTTTTGATTTTTTGCTTTTTGATTTTTGATTTTTTTTTTTGCTTTTTGATTTTTTTTTTTGCTTTTTGATTTTTTTTTTTGCTTTTTGATTTTTTTTTGCTTTTTGATTTTTTTTTTTGATTTTTTGTTTTTTTGCTTTTTGCTTTTTTTTTTTTTTTTTGCTTTTTTAGCAGTAAAATTCAATAAAGAGATACAGTACTTTAACTATTCATACCTGTTTTCCAGATTGATAAGGCAGCTTATTCTGTGGTTTTACTTTTCAACATTAGTTTGTCTTATGCTTTGTAACCTTACACTTTGAAGGTGACATAGCCTCAAATTTTAATAATAAAAGGAAATTAAAAAGGGTTGACAAAAAAATGAAATATGAAGAAAATTTAAAATCCTGAGATCATAGCAAAATTTAATATAGGGAAATCCACAATCAAGATTTTTAAAGCATATTTTGAAAAAGATATTTTAAAAAGTTTGAAGAATTTTAAATGAAGAAAATTTCTGTTGGGAACATCCAGATCTGTCAAATGTTCAAAATCCACTGAAAGTAAAATACATGCTTTCAACCAGAATCTACCCTTATAAATACATTCATCATAATCCAGCTTTTGGAGTTAGAGAAAAACACAAGACCAGATAACAATTCTCATTTTTTTTTTGGCAAAAAATAAACTGGATGAAACATTGAACAAAGTGTTTAAAAATTATATCTGAAATGTTAAACTTATTCCAGAAAATTAATGTTTTTTCTTTCATCCGTTTTTGATAATTTCCATATTCTCTAGAATTTTGAATTATCCAAATATTTCTTTTAACCCCCAGTCCCAACGTGTCCAGATGACTGAGGAAGTACTATATAACATTCTGATTCCCATATTTGTCACTTCTTTCTGATAGGATTACAAAAATATTTAAGGACTATTTATCGTTGATAAGAATATGCAGGCTGATGTTACAGTTATAAGCACAAAAATATTGAGTCTACAAATCAAGTTTTATTTTCAAGTTGAACCTGTATATGTTCACTTTGCACTAATGTCTTTAGAAATGGCATAACTCTTCTTATCTCTATCATTTATTCCGTTAACAAATGCTTTGATTGAATGTCTCACTGGCATTACTACAGTCGTTGGATGAAGAGTGGTTCAACCACTCTCCTATAACTAATTTATCTGCTGAAAATTAAAACTAAGTCTTATGTTCTCCCACTGTCAGTCTTAACATGAATCAATTTGATAAAAATTTATTAATCAAATAATCTGTTAAGTTTTATTGATTCATATTGTTGCTTTAACTTGTATGACTTTTAAATTTTGTAAATTTATTTCAGACTAAATTTTATCAAGTTTTATAACATTTTTTAAAAATTAATAAATATTCATATAAATTCAATGTTTTTATTTTACTATTCCACATTCACATATTTCAAAATTTCTGTTTCATGAAAATAATTTACAAAAATAAGATTAAAAGAAACACAAACAGAATTTCTTTTAACTTCATTTGTTAAGTGCCATTTAAAAATTTTCTATGCACTGTTGATTATTATATATGAGACAATGTTTACCGCTTTTTAAAGACAATCTATCTGTACAAAAAGTAATATCTGCAAAATATGTTTAAATTATTTTTTTTTAAATTAATAAAAACAATTTTATTGAATAGCTTAAGAAGTTACTTAGCACAATGTCAACATTTTAGAGGTCGTGGAGCATTAATATGATTCTCTAATTGTAATCTTTCTTGGAAGTCCTGTACATACATAGGAAAAAACTCTAAAATTGGCTGGGTCATATCTTCTAAAGTAGATTTAAAACCCTCACAAAATTTTTTGGTGACCTTCAGCAGGCATTGTAGATGTTAGGCAAAAAGTATTATGAAAATTGAAGAGGACATATTTTCGATAGACTGACTGTAAGCTACATAGGTGAAAAGTTGTTGATTTTAGGGTCATGTATTTGGGTGAGTAAAATAAAATTTTCTATCAAGTGTAGGCTTGAAATAGTTAAATATTTGGATTCTACACTTATTTGCCCTACATACCAAATTTTAAAAAATATTGAAAGTATGGAAGTATTTTTCTTTAAATTTTAAAAAACTCTGAGATTTGGCGACATTGCGCAGCCTTCATTTAGAGCCAAATTAGGAAAATTATACACCCCTGCCCCCTTAAAATTGGAACGGTAAAGTCTAGCACAAAATAATTTGGCACGCTTTCCTAACTCATGAAGTGGAACATTTGCACCAAATTTCAAGTAATTTGGTGTTGGTGGGTGTAATACCCTGGTAAATTGATATAGAATGACCCACCATCGTTGTGATTGCGAAAATGTTTGTTAGTGATCTTTGTACTTATTTTCTAGTTGATTATTCAGTAAATAAATGAATTCATATTTGACATTAGTCAGTGGTCCTTAATCTTCATATTTTTTTTTTTAATAATTCCAAGAAGGTTTCAAACAGAAATTTCTACAAAATTCTATTTTGTCCAGAGTTACGAACTCTGTTTAAAACTATCCTGCCACTCACTCTTGTTATAACAAAATGATGAATAGTTTGTGTTATCATTTCAGAGTATGAACCAGCCAGCGCAACAGCCTGTGGGTCTGTCCCCTACAGCTCAGTCTAGTGCTGGCCCTCGTATGCCTGCTACTGGTTTACCAGGAACTGATTTATTTGGAGTCCAGCCTCCAACTACCCAAAGTCAACCTTCATCTCAGTCACAACCAAATGACCCATTTGGTGCTTTGTGAAAATTTTTAGTGTTTAGCTGAGTGGCTTGGGGTAAGTATTATTACATCTGATATAATTTATTTAGATAAATCTGTTTTTTAAGGGGTTGAGGAAAATCATTGAAAATAACAAAAAAAGAATTATTTTCCTTCTGGAATGAAACACAAATTTCCCTTTTTGACATAAATAGTATCTTCTGTTTCTGCTGTAGCTTGATCATTGTGACGAGTGGTGGGTACAGTACCCTTCTCTTTTCCCAACCTTTTGCATTTCTAATCTGTGCTGAAAAGCCATGGTACCCAGTCTACTGAAATCTCTTTCATGGACAGTTTGTCAAAAATTTCTTGTACATCGATTCTGACAAACTATTTCTTAATCATCCTCTAACTTTGTCATCACAAGTTGAGGTAAATTATCCCAGATAGCATAACATCAAGATTTCAGGTGTCAAAGAAGGGGTAAATAGATTTTAGCCAAGCAAATCTAAAACTTCTATGAAACCAATCCTAAAATATTTTCATTTTTTTTTTTTTTTTTTTTTCCTTTAGCTATTCCTAAATCAGTCATTTTTTTTTTTTTTTTTTTTTTAATCTTTTTATAATTGTTTTTTTGCATGATTTGGTTGTGTTGCAAACTGCCCCCTAGTGAAGAGCAGGCTTCTATACAAAAAAAATCATAATACAATTCGAGGTTAAGTTTCTATTCCTATTTTCTAACTTACATAAATGACAATCTATTTCAGGTAATGCTATATGGGAATATGCTAAGTTTTTATGTTAATAGCATCCCTGAAAATAGCTATGATGATGTAATGGTAAAAAGTACGTGCCAACCTAACTAACTTGTCTCTCTTCCACAGTATAACAAGAAATCCTTTAAACTTGATATCCTAATTGTATTGAAAGTTAGTTGCACGCATTTGACAGCAACACTGTAACCCTAGATATCTACTTTTGTCAATGAAACTACTCAGTTTATGATCTGACACAAGAAATTTGAATTATTTGACATAATTGGAATATACAGCCATATCATGTTGAAACATTGATTCTCATACAATCACCAAAATTAGGCAATGTTGATGGGTGACCACTTGGGAATGCTAGATGCTGTAAGTTTGAATGTGTAGGTGATGTAATGGATAATGGCTCAAATTCAAAATCAGAAATCTATGTTCCAATTCCATTCATGTTTGTTATATTCATTTACACACAAATATCTTTGGGAAACCGTATGAATTAAACTCTTTGGTCTGAATTAAACTCTTTTGGTCTGAATTAAACTCTTTTGGTCTGAATTAAACTCTTTTGGTCTGAATTAAACTCTTTTGGTCTGAATTAAACTCTTCTCCCTTCAGCTATGGGTTAATTGTAGGATTTGTATCAACAAAACCAATTATTATCTCCAAGAATAAATTGTAGGATTTGTATCAACAAAACCAATTATTATCTCCAAGAATAAATTGTAGGATTTGTATCAACAAAACCAATTATTATCTCCAAGAATAAATTGTAGGATTTGTATCAACAAAACCAATTATTATCTCCAAGAATAAATTGTAGGATTTGTATCAACAAAACCAATTATTATCTCCAAGAATAAATTGTAGGATTTGTATCAACAAAACCAATTATTATCTCCAAGAATAAATTGTAGGATTTGTATCAACAAAACCAATTATTATCTCCAAGAATAAATTGTAGGATTTGTATCAACAAAACCAATTATTATCTCCAAGAATAAATTGTAGGATTTGTATCAACAAAACCAATTATTATCTCCAAGAATAAATTGTAGGATTTGTATCAACAAAACCAATTATTATCTCCAAGAATAAATTGTAGGATTTGTATCAACAAAACCAATTATTATCTCCAAGAATAAATTGTAGGATTTGTATCAACAAAACCAATTATTATCTCCAAGAATAAATTGTAGGATTTGTATCAACAAAACCAATTATTATCTCCAAGAATAAATTGTAGGATTTGTATCAACAAAACCAATTATTATCTCCAAGAATAAATTGTAGGATTTGTATCAACAAAACCAATTATTATCTCCAAGAATAAATCTTGAAATTTAAAACATACTTTCTCACTTATAATAACCCACAAAAAATTAAAGCATAAAACAAATCAGTCGTCGTAATTGATGATCAAAGTGCTGCAAATCTCAAGTATTATTATCTTCCAACTTTATCTCTCTTACACCTTCTCTAGATGGAAAGCTATTTAATTTTATTTCTCTAGATGGAAAGCTATTTAATTTTATTTCTAACTTAGAAATCATTTGCACCTTAGATTTCAGTCTTTCTCAAGTATTAACTAATATTTTATTTTTGTTAGCAGACTCTCATTTCATTAAATATTTTAATGTTTTCAATTTTGTGAAATATTTCTTTTCTATCTGAAAGGGAAAATTAGTTTAAGATGTTCCTAAACAAAATAACAAAAAAAAATATGTAAAATTTCTGCAGAATTCTCAAGTCAAAGAACTGCCAACAGAAGCACGGAAAAAATAAAAATCAATAAAATGTAATTCCAGATGTTTTTCATTGGTCTTCATTTTTTTACTTCCTCTTTACCCTTCACTATCTCTCGGCTTGTTTCCTTTTGCACTCTCTTGCTCTCGGCCTGTGGTGTCTCTCTCTCTCTCTCTCTGTGCCTGGGCCCGGTCACCTCTCTCTGCCTTGACCCCTCTCTCTCTGCCTTGACCCCTCTCTCTCTGCCTTGACCCCTCTCTCTCTGCCTTGACCCCTCTCTCTCTGCCTTGACCCCTCTCTCTCTGCCTTGACCCCTCTCTCTCTGCCTTGACCCCTCTCTCTCTGCCTTGACCCCTCTCTCTCTCTCTGCCTTGACCCCTCTCTCTCTCTCTGCCTTGACCCCTCTCTCTCTCTCTGCCTTGACCCCTCTCTCTCTCTCTGCCTTGACTCCTCTCTCTCTCTCTGCCTTGACTCTGTCACTCCTCTCTCTCTCTCTCTCTGCCTTGACCCTGTCACTCCTCTCTCTCTCTCTCTCTCTGCCTTGACCCTGTCACTCCTCTCTCTCTCTCTCTCTCTGCCTTGACCCTGTCACTCCTCTCTCTCTCTCTCTCTGCCTTGACCCTGTCACTCTCTCTCTCTGCCTTGACCCTGTCACTCCTCTCTCTCTCTCTCTGCCTTGACCCTGTCACTCCTCTCTCTCTCTCTGCCTTGACCCTGTCACTCCTCTCTCTCTCTCCATCCTAATCATCTGGTATTTGTTTTAATTGAAAACTTGTTTATTATACCAGTTGGTAGGTATTATGTTACTCATTGTCAAAGGCATTTTTTAAGAGAACATTACCCAGAATATGGTCAATTTCAATTTACTTTCATTCTTTAAGTCCCTAGAAATGTTTATTAATCTGTTTGCAACAGGAATTAATGATGCTTTTGACATGAATTATGAATGCAAATTTGAATCTTGTTCAAAGATGTCACTTTATTCTGAATTCTTACATTTTAAGTTGAAGGTGAAAAATACAGTTGATAAAATAGGATGATAAATGTAACGACGCAAGATAAAAGCTTTTAGTCAAAATCATGATAACAGAAATATTTAATCTAAACCTTAGACATGCTAATATGACTAATATTACGTTTTCCCAAAAGTTCATAAACACTTGCAAAAAATTGAAATTTTACTCTCAAAAACAACAAAAATTATTGCTCAAAATAAAGACCGTCATTTTCCAAGACTTTCTGCCATCAATCTACTAGCTTTCGGATCTGGTCACAGTACCATTCAGTCAGCTTCGAATCAAAGAATTCTTAACATGCTTCGGCGGCCCTTCAGAAAGTGTTGCATTGGGTGGAAAAGGCCGTAATCTGATGGAGCACAGTCAGGACTGTAGGCTGGATGTGGCAGAAACTCAACGCTGTCCAGCTCTTCAAACTTGTCTTTGGCCTTCCTGGCGGTGTGTGGCTTGGCATTGTCCCGCTGCATCAAAGTGCTCTTTCAGTTGATCAGAGCTGGGTACTTTTCAAAATGCACAATCCCTTCAAAGTTCCACCAAACGCACAACATGACTTTCTTGCCGAATCGATCTTGTTTTGGAACCAACGGTGTCTCTTGCCCTTTCTGAACCCATTGCTTCTCTCGATTGTGCTGGACCAGATAGACCCATTTCGTAAGTGTTTACGAACTTTTGGGACAACCTAATACTATGTAATAAACAAAGTAGTATGAAGTCGGAACAAAAATAGTTGACTAAGAATAAGAAAATCATTTGGTTTTTAAAAGCTTAAAATGTAGTATTACTGTATGATGTCTGTGGTAAGAGGTAAGTTTGTGTTTAACCAATGGTTATTTAATTGCAAATTGCTGCAATTTTATTTAAAGGTGAAGGAATCAATTGACTGGCAGCACTATGACAAAAAGCAACATCTTCTTTAAAAAACCTGAATTTTTGTCTGTTTACATAAATGACATAATACGCTAACATAAGTTGATATATGGTTGAAAAGTTAGTATTACAACTACGAGACCGGGGTTCAAATCTCACCATGCCTGGTTTGTCAAGGAGGTGACTTCTTGATAATATCAGGCTGAGGATCACCAATCAGAAATAGCTGAAAATCCTACTGTGAATTTATCCAAGCCTTGGATAGATGGAGCTGTTTGGAAACCATTGATGATTGTGCTAGTATGAGCTCACAAGTCATCTTGACTAAAAGTTTGAGTGTAATGACCTTGTTCAAAACTTGATTGCAACAGATTGTGGTCTCTTCCAGGAAGGTCTACTTAGTAGCAGTATAATGTACAAGTTGATGAAATGCAAATGTGCCTGAGCAAGCATCTGCAACAGAGGTTTATTAGCCACCCTAGCTGATGGGTGCACTCGGAAATGAACAATCAGCCATTTAACTTATATTTGCATTGATCAACTTTCTCATCAGATAGTTTTAAGATTAAAATTTTGAAGAATCCCCGTCAACTAGGAGATATTTTGTAATGAGATTTTAACATGGAATATAAAAAGTGAAGACATTTTTTTGTTTTTCTCATGAGATTCTTAGATTTTAAAAGTTACTTTTTCTCTCTTTATGTTGCAGGTACAGTGATGGAGGCTGTGCAATAAATGATTTGTGACAGAATTTATTTTGGTACCCTGAAGTGCCTCAGCTTCTCAAATTGAAGACAATGCAGACAAAAAAATTGTCATAGCGGCTTAGCCAGCTACTGGGAAACTTCAAAACCTGAAGCTTAAAAGAAATGTGAAAAATGAGAAGAAATGATTGGATTTAACGGCAACATATCTTTTATGAATTGTCAGTAGTCCCAAAATAAAATCAAGCTGTACAGTTTTCAGTGACTTGGATACACAACCTAAAGAATAAATGATATTGAGAAAAGGTGAATGTGAAGGAATGTATGAATGAGTTTAAAAAAAAAAAAATATTATGTGATCCCCAACGTGACTTTTTTTTTCTTATTGGAAATAAATAGATGAATGATGTACAAAAAGTAATGTACATCTACATATGCATTAGAAAAGAAGAAAAAAAAGCTTGTGTGCTTGAATGTGATGATACTGAAATGGCTGATTTGAATGACAGTGATAAAATGTTATATAAAAATAAATTGATTTGTTTTCTTTCTTTTGCCTGGGCTTCATTGCAGCTGTCTGCATGACAGAACAAAAAAAAAATGAAGCAAAGAAAACAAAGTCAAACGAAATAGAAGAAAACAAGAATGATTAGCTTATTAGAAAAATGGTTGATTCATTGACCAGCTCAAGCAAGGTAGCAGCAGCAGCAGCAATGTGTTTTAGAGCTTGTGCACTCATCAAAAGCTGACCTTGTAGAATGAATTCTCTCTCCTTTAGTTTTGTTGTTGTTGTCTATTTCCTTCTCTTCAGTTGGTTACTCTACTATTATCCTCAATTACTCATTATTTTGCTGCTTCTATTTATGAAGATCTCATGCCAAATTCATGGTCACCTCTAATTAATTTCTTATTTGGCAATTGTAATACTCATCTCGTTAGTTGTTTTACATTTGCATGACACAAATCTTGGCATCTTTTTTTTTTTTTCCTTTCAAACATTTCACATTTAAATTTGATGAATATTAAAAGAAAACAGGGTTGTAAGTTTTCTAATTTCAATTTGCTAAAATATTGTTAATTAGAAAATTATTTAAATGATAATGATGTTATGCGTTCACGTGTGAAAATAAAGCAAATATAAAACTTCCCATTTATGTAAATGAAGTTTTTGAACACGTGAACCGACTGTTTTCTTGATTTTTATCACAATTGAAATTAGTTATGTTGCATGTCTATTGTTTGCATATTATAATTAACCTCGTTTAATTATTGTTTGCATATTATAATTAACTTTTCAATGAAAGATATTCTCTTCCATATCTTCTCTCAAAATAAATTTAATTACACAATTTATGAGCAAAGAGAAAGTACATGTTGAAGACTGGGTTATATTTCTTTAAGATTTTTTTTTTAAATTATGGGTAAACTATTGGATTAGAGAATGTTTAGTTAGTTACTTATCAGCTTAAATATCCAGTATATATATATATATATATATATATATATATATATATATAAAATTGTGTTGATTTAAACCACCTGGACTTTTCAACACAATGTAATATTGCATAAATCAATTTTTTTTTCATTGATTTTATTTATCTATGAAAAGTAAATAAGAATTTTGTTTGCTTGCATTATTTATTAACAATTATATAAAAACAAATTTTGGCTATTTTGTGTCTGGCATTAAACAAAATGACTTTCTCAACACAAATTTCACTTAATTTTTTGTTATTTTATTAAAATGAAACTGGAGCAGCTGTCGAAACATTCTCTAGCAATGCATATATTAGTAGATTGGATTTTATGTGGGTTACTTATTATTTTTGTTCAAATGCAATCTCACTACAGATTCTAAAATCTGTAAAGTTCAAAATATCTAAATTTGCACTTGTGGAAAATGAATATTTTACTACAATATACTAACCAATGGGTAATTAAATTTAAAAAATAATTTAAAAAAATCTGTACCAGTGAAATACATTCACATAAGTCTACTCTTAAATTTTATTATTTGTTATAACTCTTAAAATAACTTTTGAATCAAAACCAAAATCTTCTATTTAAGTTTCCTTCCAAATTACATTTGTTAATCCAATGGTGATGCCTTTCCTAAATTTGATGAATCAGTGATTGAGAATATGGTAAATGAAATTCCTCAGTATTTGGAACAACAACAACAACAATAATAATAATAAAATAAAACAGAAATTTCTTTAACCTCAGTTAATTTCATTGAGTTTTTTTTTTTTACATATAAAGTCAAAAATCAATGTTGTTGAACATTCAATTCCAATGTTCTCTAAAAGAAAAAAAAACTATTTCTTTGTTTTATCACATGAAGACATCACTTGTGTCAGTAAAAATATACAAAGTAAAAAAAAAAAAAAAAGTTTTCACTTGTTATAAAACGAGCATTGAAGTTTCTTGTTCTTTTAGAGATTGCAATGAATCCCTCCCCGCTAATAATAATACCAAAGAATAACTGCTCTGTGGTCAATTGTAATGCTTTTCTACTCATCTGATTTATTGGCTACAATTGAATATCGTCTATTGTCAGTCAATTTAAAGCTGACAAACTACAAATATTGACTCCTGGCAAGTTTTTCATTTGTTTTTCTGTGTTTGAGAGTGTCAGCAATATTGCCTCATTCTCAATACTTTCTCTTCCTTCTCTCATGGCTAAACACCTCATCAGATCTACATTGAAAATGCACACTGCTTCTCAAACGTATATTTTTAACAATATTTTAGCATCTTTATCCCAGAACAGTGAAATGAGATGTCATGTGACTTTTTTTTTTCTGTTACTCTTTATTTTTTGTTTTGTTTTATTGTCTAAATGCTGCTGCTGCTGCTGCTGTTCTTGGGCAAGAGTTTTTTTTTCTGGAGACATAAAACAAGCTAAAAGGTAATCAGGGAAAAATGAATGCTTGTGTAAAGTTAACACAATAAACAATCTTACAAGGACAATTTTAAAAAAATATGAGAAGCATAAAAAAAATAAAATAACCTTGTCATTTATATTATATATATATATGTATGTATATATATATATATATATATAATGAATGCAAAGAAAAACAAAAAAAAACAAACCTATATATATATAAATATATATATATATAGTTACTTATATCTAAAACAAACAAAAAAATCTTTTGGTCCAATTATTTGTATACAGTTTTGTCTTCACTTTGTATCTTAGTTTTTGTTTGTTTCTTTCATTTAAAAAGAAAAACAAAAAAAACAAACTTTTTCTTTGTTTTCTCCTCCTTGTGTAAGACTATTATTATTCCAATGTTCACTTGTTCCTGTCGGTGCCATCTGTTAGTCACCTGTGCAATTTGTTAGCTAAAATTGCCTATAAATAAGTTGACGTGGGAACTAATAAATAGGGCCATATATATATATATATATATATATATATATATATATATATATATATATAAACAACCGTTATGCAAATGTTCATCATTTGGTCAGACTTTAAGAAATTTATTTCATTTTGTCCAACACTTAGTTTTTTTTTTTTTATTTGTGTATTTTCTTTTCAGCCTCTCGTAATATTTTTCCAGTCCTTCCTATATACTTTTAGATAATCTGTTCTTCTGTTTTTTCATCTGTAGCTGTTACTTGTAAGTTATCTTTTCTTTCTACAAATGGTCCAAATTCTCTTCTTGAATGACTTAGCATCAAGAAAGATGGATGTAATGTGCTATATATACAAAGTAGAATTAAAAAAAGAAATCTCTTGTTCATTGCTGGCACAATGGCAACTTTTCCACACATTTGGACTCCTTGGCATCTAAGCTGCCTGCAAACCTGTGCCATTGAGTTGTCCTCTCTCACATTTAATTGTTTCTTGCTTTTCAAAATGTTGAGAATACAAGAGTGCCCTATTTATACTTCCATCTCTCTCTCTCTCTCTCTCTCTCATGGTCTACCTGGGTTCTTTGAACATGTTCTCTTTTTATTTTCATATCCTCCCTTCTCCCTCGTATGCAATCTCCTCATATTGATGTGCTAGTTATTGTAGTCAGCTAAGCACTGTGACAAAAAGGATGAAAATAAAAAATCTTTTTTTAAAAAAAATATTGCATTTTTCTCTCAACACAAGTAGATTAAAATGTTTGAGGAACAATGCTATATGACGTATCAATATTAGTTCCACCATTCCTTGTATAACTGCTTCTCTCCCCTACTGTTTGTATATCTCAATTCTTGTAACTCATCACAAGTCATTTCCTTCAGTGACATTATTCCGTGTTTATATTGGTCAATTATCCATTGATATTGGTATCTGTAGAAGATAAAATGACTATCTATTTAATACTGTTGTTCTCTGTAGACTTCGGTGATCTAAATTGTTGCCTGGTATCTTGCAGAAGAATCTTTTTTTTTTAAGAGAGAAAAACCAGATTGACTAAGACTGTAAGTTTGTACTTCTTGTTTTATCTTTCTTCTGCTTTAAGATTCTTTATCTTGTAGAAAGAAAAAAAAAAAAGTGAAATCGAGTTGGTAGATCTGTTATCATCACAGGATTTTTTTTTTTTTTTTTTTAAAATTGAAAACTTTGCATAAATTAAAAATCTGTATCAAAAACAAGGAGTATCAAACAAAGAAAGAAAAACACAGGGTATTGGATAAAGATATTATCTTTCTTACCTCCGGGTAACATTGATAATAAACACTATGATTATAGTGAGATGTAAGTTTGTTGTTATTTTTTATGTTGTTTGGTTTGTTGTGTAAAATTGTGAGACTTTATTTCATTGACAGTAATAAAAAGAATTGCCAACAGATTGTTATGTTTGAAAAAAAGCAAAAAAAAACAAAAACAGATAAAGCAAACAGCATCCGACTAGTAAATAAATGGAAATTTGAAATTTTTTATATATATATATAAAATTTTTTATTTAGATATGTTTTATATGGTCTGTTTAAAATTGAATAGAAGGGATTTATTATGATAAAATGAGTTTTATATTTAGATATTAGCTTTCTTTTTATTCTTAGAAACAATCAATTGCGAAAGGTATTTTTCATGAAATCCATTTTTTTTTTCTAAATTCAAAATAACTTATTGCACATCTATAGACAATAAAATGTTAGGCTCTTGGATTAAAAAGATGTTGAAATAATTGTCTGTTTTACACATTTAGGAAGGAATAAGAAAATTTCTTTCTGAACAAAAACTGTTTCTTTCACAAATCTTCACCAGTTGCAATATTTTGGTACTTGTTGTTTAGACAATTAGTACTTCACTTCTTTCCTTTGTTTCTGATACTTCTCAAATATTAGATTTGAGCTGATAGCATTCCTTTAGTCCTACCTTGTCACCTTTTAATATACTAAAACCTACTTACTGCATCAGTTGATGTATGGAGATCCTGAAAAATTATGCAACAACTGTTATTTAGGCTTTAGGAATAGGTTTACAAGAGATTTTCAAGGGAAATGAAAAGTGAATTGATAGAGATTTAAAGAGGTTTGATTCTGCAATTAAAAATATTTTTAATGATAGTCAAATTTTAAGTCTATTTTAAATACATTCCAAATCCCAAACAAAAAATAACGAGGTGATAACCAAGTAAATCTGTTTGTAGAATTAATAATCTTTAAGTCTCATTAGTGAATTAAAAAGAATATATATTTGTGTCTTTTTATTCTTCTCTTTGTATTTCTAGTTTAATAATCTGATTGTTTATAACAATTAATATGCCATTGAGTGCCATAAAAACCAGTGTTGGCTCCCCTTCTTACATTGTTGTTTCAAGGCCTTGACATCAACTGTGTGTATGGTAAGATTTGCAAACTTTTTTTTCACTTATGAGTAAGAAAGATAGATAAAACTAGTTTTATATGTGCAGAAAAGCAAGTGGCTTTGAAATTATTGTTATTTTTTTTTTTTATTATTTTCTTATTCCTTGGATGTAATTAATTTTTATTTTTATACAAGAGTTGGCATTTTCCTCTTGTCTATTCCACTTTTCTATTTTTCACATGAACTTTTTTTCCCCCCCATTTAATTTTTTTAAAGCGTCTTTTTTCCCCCCCACTCCTCACTATTGTCAATGGTAATATAAAAATACTATTGGCTTGAAGATTTTTTTTTTTTTTAACAGACAGACTTTTTTTCTCACTGGAATATCTACTGCTGTTGTTGCTACACCTGTTGTTGTAGTTCTCTTATTAAGGTTATTAAAATTTTGCTCATAATCAAACAATTGTCTTTGCTTAACCCTTTCACTTTTTTTTTTTCTTCTCCTAAACCTGGTTCCAAAAAGAAATTTATTCAGAATTTAGATCCTTAGAATTGGCAGCTCCAAATTTGGTCAGTATTCTCCCAACTCAAAATTTGCCTTTGTAGACCAACTTTGTTTTCTGCTTTGGAAATTTTTTTTTTTTTAACAAGGACAGTATGCAAAATTGGAAACATTAATAGCTTTTATATATACATACATAGGTATATATGTATAAAAAAATACAATCCAACAATTTGTGGAACTTAAAATACAAAGCAACTTTCTAAAGGAAAGGGAAAAACATTGATAGAAAATGATTCGTTTTCTTGATGGGATAATTTTGAGAAATGCTTGAAATTTTGTTTAGTGACACGGAAAATGCAGAATCACTTATGAGACTGTGGAAATTCAACAAATTAATCAAACTTTTGAGTAGCACCTTGAGTTAAAATATTGTACACCCTTTTACTGCCGCTTCTAAGGCAGACAAATAAAGACTTATGTACAAATGTGCTTTTTTACTGTCCTTAATTTCCAGCAAAAGCTACACTGCTGACAGTCACAGCAGAGGTACGATTGCAACAGCATCTATGTTCCCACTGTTGACAGATAATGCCGCACTGTTTTTGCCAAATGTGTCATTTCTCTCTCTCCTCAGCAATGGCACAGTTGATTTTTAATGCGATTCAACAGAGCCTGAACTATAGACACAGCCCTGTTGTTGTCAACACATTAAAGTAGAATGTTGTAGCCAATGACAAGTGTGTTCCTTTCTTCTAACTTTTGTCTGGCAACAACAAACATGCTATGAATTCTTGTATTTTTTTTTTTTTTTAATCTGGCAACACAAAGTAGAACAAACGTGTGCATGTATGTATGGGTACATTAACTCAGATTGGCATTGGCCAAGGTTGACAATGGGTGCAACAGCATTTTTTTTAATGCTGCTACTAAGGTAGTTATGGAAGAGTGGTCTGCCTATGTGTTCATCCACTCGTTTTTTGTTTTTTTTACTCTACCTTTTGTGACATGCCAGTGACAAGAACTTTTATCAACATATCTGGTGATGGGGATTCATGTCTTTCCCAAGGATTTTAGTGCAAGGTGAAAACAAGCAGTGTCAGTTGGAATTTGAACTCGGATTGCCGATTCCGTTTTCCGTACTGATAACCACTATGCCACCTCACACTGTGTACAGACATACTAGTCTCCACAATTGTATTGCCCTTGATGCCCTGTATTAGAAAATATGTGAGCTGCAGCCATTCAGCTGACATATATGTAGACCATTGTATATAAGTGCTAAATTTTAGAAATCAGATTAATTTAAGAAAAATTTTTCTCCCCAACTTGACAATATTCATTTGAGCAATTTAAAAATTTTTCACTTTCTGCTCAAGGATTAACATTCTTATTGAAGTGTTAGACAAGTCCTTAAAAAAAAAAAAAATTCAACACTATTATCTGTTGTTCATATTTATTGGCACAAACTTCCCAAAATCCTACCACAGCAATTATCAAAAGGGTAATCAGGTAATATTATGGAGCAATTAGCATGTTGATACCAATTGGAACCTCCCAACAGTGCCCTCTACTCCTAACCGGTCCTGTTGACATCGATGAATGACAGTGGAAAATGTATCCCTTTTACTGTTGAATGAATGCAGTGATTCAATATGAATGATGGCGGCGATGCTGACTACTGTGGGTCAACTAATTTTCTGCTTGCAATTGTAACTCGGTTAACTATCGTAATATACCAAGCCCTTGTACAGTGGTAGCATATGACACCAGTTGAGTTTTTTAGTCAGTCTCTCTTTCCTGCATCAACCCCCCCATTTCATTTCCTTATAATTCCTCTTTCCTTGTCCCTATTCACACACTCCTCCTCCTCCTCCCCTCTAACCCTTTCCATCCTCTCTCGTTTCTTTAACAATTTCGAAATGTTTTGCTACTGGTCACTTTCGTTTTTTGTTCCTGGATAATTGCTGTGCAATGGACCAACACATCTTTGTTGTTGTGGCTGTTACAGATTCACCCCACACCCAACCCTCGCTACAACATTTTTTTTTTTTTTGTCCATGTTAGAGCAGTCTATAATGTGTTCCATATATATATATATTAAAAAATATATCATGTATATTTGTGAAGCACACTTTGCTATAGGCAGCAGTGCTGAATAAAACTGTGATTGGCTAATTATGACCAAAAGACTTTCTTGTCTTTGATTCCTGTGTTTATTTTTTTCTTTCCTTTTCCAGATTTGTTTCATCTTGATTAGTTTTAGCTAATTGACACATTTTTTTTTATTCCAATCTTAGTTTCATTAAAACATAGTGAATGTTAACTTCAAATGTTGCATTTTGCAACACAATTAAAAACTAAAAATTTCTTCTTGGAATTCAACCAATAGAACATTGCTTTCAATGTACCATTTTTATTTTGTCTATGTATCAGTTGAAAAATGAACAAAAATTTGAACAAAAATTATTTAGCCTTTGTTGGGTATATATTGCATCTGGGGGCGGTCATGAGAAAATCTTTTGTATTTTTTTTTTCTTAAAACTAGAAAGAAATTAACATTTCACTGACATGGGATTTTTAAAAATTTACAGAATTGGTGCCAATTTTTTCCAGTTGGATGTGCGTTGTGGTGCATTGGATATCGGCTCGGAATGAGAAATCGAATTTCAGCCGAATTCATTGCATTCACTTATGTGCAAATACCCTTGGGAAAGGTATTAATCTGTCTATTCCTTCCAGTTATGGGTTAAATAACAGGACAGATTGGGTTCTATAGCCTTGGTCAGCAACCAGTCTACCGCAGAAAGCAATGGCAACCTACTGCGGGATAATCTTCTGCCCAGTCAGTCATGTCTCTTTCGAGACATGATCGCCCAAGCGTGTATCACGTATGGCACTTAACTGACTGACTGAGTCTTACAATCAACTTTAATATACACAAGGTTTTTACTGACAATACAACACAAAGGACTAAGCAATCCAAATAAATTGGATGCAATGTAGACTTGGGAATAACTGTCATATGTAATTGATTTATGACACATTTCTAGTTTAGATTCAAGAGTCAATGTAATAATTCCATAACATCATTGAAATTATTTTGCACCTGAAAAAAAACCTGGTGTCAATATCAGATTAAAAATTGTTCCTTAGAAAGGAAGTTATTTGCAGTTTGCACTTTAGGTTGCTATTATTAATTTTAACTAGCAGTATAGCCCGGCATTGCTCAGGTGTAATGAAAGCTTTAAAACTAATCCATGGTCCTGGAGCTCAGACTCTTTCGACGTTGGCACAAAAGACTAAAAAGCAATAGTTGTTTACAGTTAAAGCAAAACTGTAGACTGAAAGAAAAATGAATGGATGTAAGTCAAATTTTGATTTCCTGGTATTGATATCAAATAAGTTTTTTTCATTGTAAACTGAATTTTGAAGATTAAATAAGTCCTCTGAGTAAATGGTATCATGGCTGAGACTAAGAACTACAATTATACCTACTTAGAGCCAAACCTGAAGCAAAAATTAAAATAAAAGGGCTGAAAAAAAAATACAGGCAGATAAAGACACACACACACACACACACACACACACAAGCACAAGCAACTTGCCTTTTATATATATATATATATATAATCGATTTTCTGCACTATTGTAAGAACTGCAACCTTGAAACTTCTGAATATCGTTTCTTATGTCTTTGTCTATGAGTGTATCAAATTTGATTAAAATCAGACCACTCCTTCTATAACCAGATTTTTTCGATTTTCATAGGGGATACCTTGACACAAAACCTAGCTAAGAACACTCAGACGCTTATAGTACAACTGTGTAAATTTTCAAGAAAATTGGTTCAGCTGTTTCAGAGTCTATAGGTAACAGACAGACACACAAAGTTCCATTTATAAATAAGTTTAGATAGATTTATCAACACACCAAAATAACTTGTGATCCATTTGACTTATTTTTAACAGAGAATCTTATAAAATGCTTGTTTTTGTATTTATCTGTAGAACATGAAATCCAAAATATTTAGACAAATCTATAGTGGTTGAAACTTTCAGATAGCAAAGATAATTCCTTCAAAAAATTCGCCATAGTTGATTATTAAAAGTTCCCAAAAACTGTCAAAAGATAAATTAATCTTCTGTGGTTTAACAGGTTAAATTAATTTGCCATTAACATGAAATGAAGCTAATTTGTCTCGGGGATATATATTTTATTTAACCATTTTGTTTCCTTTAATCCATAGAACAGGCTAATAATCTAGTAGGTTAATGTGTTGGTTTGTGAATTTGGTGACATTGTAATTATATGTTCAGTATGTAGATGGACTCTGTGGAA
Source organism: Ascarosepion bandense (assembly GCA_037127315.1). Lineage (NCBI taxonomy): Eukaryota > Metazoa > Mollusca > Cephalopoda > Sepiida > Sepiidae > Ascarosepion > Ascarosepion bandense. The sequence goes on along the minus strand of JBBBDQ010000160.1, from coordinate 689,278 downwards.
ACAGGGTAAGCAGTACTAAAAATAACTAGACAAGATATCCATAGACATAGGCAGTGGAAAGAGAACAGCTTTATAGATTTAAAAAAGGGTTCAGTGTGGAATTCCCTGATCAACATATGTCTGCAAAAATGGGTGGAGTGTGCAACATTGTAATAACGACAATCAGTCAAGTGCCATATGTGATACACGCTTTGGGCGATCATGTTTCAAAAGAGACATGACCGACTGGGCAGAAGATTATCCCGCAATAGGTTACCATTGCTTTCTGCGGTAGACTATAGAACCCAGTCTGTTCTATTGTTTAACCCTTAACTGGAGGGGGTAGACTATAGAACCCAGTCTGTTCTATTGTTTAACCCTTAACTGGAGGGAAGAGACGAATTAATACCTTTTCCAAGGGTGAGTAAGTGAATGCACAGAATTCAACTGGGATTCGAACTCGGCACCCCAATTTGTCGTTCGAAGTCGATAGTTTGCATATAAATGATAATTCCATGTCCCAGAAATTGGAAGTCCTGGTTAAAAGTAAAGCAAATAAAAATGTTTGAATTGAATTTAGTGTCTTTTGTTGTAAGAGAAGTTGATCTGTGATGACCCCAATACGTGCTGTGCTCACCCCAAGAAATACCAAAATAGATTTTGCACTCAGTGCCTCATCAGCCAGTTGACTTTATAGCCATGCTTTACAGGATGTCAGTGGTTGCCCTGACTGCACTTAAAATGTGCACACATGGGATACAATTAGAAGACAGTAAGATATATAAGCACTCTATCCAAGAGGGGGGATAAGACAGTCTCTCACGTTACTGCAAGATTTACATTTGAGAATTGTTTTTATTAGCCTTTATACTGATAACAGTTACGAAAGCAGTCAGTTTTGATTGGCGATTATAAAGTGTGGGCCATGGCTTAATAGTTAAGTGCTGCTAATGGACATCTTGTTAAAAATTTTGGAGGAGGCATCATAAATTCGAAATTACACTTCGATTTGACATAATCCATGTATATCCTTTATACAATTACAAACTCTATTTAACATTAATCATAGAAAATTAAACATTTTAGTACAATCAAGTTTCTTTCTCCAGACTGTTTTGACTATAAGGAATTTGAAAAACTTTTTCTTAGTAAGAAAAGGCGTTTCAGATATTTTCTAAATGAGAAAGTTTAGCACTGCATTTCATGATAATTCTGAAATCTCATTAAAAACATTGGCTTATTCTCAATATTGTATGGACCCTAATCATCTGGTTGTGTATTCTGGAGTCTCAAAAACAAACCAAAAGGAACAATTTTCTTTTTTTTTTATTTTTTTTAAATCATATCACCCCGAGCAAGGCGGTAACGCCACTGATGTGCAGGGGGCTACGTAAGAGTGACAAGATTGGAAAAGAGAAAACCGGAAACCACATCCTAAGCAGGGAACAAGGGGTGAGCCTCTTCACCTCTTCAATAGACGTGGGTGGAGTGTGAACCAGGCGATAGTTTAGTCTATCTACTCCAATTGAGAGGAAAAAAAAAAAAAGATTGGAAAAGAGAAAGCCAGAAACCACATCCTAAACAGGGAACAAGGGATGAGCCTCTTCACCTGTTCAATAGATTCTTTTTATCACATTTGCAGTTGAAAATGCTCTAATAAATTAAACAGTATGGGGGGAAAGGTAAGCCTAAAATTGACGGCAAATAGATATGTTGGGGTCGGCTGTGCCATTGAATTCATCAAAAATAAGATGTACCACCAGAAATTTTGAAATACTGCAGAGAATGTAAACCTCAAATTCATATTCAAACAACATAGAGGAATACAATAAGCCAGGGCGTCGGTAACTCATTTGACCCTGCAGGCCGGATCATGTTTACAATGACAGGTTGTGGGGCTGACGAATTTAATGAAAAATTAAGGAAAATTACATATGCAGAACCCCTAACAACCTAAATTATTTAAAACCGTAATGAAAATAAACATTGAGAAATCAGAAAAACAAAAGAAAACCTAAAATTAAAAAAAAAACAAAAAACACCTAACAAAAATTACTTTTCCTCAAGGAACATTGAAATACTTCAAAGCGAAAAAAATCAACCGAAGTGAAATGGATGAAATTATGACGTGTAGGTTTGAAACTTATTGAAAATCATACCACAAACAAACCACACACACACACACAACGAAACACCTATACCCATACATATGAGTACAAATAGTTGCAAACATATACACTTACATACGTATACATGTGGTATCATCCACACATTCATGAGGCATGCATGTATAGTGCGCGTATGTTTAACTGTCTTTAGATTTCTGCTACCTTGCATGTCAGTCCCTCCCTGGCCTCTTTTGCTTCTGTTAACTTTTAATATAGCCAAGGGTCATAACAAATATATATCCATTATCTGACATTAAAGATAATAGCAGGCCTTTTGTTGAATTTGAAAGCCTTGTCTCTCATGTTAAAAATAGTCATTGGTAATCAAGCTCACGGGCCCAGTCAAAATGCCTTTGCGGGCTAGATCTGGCCCACGGGGCCATAGGTTGCCAACCCTTGCAATAAATCATTCAATATATCAGTTTAAGAAAGCAATGACACACAAAAGGACCAGATGGCATTCATTGCCAATTTATAAAGCATCTCATTTCCCCCACTTGCCTTTTATTTAACCCCTCAAAATTTAAAATAACATAAGACACACTGGAAAATATTCAGAATCCTAGCTAGTCAACCATCATCCCTAATCTTAAAACTGACAAAGACCACTCCAATGTTACCCATTATAAACCTACTAGCAGTATAGCCCGGCGTTGCTCGGGTGTAATGAAAGCTTGAAAACTACTCCATGGTCCTGGAGCTCAGACTCAGTGTAAAGAATATTTGTGTGAAGTTTGGTGAGAATCGGACAAAAATTGTGGATTTGTATAAAGGACATACAGACAGATAAACACACACACACACACACACACACACACACACACACACACATCTTGCCTTTTATATATATATATATATATATATATATATATATATATAAAATCGATTTTCTGCACTATTGTAAGAACTGCAACCTTGAAACTTCTGAATATCGTTTCTTATGTCTTTGTCTATGAGTGTATCAAATTTGATTAAAATCGGACCACTCCTTCTAGAACTCGATTTTCGATATTTATCGGGGGTACCTCGATACAAAACCTACCTAAGTACACTCGCAGGTGCTTATAGTTCAACTGTGTAAGTTTTAAAGAAAATCAGTTCAGCCGTTTCAGAGTCTATAGATAACAGACACACACACACACACACAGACAAAGTTCCATTTATAAATAAGTTTAGATTTAGATTGCCCTGACAAGCTGTGATAGAAGACTGCAGAAACTACAATCAGTACCTGATTAATGTGGTACCTACAGGGAGGGGATAATCATTTTTCCAGATTCCAAAGAAGATTCAAACAAAATCATAGCACCAATGATCAAATAATCTGCCTGGAATGCTTCATATGTGATGGACTTGCCCAAGGCCACGATGTGTTGATTTTTGATCTTGAAAAGGCCTTTGACAGCTGAGGTCTCCTCCTGGGTGAAAGCTGGCATCAATGCTTTCATTCCAGCCAGAAAGTTTCATCTTAAAACCCATTTGCCTCCCTGGTTCTCCCCTGCCTGCTCGGCCACCATAACCCACAGGAATCACTACTTCCGGTTTTATCAGAGCCACACATCTGACCATAATAGGTGCCTATTTGCCTCTGCTCGTAATGAGTGTAAGAGGATCCTTAATGATGCTAAGCTGTTGTTTGCTGACAGAATGAAGCAGCATACAGCAGGGCACAAGTTCGGCTTCAAAGACTACTGGCAGCTATGCAAAAGTGTGTGAAACAGCAGCAAACCTTCAATCTATAAATATGAGGTCCTTACAGCTACAGCGGACAAGGCTGAGTCTTTTGCTCACAGATTCTCCTCCAACTCTTCACCTAATACATCTGGAATATCCGCATCCTACTTCCTACCTAGAACTGAGGAATGTTTGCATTACCGCCTCGCTGGTCTCTAAAATAATTTCAAAACTTGACCCACATAAGGTGAATGGAGGTGATGGAATCCCTGTCATTGTCTTAAAGAAATGTACCCCCTGAACTCTCCTTTATACTGTTTCTTTGATTCTTGATTTCCTGCCTGCTGGAAGTCCTCGTCTGTGGTTCCTGTTTTTAAGAACTTTAGGATCCGACAACTGTAGTAAGCGAACATTCTGAAAATTCTCTTCTGAACATTCATATAACCTTGCAGAGAGACTCATTTTTTTCAGGGTCTGGTCTAACTGTCCCTTTACTTATGTCATAGCCCAAAAGTTTTATTCTTGTTAACTTTGTAGACACATTTATTCTCATTTAAGGTGAGACAGTCCTTTTCAATCAGGTCTTTGATTCTTGCCACATTTTCATTAATACCACAAATGGTCATCTCATCTATATACGTGAAGATTCATTTCCTTAAGGCCTTTCTTTTTTGTTTATTTCATCCAAAATTCTTTGAAACCCTGCCACGCTGTGTGTGATCCCAAGTTGCACCTTTTTGAAATGATGCAATTTACCATTGGCTTCAAAAGCCATGTGAGGGTGGTCTGCTTTACGTAGGGGAATTTTGATATGCATATTTTAGCTCTAATTTAGAGAGCAGACTATAGTTATTTCTGAAACCATCATTGTACTCTTAGGTAAAGGATATGCATCTTTGAAGGTAAAATGATTTTATTGTTTGTGAATAATCTATAACCTTTTTTGTTTTTTGTCTTTATTTACCACTACTTGCACTCTCCAGGAAGATCTACTCAGCTCAGTGATATCTGAATTCAACAAACTTATTATTTCCTTCCATACTTATTGGAGTAGATAGATCTATCTGTCGCCCGGTTCACACTCCACCCATGTCTATTGAACAGGTGAAGAGGCTCATCCCTTGTTCCCTGTTTAGGATGTGGTTTCCAGCTTTCTTTTTACTCTTACGTAGCCCCCTGCACATCAGTGGCGTTACCGCCTTGCTCGGGGTGATACGATTAAAAAAAAAAAAAAAAAAAATATAAAAGCCTCCTCTTCTCTAGAGTATTTACATGATTTTGCAGATCTAGGTCTACAGTCAGTCGACAGATTTTCAAACAGTGGGGAGTTGAGATTCTCATGCTAACTAGTCCACCGATTTAGGTGGTCTTTCACTCTCATATAAAATTTATAATTTTTTTATGCAAGCGCTGATGTCTGATCTGAGGATCACATCAAAGATAAATTTTTTGTAAGTTTCTTTACCCACTATAAGATTTGCTTTACATTTTTCCTACAGTTTTTAATAAGTCAAAGAAAGCCATGCTGACGGTAGAGTTAGCAGGTCTAACATCCAAGCGATAGACTGAGCTATTTTAATGTTGATAAAATCATGACTTCTTCCTGAATCTACTAGTGTGGTTTCTTTATTTTATTGACGAGGCATTTTACTGTGGCTTTTGAAACTCTCTGTAGCACAGTAGTTACCTTGATTAGGACAGTTAATACAGCAGGAAATATATTAGCTTTCAAACAAAAAAACTCGTGAAATGACCTTCCTTCTTGCAATCGTAGCAAATTGTTCTTTGTACCAGATATTTACTTTTAAGGTGCCTAGTGTCTCCGCTGAAAAAAAGCATCTTTATTTTCAAAAGGATTTGCTGGCAGCAGATGTCTGAGGGTCCTCCTCCTTTTGATTTGCCTCTTGCTGAAAAGTTGAGGTGTCAGTCCAGGGTCCGTTATCAATGCCACTTGATTACGTTTACATTCGCTGAACAGTTTGTATATATCAGACGACACGTAATTTATAAAAATATCCAACTCCTCAACCTCAATATACTTGAGGAAGTTTAAATCTGTTCAGTACCAATGATTCCATATTTTCTCTGCCCCCGGGGTTTTACTATCTAGATCCAGAATTTTAAGTTTTAGTACCCAGTCCATGTTAATGTTCAAAACCAAAAAATTAGTAGTGAATAGAATGTTGTAAACTATAATTAAGTAGAAGTATTTCCTACTATTTCTCTATTAGTTTAGCCTTCAAGGTCAGGATTAGTTTTAGCCATCAACTGCTACTGATATGGTAGAGATTTGCATATAAATACAACACAAAACATATCTTTTTATCATCTTATCTCTTCTCAAAGTTTTCAAATGCAGATGGCTGGGTTCTTCTCTACCTTACATTTTAAAACCTGATAATCAATAACTAATATTCACACAAGGCAATTTATGGCAAGGGATGACTCACAACCTTTTATTTCTTAAATTCTGCAAGCAACTTTGAAACGCAGTTTAAAATAATACCTGAAAATTGTCCAAATTTCAAGATCTAAATCTTTTATATCAAAAGAAATATCATTGATCATAAAATTCTTAAACCAGTTTTTAAGATGATTTCATTTCCTTTGATTTTTAATACTCTACAATCAAATTCCATGACTTTGAAACCTCGTGTAGATTTGGATCCATCATTAGATTATCTGAAACAAAATGTGTAAAAGAATAGTAATGGTAGGATCACACACACAGTAGACTCTCACGCCAATTTCAATGTATGAGGATTTAACAATACTACTTGGCTTTTATGCTTGTGTCATATGTGACACTTCAATCCTGCTAGTGACTTGCATACAAGTCCACATTGTGCAACAGCCACAGAAATATTTGCTGACAATTTTTGCTGTTATCCTCCAACTTTTAGCCAGTCAATATGACTGATTTCAAAATTTCTGACACCAATATTCCCTATTATTTCTACCCAGGGCAACTCGCTCAAAGTTAGTGCAAGGCACATTGACAGCTGAGAGGTTACTCTTTAGGGTAAATTTTCGTTTTAATTCCCATCGCTTTTCCCCTTCAAACTTATTCAAAATAGCATTATCTCTGTGCAAATGTATATGCTGAACTCAAATCAAGTGTTAGTGAAGAAACTTTCCTGTTTTGCTTTGAATGTCCATTAAGAAAACGAACTATATCTCGCACGTTTTCTCTCCCGTAACTCTCATGAAGTCATGTAATTGACTGCAGAATGGCGGACTGCGTAAGGTAACAAAATCTGGCCCATTTACATCTGCCTGTTTACTTCCAGTTAGGGAAGTAATGCGCTTTTTTCCAAAAAACACGCAACTTTCTGCTGAAATTGTGTACTGAAAACAACAAGCGCATTACTTCCCTAACTGGAAGTAAACAGGCGGATGTAAAGAGGCCCCCAATTTAGTTTCCTTACGCAGTCCGTCATTCTGCAATTAATTACATGACTTCATGAGAGTTACGGGAGAAAAAGTACGAGATATAGTTTGTTTTTTTTATGGACATTTCGATAAAAAAAAGTTAGTTTCTTCACTAATTGACACTTGATTTCAGTTCAGCATATACATTTGCACGGAAATAATGCTATTTTGGATAAGTTTGAAGAGAAACAGCAACGAACGGGAATTAAAACAAAAATTTATCCTCTTTAGTTTGTCTTTATACCTGAACCACGGTTGGCCAACATTTCTTTGTCCGCTGTCAAGCTGGCTATACACGATGACCTTAGGTATTCTGTCGTCACTCATCCTTGCAAGATGACTATCCCCACGAAGATGTGACTGCATCAAGAAAGTTCTCAATTCCACCAATGTCATGTTTTACGAGAAGATAATTTTGACGCATGATGACTTTACAACATCGAGGTTTTGTTTGTCATACGTGACATTTCAGTCCCACTTGTGACCTGCATACAAGTCCACATATTGTGCAACACCGAGGCTCTCTGGACGTAGCCACAGAAATATTTGTTGATGCTTTTCACCATTGTCTTCCAACACTTAGCTGGTCAATATGACTGATTTCGAAATTTCTAATATATCTGGTACAAATATTCCCAGTTATTTCTATCCAGGGCAACTCGCTTAACGTACAAAGCACATTGAGAGCTGAGAGGTTACTCCTTAGTTTGTCTTTATACCTGAACCATGGTTGGCCAACACTTCTTTGTCCGCTGTCAAGCTGTTTATATATAAGGATCTTAGGTATTCTCATCACTTTTCCTTGCAACATGACCGGTCCAGCAAAGTTGTTGATATTCAAAATGTCAAAAAGTCCTTCATTTATATATTCTAGTAAGTAGTGATCATATATTTTTTGTACACATATTCAGTCAGTTAAATGCCATATGTGATATGTACTTGGGCGATCATGTCTCGAAAGAGACATGACGAACTGGGAAGAAGATTATCCCGCAGTAGGTGGCCATTGCTTTCTGCATTAGAGTGGTTGCCAGCCAAGGCTATAGGACCCAATTTGTCCTATTATTTAACTCATAACTAGGAGAAGAGATAGATCATATTACATTATTATATTAAGTATAATTAGTGGGGGATCAATTTATTACTTCATAACAAAAGAAAACCGATCCCCTACTTAATGCCCATTAGAAGTTTTAATTATGTTTCTAACTGTTATATTTAGTCAGTCAGTTAAGTGCCATACATGATACACACTTAGGTAATCATGTCTTGAAAAAGACATGACTGACTGGATTATCCCGCAGTAGGTTGTCATTGCTTTCTGCAGTAGACTGGTTGCCAGCTAAGGCTATAGAACCCAATCTGTCCTGTTATTTAACCCAAGAGTATTTGCATGTAAGTGAATGCAATGAATTCAACTGGAATTTGAACTCAGTTCCCGAGTTGTCATTCTGAGCGGATATCCACTGCACCACAACGCACATCCTATTACACATATTACAAAGTACAAAACATTAATTTTAAGTGAAATCTTAATTTCACCATTTAAAATTATGTGTGAGCATTATATGACTGTGTCATTATCTTTATCTATATGTACACAAAATTTATTAAATCTTATATAAAACTACTTTCAGTGTATCTGTAGAAGCTGAGTTATGAAATGTAAATGGATATCGTGTTTATGCTTGGGTTCCATTCCCAACCAGCTCTATTTTATAGATTTGATATACAAATTAAATAGCCTGTAATTTTGAAATAAAAAATAATGTTTAAAAACTAGAGCACTTGGATGAGCCTCTTAACCTGTTCAAAAGACATGGGTGGAGATAGATAGATTTGTCTACTCCAATTGAGATCTGAAGTCCTATAAACAAATTGTGGCCTTGTGCCAGACTAAACAAAGTTTGATAAACAAGCATATCAATCCAATTATTGACATACATACACGCATAATGTACTGTTAAATGTTATCATGATAGGTGACCAGCACCATCACAACGAACCTAAATAAATGGTCAATATACTTTTATTATTGTCCTTATCTTGGTTGATACAGATGCATCACAATAATACAATAATCAAGAGATATCCTATATTAACCAAACAAATGATACCTGACAATGGCCAGAAGGTATTCGGTCAAAACATGTCTACAATATAGGTACTATCAATTATTTTCAATACCTAAGTTTTAAATTGAATTTTTTAAAATGAAGCTTTCATTTTAAATTTAATTGAAAACTTAAAATTTACTATTTCCAGTAAGCAAAATATTCTGGTATATTTCAAATAGAAATTATATTGATTGCAATCTCAGACTGCAAACTCTCAAACAGTTATCAGCCATTTGACCTATTGACACTTTTGTAAACAAAAGTTTTTGGTTTTAAAAATCTTGCAAAAATAAAATATACATCTGTGATTGGTTATTTTAGGAAAATTAGCAAATTTAAAGTTAAATTAATCTGATTTAAAACAAGTATTACTTACTTATAGCATGAAATGCAGCATACAAACATTTCTTAAATGGAGGTTTTGTTTTTCTGATATGTTGATTGATGACATGCAGATGCACTGACAAGATAAGTATGGCTAACCAGAATTGACATGAATTTATGAAACCTAAGTGAATGTTTAATTTCTGGGTTTTAACTAACTAGTAATTTTTTAAAAGTCAACATATTTTCAGCAATTATCTAATATTTATTGAATTTTAATTACTATAGCTTTTATAGCCTGATGTTTGAAGATGCTTTCTGAAAAAATAAAAATTAAAATATAAAGTTTTCTTAAATTAAAAAATTTAATAACTGAGATAATAATTAAAGACCATGATAGCAGTAACTCAATAACTTATAAAATGATACAATATTTAATTTTAATTTATATTTTTCAATATCTTATTTTTCATTTTATTCTCTATTATTAATAACTGTTATCATGATGGTTATGACATAAGGTTATCTTATTTATTCATTTTTTTTAGTACTTTACGTATTATTACATAATTGTTATCAACTATATCAATGAAATAGGAAATCCTATAAAATGGATTTACAAAACTCATGTCATCAACATAATCATGGTTTATTTATTTATTTTTTTTTAAAAATCATATCACCCTGAGCAAGGCGGTAATGCCACTGATGTGCAGGGGGCTACGTTAGAGTGAAAAGATTGGAAATGAGAAAGCCGGAAACCACATCCTAAACAGGGAACAAGGGATGAGCCTCTTCACTTGTTCAAAAGACATGGGTGGAGTGTGAACCAGGCGATAGTTTAGTCTATCTACTCCAATTTTAAAAAAAAAAAAAAAAAAAGAGAAAAGGTGGGGGTGGATTGCTAAGTTTTAACTTAGTTAAGTCCAGTCAAAGAGATTTCTGCTAAAATCAAAAAAGAAATTAAACAAAGCCAATTAAACATGAAAAGTTTAAAATTAAGCAAAAAAAAAAAAATGACTTACTTTTAAGAATGTTTCAAACAAAAGAGATTCCCATCCCAACACGAGGGTACTACCAGGAAGATAAAAATTATTTTTAACTTTTTGGTCACACCAAGTGAATATTGAGGTGAGGTTGGGTTATGTTTAAAAAACAGGATTCACTCATTTTAAGCCGTTTTTAATCATTAACCAGAGAAAATTTGCAAATAATTGACATTTCTGAACAAGATGGGCACCATTAATGACATCCATAGGCATATGTAGAGTTTAATTCTACATTCTGAATCTACTTTCAAAACAGTTTCCATCTTGAAAAATTTGTCAAAGAATATTGATTGATGTTCAAAATTATTCTATGAATTTTGAGGATTTCTTTGAACAGCAAGGTGGGGGAAAAAAAAAAAAAAAAAAAAACTATCAACTGTGCATTTTTTTTTCCTGTAAGGGGAAGAAACTTTGAAACACGTGACCTTTTAAGGATAATGTCACATATGAAATACCATATTTATTTTTTAAAAGTAAATTTTGAATTATCTTAAAAATCTTTGTGTGAAGAATTGTATTAAGCTCTTCAATTTTTGATTAGGAATAGGCTTCATTTAATAACCTAATACAGACAGTAATTTGAAATTTTTTTTTTTTAATTTTGAAACTTTATAAGTTATAATTAAAAAAAAAAATTTTTTTGTAAAAATTCACGATTGATCAAAAGATTTTTTTTTTTTTCAGACTATGATATTGTTAATATATACTATTTATAAAATCAATTAAAACTTCATTGAAATAAAAAAAAAATGGCATAGTTTTATAGCATTCTTTATTTTACTATTTGGAGTAGATTTTTGGAAAAGTGGCTATTGTTTGAAAAAAAAAAAATATTCACGTCCCCCAAGGTGTCTTGCATTTAACTATTAAAACAAAGTTTGCAAACTGTATTCAATTTCTAGAAATTCAATTTCTAGAAATTCAATTTCTAGAAATATCATGAAATTAAGTGGAGTGGTGTGATTTTACCAAGATTTTCTAAAAAATAATAATAATTTCAAAAGTAATTTCATTTATTTGTGAATAAGTCCTAAAAGTTTCATTAAAATTCAATAATTATTTGATTTTTGCAATAATTTCCAAATTAATGTATTTTTCACCAGAAAAAAAAAATGCTAAAATATCCATAGTAAACTTTGGTAACTGCTGACAAAAAAAAAAAAAAAAATTTAGAATGTGTTAGAAAGGATTTAAAATAATTAAGAAATACTTTGATCTTTCCTCTTAATAAAAAGTTTTATCATCAAAATGTTTATCCTATTATTAAGTTTGACATCTTTTCCATTATGCTATGCTTTTTTTGAGCAAATTAGTGGCAGATACCTACTATAATAACAGTCTATCTATATCAACTAAAATGAGAATAGTTCATAATAATAAAAGTCTATTGATCATCTCAGAAATGAAATACTAAATTAAATGGCCCAGTGGATATAGACGTTCGGTTAGTTCCTGTGACTTGACCCAAAGAGTTGTGAGTTCAATACTAGACTACAGCAGTGGTGAACAAGTAACTTGCAGGGTTAGAGAGATGACTTCCAATCAAGGCTTTACACAACCAATGAGAATGATTGACCCCAGTGATTGTAATATAGGGTTTGGTTCAAAATTCCTAGCACTTGAAGAAGGCTGCAGCGTACGACGACCAAAACATCATACAAATGGCAACAAAGATGAAGACAATAGTCCGAATAATGAAAATACTAACTCATCTCAGAAATATAGACAAATGCTGATAATTACAATCTTCAAAAATTTGAATGTAATGGCAATTGTCATCTACTATCTTCTTGAACCTTGTTCATGTTTTTTTTAATCCTTCTCCAAATCTTCTCCACACTCGGTCTTCGCATTCTCTTTCACTCCTTGTAACCCCATGTTCTAGTGGCATTACTGTCTTGCTTGGGGTGAAATGATTAGAGAAAAAAATAATTTTTTTAAACTGATTCACTTATTCCACAAAATTACATATGACATTTATTTAAATAACTTTAATTTTTTAAAATATTTTTGTAAAGTTTCTTTTGCATAGGGTTTGGTAGCAAGGCAAGTGGCTATGTTTTCCGGTTGTTCAATCCATAACTTGTGTTCTATGTTGCTTTGAACAAGGGTTTCAGAAAGGTTTCGAAGCTCTTCTTCACTTGATATCTAAAAATGAAGGAGGAAAAAAAAAAAAAATTATGGAAAATACTTTTAAAACACAATACTGAAACTTTCAAGGAAAAGGAGCTAATATTTTGGTATCAACCAAGTCCAAAAATAAAGCAAAATAACAATTCAGACTCATCTAATACTTCATTTTTGATACACATTAAAATAAGATAAAATAAAAAGATTGTTTTTTTTTTTTGTTTTTAGATAAATATCAGGTAAATTTTTGTTTTGTTCCCTGAAGGCCTTTATCCCTTCAAATCTTTCTAAAACATCCTCATTTCCATGCAAATGTAAATACTGAACTCAAATCGGTAATTGTTTATTGACAAAACCTACCTTTTTTTCAAGTTTACAACCAGAAAAATATCGAACTTCTTGTCGCTGTTTATCTCACCCCGTAACCACACTTCAGAAAATGTTATTCACTGCAGAATGACTTCACGCGTAGTTTGCCGATTTTTCAACCAATTTACTTCCTTTTAGCCATTAATACACGGAAATTGAGTTCCGAGCTGAAACAAATCGGAGTATTTGCTCAAAGGAAGTAAACGGGCTGAAATAAATATCCTACACCTCGAGTCATTCAGCGGTGAATCAGATATGAGAACGGTGGTAAGGGGTGAGATATAGTCCAATTTTTTTTTCTGGTCAATAACAGGAAAAAAAGGTAGGTTTCTTCAATAAACAATTATTGATTTGAGTTCAGCGTATACATTTGCACGTAATTAAAGAAGTTTAGGAAAGATTTGACAGGGTAAAGGCCTTCGGGGAACAAAACAAAAATTTACCAAATATCATACATAATTTAGGTAATATATGCAGCAAAGCGCACAAAATGTCTAGTCACAAAAATAAATTAAAAAATTGAAATCAGGTAAGTAAAATATACTATTATGATGATTTCTAATTTATCTAAAAAAGACACATATATTTAATTAAAAAGGTTAGATCAATAAGACTGTAGCCTGCTATAGTCATTGGATGATTTTCTTACTGTACAATGTCATGTTTAGACAAATGTTGAAAAATAAATATGTATTGTCCAAAATCTTTTTTGTTTTTCAATCATTCCAAAAATTTATTGCTTCTCTCATGAAACACATAGCCTAGCCTAGAAGTCATGTCTTACTAAAGAAAATGTACCTTTCAACAAGAACCAAGCCTTTTATTTTACCTTCAATCTGGGAGACTGTCTTCAAGCTAGATATGCTTTACCACTTAGCTACAAGAAGCCATTACAGCAAAGCAAGGCTCAATTACATGATGTAAGAAATGCATTTCTTTCATTGGAACCTTTCAAAGTCTATTTTTGTACCCAAAACAAAGTCATTCTTAAGTAACATATCAAGTTTTTAATCCAACATTACTGCTTTTCACTTTAAACATATCTAGTGAAGGGGTTTTCTATGTTAAAGAGAATGGTGACTCAAATCCTGCCAAGAGGTACATTTTCTTTAAAAAGGTTTACAATTTATATCTAAGCCAGTAGATGTTAATTTCACTGTTGGAATAACAGAAAAAAAAGGGATGTTTACTCAAAAACATGTAACCAATAAATATCAATCTAAATCTATCTAAACTTATTTATAAATGGAACTTTGTCTCTGTGTGTGTGTGTGTGTGCGTGTGTGTGTGTCCGTTACCAATAGACTCTGAAACGGCTGAACCGATTTTCTTGAAAATTTACACAGTTGTACCATAAGCGTTTGCAAGTGTTCTTAGCTAGGTTTTGTATCGAGGTACCCCCGATAAATATCGAAAATATCAGGTTATAGAAGGAGTGGTTCGATTTTAATCAAATTTCATACACTCATAGACAAAGACATAAGAAACGATATTCAGAAGTTTCAAGGTTGCAGTTCTTACAATAATGCAGAAAATCTATTATATATAATATATATATATATATATATATATATAAATAAAGGCAAGATGTTTGTGTGTGTGTCTGTTTATCTATCTGTATGTCCTTTATACAAATCCACAATTTTTGTCCGATTCTCACCAAACTTCACACAAATATTCTTTATAGGCTGAGTCTGAGCTCCAGGACCATGGATTAAAGCTTTCATTACACCCGAGCAATGCTGGGTTATACTGCTAGTGCTTTTATAGTTATAAGAAATAATGGTTGCTAGACAAAATAAAATCCATTAATTATAAAATAATGGCAGGCCACTTGTATCTGAATGTGCCTGTTTACAAGGGTGGTTAGTCAATCCCTGTTGCAGATGCCTGCATAGGCACATTTGTGTGCTCAACCTCCACAGCAATACTGCAACTATGCTGTGTGGACCTTAATTATAGTTTCTGGGAGAGATAGCATTACCCGACATGATCAACAATCTTAACAAGAGAATCTTTTTATCATAACTATTTAATGAATTCACTATTAGCAATGATGGCTGCTTCAACACCGAAAGCGTTGACATGCCCAAATAATCAAATGAACTCTATTAGTTTTAGACATAGTTCTGATTATGGCAGACTATTTTTTGGTGTTGTTGGGATGTTGATTGACCCCCTCTCTTCATTATGCCCCATAAGCAGTAGTCCAGTAGATTCAGGTCTTATGAGCTAGGAAGTCATGTTTTTGAGAGAATATGATCATGGAAATTGCCATGCGTACATGCTTGGGTTGTCTTAGTTTTTTAAGACAGTGTTTTAATGGAAGACATAGTTTTCCATTGTGTATGCTATCTATCCAAGGCTTCACAACTCTCTCTAAAACCTCCTGATAGACAGCCACATTGACCTTTAAATCTTGTGAAATACAGTGAGGAAGCACAAAATCTCTCTCATTGCTGACAACTCCCAGAACAATCACAGTTGTTGGGAACTTTGTATGCCTGTTCCTTGAAACCTCAGTTGGGTCTCGGCATATCCAGCTGCCATTCTTTCAGTTTACCTTTTGGTCCTGATCAAAGTTTTTCTAATCAAAATAAAAAATATTCCAGCCTCTTGATATTTTAGCTTATTGAGCAAGGGCTTCACACGGATCAAATGATTCTTTCTTGTCTCTTCCAACAAACTGAGCTCTCCCCATCACATATGACTTGTACTGGACATCTTCATTTACAACTTGAGGTCCTTTGCAATGACTGGTTGACTTTCTAGGGTTCTTATCAATTATTTTCTGGATTACTTGTACTAAGTTAGGCATTCTGATGGTTTTATAACTCATAGCATGCATTTTGTGTTTAACCAGTGCTATTAGATCACCATCAGCATTTTTCAACACCTTTTATAATAACAAAAGATCAGGCAAATTTCAGGAAGCAAATTATCACTGTATCACCATGTTGTGCTTTTAAAGCAACAATTACAGCTTGCCATTACATTTGCTGAGTCATCTTGATGCCTGACATTCTTTATCTGAAAATACAAGGTAAGGAAAATAAATTAGAAGACAGAGTTCTTGAAAGGACTGTCCTTAAAAAACATTGTATTTGTTGTTACACTTTTTTGTGTACGTGGCTTTTTGACATGCCTCTGAGTTTGAGTTTAAATTTTGTTTAATGGCATATCAACCTCTATGGGTTATTTAATGCCAAAAAGGTGGAGTTTTAAAGTGTATTTTTTTTTAATGTTCGGTTATAGTAAAAAGGTTGATTTAGTCAGATTTTGATGAAAAAGTTTTATTTATTTTTGTATTTTAGAAAACTGAAGATGTCTTCTAGATTCGTATTAAAAAATGTATTGCTGGTAATAATTGTTTTCCTTCAAAAATGTTATTGTAATAATTGTTTTCCTTCAAAAATATACATTTTCTATAAAAGTCTTTTTTTTATACTTTCATAGTGTTTTGACCCCAGTTTGGGGCTAACTATTTACCCATAGCTGAGACTCTAACAGGTGCTACCACTCCAGGTCAGAATGGACCTGGGAACAACAGCAATTAAGGTGGTTCCATGCTCCTCACCCCCACTCACAATCAGAGGCCTTGCTGCTGGATGCAGTTTACCATCATACCCAGGATCATGACAATAAGTTTGAGTATTGCTACAAATTTACAACCAAATAGATTGCCCAAAAAGTCAACGATTCAATTTTTCAAGTACATGCAGCACTAACTGTTGTGGAATAATTTACGCGCTGAAGGTTATAATCATGTTATGTCGGTTGCTAATCGACTTAACGCACCCAAAATGTTAGAAACTTGGTAATCTACTAAAAGCTGACTCCTTAGTATTCGGCTAACTGCCGACTATTATCAACTGCCTAGTAGTTCTACTGAACTCCAATAAAACTCTAAAGAACTCCTATGAACTTCCCAAGAACTTCTCGAGTTAACTCTTATTAATATAGGAGGCAGAGTCCATTATATGAGGAATAGGTGTGTTTCACCATAACACTAACATAATTTGCTCTTTAGCTAAGAAAACTTCATTTGAAAATGACTGATTAAATATTGATTTTGACAAATTATGTTGATTTGCTTTGGCATTTGGTGAAAGAAACAATGTCATTTCACACTAGTCAGTATATTTGAAAATAGATATAAGAACATTTGAATTAAATGATTAAGCATTCTCATGGACTTTTGTAAAAATGACAACCATGACCAATAATCCATCAGTTGCAGATAAAACAAAAGCAGATTCAAGTTTCATAAACTTGAAGGAAGAATGAACAAAATTTTGATATAATTATTTTTATTCAATAAGGAAACAGAATAATTTGTTTTAGCAGTTGACATCTAGACGAGTGATTCCCAAAGTGAGTGGTACCACCTCTTGGGGAGGGAAGTAGGTGCAGTCAGTAAAAAAAAAAAAAAAAAAAAAGGTGGTCAGAAGGTGTTAATGGCAAACCTGAACCATAGTATGCAACGCAGATAGTACTTGAAATGCATCTTGCCTTCACTTTATGGTGTAATACCCCAACGGTCCGTCCTAACAATTTCCTCCGGCGGCCGTTCTCCACGCTGTGTTGTTGCCGGGAATTTGTAGAAAATGTCGGCCGAACAGCTGGGGGTACAAGATTGACTGTAAGGAACGAACTTCCAAAATTTGGATGAGTTGAAAAGGAAGCTTTATTCGTTTAGAGTTAGCCTTGTCTGTTGGGGCAGGCGAATGTGACACACAGTTCTAACTCTAATTAATGGAGATCAACAAACCCAAACTGAACGAAACAAGACGAACGGAGATTCTTCCTTCAAGTTCGCACCCGGCTGACTCCCCTTCACTTCTCTCGTCTTTAACTTAACTGCTCAACTCGGAAAAAACACCTGAATTTATCTAAAATCGACCGGAAACAAGGAAATCCGGAAATGCTCTAGACAAACACCGGCGACTGTAAGTCTGAATTTTCAGTTATCTTTTTTTTGTTTATCTTAATAAGGCTTCCGCCGGAAAAGGCTTAATATGACGTCAAGATACAGTAAGAACAGCCTTTGACCGGGTCATCGAAAATGTACTCGCTGAACTTTATCACTGAGTCAATTTTCCTCAAAAAGAAAAAAGTGTTTATTCATTTTTTTTTCCTCTTCTTTTTCACTTTTGTTAGATATGTTTTCTAAACTATTTTCTATTCTAATCTATTTTCTATTTTAATCTATTATAATAAAATACATATATATCTAGTTATCGTGTCACAATGGTGTATCCAATTTATATAACAGTTATTATTGGAAATACTAAAGATACTCATTCTATATGTGATATTAGCACCAAGAAAACATTTGACTATACATTTGGGATAGGGGATGGGGTTTATAGAGTCGTGTTTGGGTACACAAGGAGATGGAAACCCAAGAAGGTTTTCTAACCACTGATCAAATATCTTATAAATTGATTTTTTAAAAATATAATTGGAAAACAAATTTATTGATGACTGAATTTAAAAGGCTTTAATTATAAAATAAAATAATAGTAATGTACTCCTCCAATTAAATTTATGAACTCTCAAAAGGCAGCTTGCTTAAGAACAAAAAAAAAAATTCATAAACGGCTGTTCACAAACGTTTTTTGTTTGTTATCAGCAAATTGTCATAAATTCTTGGGAAATCTAGTGGAGTGGTTTCTTGTTGCCTTCTCCAGGGTTTTGAATTGAGAATAGTCTATCTCTTAAGACTGACTGTCCTGTAGGGAGAAGAAATGGATTTATGTCTTTCTCAAGAGCATTAGTGAGAAAGGGAACATGACAGATAAGACCAGAATTTGAACTTTGTTTACAAATTTCATTTTACACAATGACTAATATGTCACCTGTTTCTCTTTCTTTATGTGCCATATCCCCTCAAGACATAGGTAATCGTGACTCTCCATAATTTCCTATCTCTTGCAGCCTTAAATAAAGTCTGTCTTTTCACTATTTCTAAACCCTGTTCTGACATCCATTTTCTAAAGTTCATCAAGTATGTTATGCATCGTTTTCCTGACCCGCAATACATCATGTGAGAATTAGATTTTCTGAGCCCTTCTTCCTCATTCAGTCAGTCAAGTGCCATACATGATACACGCTTGGGCAATCATAAAACGAAAGAAGATTATCCCACAGTAGGTTGCCATTGCTTTCTGCAGTAGACTGGTTGCCAGTCAAGTCTATAGAACCTAGTCTGTCCTATTATTTAACTCGAAACTGGAGAGAAAAGACGGATTAATACCTTTCCCAAGGGTATTTGTGCATAAGTGAATGCAAGGAGTTCAACTGGAATTCGAACTCAGCTCCCAGATTTGTCCTTCCGAGTCAATATCCACTGCACCAAAACGCACATCCTTCTTTATTACATGACCTATAAATTTATTCTGCGTCTTCCTGATGTTGGTTGGTTGGTTGTTTTGTTTTTATGGCATATCAACCTTGACGAGTCATTTAATGCCAACTAAATTTTATTTATTTATTGCTGGTAATACCTTTTTCTTTTTCAAGTATCAAGATTCATTGGGATTTGTTTTTAAGGGCAGGGTTACCAAGTCCTACCCATGTTATTTAACCCATAACTGGAGGGGAGAGAGTGATTAATACCTTTCCCAAGGGTACCAGTGCTTAAGTGAATGCAGGGTATTCAAATGGAATTCAAACTCGGCTCACCGATTTCTCTTTCCAAGCCGATATCCACTGCACTACAACACACATCCATCAATAACGCTTACAGCACCTGGTATTCCCAAGTGGTCACCCATCTAAGTACTGACCAGGCTCAACATTGCTTAACTTCGGTGAAAGAGCGAGAACCAGCGTATTCAACATGATGGGTCGTAAGCCCTCTTCCTGATGTGCAGTACAAGTGTCCTTTTTGTTTCCATTTTCTCTAAAACTTTGTTGTTGTTGCTAACATATTTGGTCCATGATATCCTCAGTAGTTTTCTGTAGAACCACATTTCTGCTGCTGTTTACACATTTATAAAAAACTAGCAGTATAGCCCGGTGTTGCTCGGGTGTAATCAAAGCTTTAAAACTAATCCATGCTCCTGGAGCTCAGACCCTTTGGACGTTGGCACGACAGACTAAAATGAAATAGTTGTTTCCAGTTAAAGCGAAACCGTAGACTGAAAGAAAAATGAATGGATGTAAGTCAAATTTTGATTTCCTGGTGTTGATATCAAATTTTCTACACTATTGTAAGAACTGCAACCTTGAAACTTCTGAATATCGTTTCTTATGTCTTTGTCTATGAGTATATCAAATTTGATTAAAATCGGACCACGCCTTCTATAACCAGATTTTTTTGATTTTCGGTATCTATTGAGGGTGCCTCGACACAAAACCTAGCTAAGAACACTCGCAGACGCTTGTAGTACAATTGTGTAAATTTCCAAAAAAATCGGTTCAGCCGTTTCGGAGTCTATAGGTAACGGTTACACACACACACACACACACACACACACACAAAGTTTCATTTATAAATAAGTTTAGATTGATATATAATATTTCCCATTTGCCTGGCCCTTTTTGCCATTAGGGATCCTCATCTCCGAGTTGCATCTCTGAGAAAAATTATACTGAGAGGTACCTGGTCTTGGGGGACAGTGTCCCAAGACAGTGTCACCTAATTGCACCAAAGGGGTGAATCAGTGCTTGCCACCAAGACTGATGGGTGTGAGAACTGGGAAATTTTTTGTCCTTGCCCATGCACATGTTTGGGCTCCCCACATTGAGCCATGACCTTTTGTCACATCTTGCTCTAGTCAGGGAGCTGGTAAATATCTACTTTAATTTAAATAATGGTTGCTAAATTTGTGTAAACTAGCTGAATACCCATTCTACAGAGAAAGAAAAGAAAGTTGTAACAGAAGTTCACTTAACGTTTTTCTTAATACTAAAAATTACTTTAACAACAGAATATATTTACATATGGAAATAGAATTTGTAATATCTTTATTAATAATAAAAATTAAAATTAACAACAGATTAATTTCACTTATTGAAATAATTTTTCAATTATATATACAAAAAGTTATTTACATTTTTTTTCAGTTAAATCTAATTAAAATTGAATTCAAACTAGGTATATTTTAATAATTTTGTAATGTTTTTAATACTACTACTACTACTAATAATAATAATAATAATAATTCAAAATGATTAATGTTGGTTTAATAAAAATTAATTCATTTATTTGGTAAATTTTTTAAGTAAATCTAATTAAACAGATTATTTTAACTCATATAGATTATTCCAAATATTTCTGGGCTACACTCAACTAATTTGTAGTAATACGAGATGCCAGAAATGAATGATGTTCAAAATTAAGATTGTAACTAACCTGCCAAGTGTAAAAATGATACAATTCTATAAAAATTTTAATATTTTTTAGAAATCATTTATGTCTACTTAATATTTTTTTTATGCCTCCAAAATGTAACTGCTGTTTTTTAGTCATCTTAGAGAAACATTTTTGCTCTCCATTAGTATGGCTGAGATCCAACTCCTGGTTTCACAATTTCCACCAAAATTAAATAAAAATGATTATATTGAATCAATTGCTAAGTCTACTGCTAGGAAAGTTGGTTCATTGTGTCGTGTTAGACAATTTAATTTACCAGAATCGATCTGGCATGTTTATAAATCTATTTGCCCAGGCATTGAATATTGCTACATCTCATCCTTTTACCGTTGAAATAGTTAAATGTAACTGCCAGTTTTACTCAAACAGTTTCTTTTCTCGCACTTCTGTTTACTTGCTTCCCTGATAGCTACAATCTCACGAAATTTAAATGTAAATGTCAATTGTCATCTATCTTCTTGAATCATGTTCATCCTTTTATCAATGCCTTCTGCACCAAGTCTTTTCTTTCACTGTAAGCCCCTGTGCATCAGTGGTGATTTCACCTTGCTTGGGGTGAAATGATTAAGAAAAAAAAAAAAAAAAATATGGCCTGGTGCTCCTGCAACGCATTTCAAGATTCTCAACAAAATCCAAAGAGTCTATAATGTTATTGCTAGCGTCTTGGATGCAGTCACTTTCCTACCACTATAACATGACTTCCTCATCTTTTCTACAAATATTTTTATAGAAATTGTTCTGATAGGCTTTAGTACCTCAATCTCATGGATTTCGTGGTGGTCCAGTGGATATCGACTCGGAACAAGAAATTGGATAGCCCAGTTCGAATTCCAGTTGAATTCATTGCATTCACTTACGCACAAATACCCTTGGGAAAGGTATTAATCCGTCTTCCTTCCAGTTATGGGTAAAATAGCAGGACAGATTGGGTTCTATAGCCTTGGCTGGCAACCAGTCTACCGCAGAAAGTAATGTCAACCTACTGCGGGATAATCTTCTGCCCAGTCAGGCATGTCTCTTTCAAGACATGATCGCCCAAGCGTGTTTCACGTACAGCACTTAACTGATTGAGGATGTGCGTTGTGGTACAGTGGATATCGGCTCGGAACGAGAAACCGGGGAGTCGAGTTCGAATTCCAGTTGAATCCATTGTATTCACTTACGTGCGAATACCCTTGGGAAAGGTATTAATCCGTCTCTTCCTTCCAGTTATGGGTTAAATAATAGGACAGATTGGGTTCTATAGCCTTGGTCGGCAACCAGTCTACCGCAGAAAGCAATGGCAACCTACTGGGGGATAATCTTCTGCCCAGTCAGTCACGTCTCTTTCGAGACATGATCGCCCAAGCATGTATCACGAATGGCACTTAACTGACTGAATATAATAGTTGAACATATGATTAAGGCCTCTACTGGGCATAAAGTGGGGGATCAGTTTTTTATTGTTATGAAGTAATAAACTGATCCCCCACTTATTACTATATAATAATATAATACATATCTTCCCTTTCTAGCTATGAGTCAAATAGCAGGACAGATTGGGTTCTATAGCCTTGGTCGGCAACCAGTCTACCGCAGAAAGCAATGGCAACTTACTGCGGGATAATCTTCTGCCCAGTCAATCACGTCTCTTTTGAGACATAATCGCCCAAGCGTGTATCACGTATGGCACTTTAACTGACTGATTAGATTGTCAACTTGGCTTCATCATTTTACAATTGAAATAGCTAGATACAAATGTAAGTTTTATTTTAAGAGTTTCATCACTTTTCAACTGTGAAGCTTTCTTTTGGCTTCTTACTTTCCTGTCACCCATTTACATTTTTTATTTTATGCTTCAGAGCAAATTTTCTGTAATTTGTGGTTCTGTTTGACCAAAAGAACTTAATTGATTTAAATTATGCTTGTTCTTATAACAAAAAAGTATTTCTCAAAATTTTATAAAATTAAATTAGTAGGGGTAGGTAACAGATATATAAAGTATTTGCACCAAGATTTTCTAAAACAGAAAAAAAAAAGGAATGTTTAAAGAATAATTCATTTCTGAAAAAGTCCTTAATGTTTCCTTAAAATCTGATAATTAACAGATTTTTGTAAAAAGTTCTAAATCAGTGTTTTTCAGAGAAAAAAAAAAATTTCCACTGAAAGAAAAACAAGATTTTAACCAAAATTTTGAAGGTTCTAATAAAAAAAAATAAAAATAAAAATTTTTTTAAAAATTTCACGCTTTTCCTTTAAATTTTGATGATAAAACTTTGCTTTTATTAATTTTTTTTTTTGTTTTTTTTTCATTATGTAGGTTTATTTTTTAGCAAATCTTTGGAGGTACCTATATAGGTACCTCCAAAGACTTGCTAAAAAATAAAACATACATGAAAAAAAATGACCAAAACTTAAAAACAAAGTTTTAACATCAAAATCTTTGCGTTATTCTTAAGGGAAATAAGTGAGAATTTTTTTATATTAAAATAGTCTTTTATTTAATCCTTTTTAGAACCTTCAAAATTTTGGTTAAAATCTTGTTTTTCTGGCATCAATGTGGACCATAAATTTTGAATGAAAATTTGTCTTTTTTCTTTGAAAATACACTACATTATTGGTTACTGTTGACTAGGGGTAATATATTTGGTTGCCAGGTTCACAAGAGTTGAGGATTATATCACATAAGAAACCTTTAAAAATTTTAGAATTATCTAAAAACATTAATCCTCTCTAATAAAAAATAAAATTTATTCTAAAAAAAAAAAATTACAAATTTGGGGAGGTTTGTGCTTTTTTTCTTTTCTTTTTTATCAACCTGGTTTCTTCTTAGAATGCAAAGCTATGAAGTGCTAAAGTTGGCAAATTATTAATGGTGCCCATGGTAATTTCCAAAATTTGGTTGAGTTGATATGGAATTGCACATAATGTGCAATTCCATATCAACTCAACCAAATTTTGGAAATTACCATGGGTACCATTTCAAATTTTACTATGCTGTACTCCCTATGAGAAAATAAAATCCCTTTAGGTACCTCTACTTTTCAGTATAAATTTTCGATACCTGATTTTAAAATGAAATTTTTAAAGTTATATTTTAGCTTTAAAATTAGCTTTAATTGAAAGTCAAGAGATTAAATTTAGTAATTCCAGTAAACAAAATACACTGGTGTATTTTAAAGTGAAATTATATTGATTGGAATCTAAAATTTTTCAGATTAAAAAAAAGTTAAAAGTACCGCCATTTTCTTGATTGATCGACACATTTTAAACAGTAGCCACATTCCTGTTTTAAAAATCTGGCAAAAATAAAATATACGTTGCTGACACGTTATTGAAGTCAATTTTTTAAATTAAAACTTACCTTTGTCTGATTTCAAGCAAATGTACTTGCTTACTCTCTGAAATATTCGCTATAAGTTTTTATCAGTTACGGTAGTCCGAGTATCACTGCTCATCTCAAGTGTTGATAGATTTTATGGCAACCGGAAGATGTTTAATTATTTTAAAAATTGACGGGGTCAATTATTTGTATTAAGCTTTTAAATTTTCGATTAGTAGTTGTAATCTTCATGCATTAATTACATACCCAAGCTGACCCAATAGAGGAAAAAATTTAACAATAATTTTGAAACTTTTTATATATAATTTTTATATATAATTAAAAAAAAATTTTTAAAAATGAAAATAACTCTTGTAAAAATTAATTATTCATTGAAATCTTTTTTTTCTTTTTAGACTATGATATGCTTAATTTATATTGTTCATGAAAGCAAACAGAAGTTTATCCACATAAAAATTGGCATAGTTATTGCATTTTTTGCAATTCGGACCTATTTTTTTTAGAAAGACGGGAATATTGGAGAAAAAAATCTGTTGATTAGCATTCCCCAATGTCTCCTGAATTTAATTATATTAGGCTTAATGCAGCCCACTGTTGAATTTTTAAACATTTCTGGAAATTCATTGGGGGGAGGGGGGGGGGACATGTAAAAAAAAATTTTTTTTACTAATATTTTATACAAAATAATTATTTCAAAATTGATTTCAGTCAATTATGAATAAGTTCTGAAATTTTAATCAAAATCCGACCATTATTTGATTTTTGCAAGAATTTCCAAATTAATTTCATGGTCAAAAAAGTGCATTGTGCAATATTACGTTTTTTTTTACTTAATAAACGTTGCGACAATTTAGGTCTTGCACTGACGTAAGAAAAAAAAAAGAAGACTTTCTACAAAAATTTCGAATGTGTTAGAAATAATTAAAAAATTTTAAAAATAATTCCAAAATTCTTTGATCTATCTTAACGATAATATAAACATTTTGCCAATAAAACTGTTTTTATTTAGTTTGGGGCCTTTTTCCTTCATACTATACTGTTTTTTCAGTGATTTTGCAGAGGTACCTACTAATAACCCACATTGGTCTTCAAGTTCCTTCAGGCCACTGTGGTTATCATCTAGCTAGCTCCATTCATTAACATGTTGCTCGTTTTGCCGCTGGTATCATGTTGGTGGCATGGTTCCACTCGATTTAGTTGGTATTTGTCTGTTCATGACCATCAACACCACTGCCATGTTGTGTTTTTGATCTCAGAGGATGAGAAGATCACTGATGAAACAAACTTGAAGTGGGAACTAGTTAGGCAGCTGAGAGTTACACACACAAAAAAAAGTGGTTAAAAATTCAGGTTAAAAATGTAACAATTATTTTGATTTACATATGCTTTGTTTTATACAGTGGTTTTAACCCTTTCCACTTGAAAAAAATCAAATGACACTGGGATCCCCTTTGGAGTCTGCAGCTTGTGTTGGTAGTAACTTAAATTTCTAAGTTCTAGTCTTCAGATCTGCTCTTTCAATATTGCCTAAGTTTTTTTTTCTATCTTCTGAGCTGACACAAGGTCTTGGTCAGGAGGTCTTAATAAATAATGTGGACCCCAGCAGTAGTAGTATGGGGACCCTCCATATGACTCCTGGTCTCTTCTGTCAATCTCTAGTCTTATCTCATCATAATTCATTTCTGAAAAAGTCCTTAATGTTTCCTTAAAATCTGATAATTAACAGATTTTTGTAAAAAGTTCTAAATCAGTTTTTCAGAGAAAAAAAAAAAAATTTCCACTGAAAGAAAAACAAGATTTGAACCAAAATTTTGAAGGTTCTAATAAAAAAAATAAAAATAAAAAAATTTTAAAAAATTTCACGCTTTTCCTTTAAATCTCTCATCTTATATCCCCCACCTCTGCATCTAGATCTTGGGGTTGTCCAGCCCATTTTTGAGAGTAGTCAAGCAGCCTTCTTTTTCTTTGACTCCCTTCATGTTTCATCTCATAATACCACTCCATATGGGTGTCACTAATCTCTCTCTTCCTTTCCCACCTCAGCCTGCTTCCTGTAATTATCCAAACTTTCAAAATAGCTAGCAAAAAGGGATTTTTAGTCATCAGCTTCTCTCATACTGTGATCTCACTTGGCCAGACCACTCAAAAGAAAATTATTTCTACTTCTTAAAAGAGTTTATCTTTTGTTTTCTGCTTATGCATTTTTATGATCAATAGACCACACAGTCAATGGTCACTTCAAAATAGTCATGAAATTTTCTTTATCACTTATCCAAAAAAGAAAAGCACTCAAGTCCATAACCGAAACAGCAGAAAGAACAGCTAATTGGTCATGGATCAAAAGAGAGAGTGCCTGGATTCCAAATTGTTAACTAAAATTCCCCGAAATTCTGTGTCTAAATTAATGTTTCGGACGAGCTCATGTGCGGTTCGCCTCTAAATGGAAAGTGGCTCTGACTGTTGCCAATCGGAAGCATTTGCAGAGTTTTGTACCAGGCCCAAACAAAATTTT
The DNA here is from genome assembly GCA_037127315.1 of Ascarosepion bandense. Classification (NCBI taxonomy): domain Eukaryota; kingdom Metazoa; phylum Mollusca; class Cephalopoda; order Sepiida; family Sepiidae; genus Ascarosepion; species Ascarosepion bandense. Next base: position 661,819 of record JBBBDQ010000160.1, on the reverse strand, counting down.
CCAGTGTCTGAAAGCACTTATCGAGGGTGGGCCAGAGGCTGATCATCTCTGGTCGGGTCGGCACGGTGAGGGGGGTATGATGTTGAAAGACCCGTAACCCCCTAGTGATCCTCGCGATGACATCACTGACGACACTCTCTAGCACCCCCATTACGGTGTATATGTTTGAAATCAAGGAAATCCAAATTCATGTTTGGGCACAAAATATTTCTCAGGACAAATTATAAGAAACAAATGCTTCAGACTGGCTTTTCTCTGATTTCTTTTGTCCAGAGAAATTATGTTATTCTGGCAACCACTGGGTTTTCTTTATCAACAACATATGCTTCCTTCTACTTCACATCTTCTTGTATACATTTAATGATTTCTTTCTTATCAGTGGGGAGAGGCAGTTGGTTTGGTTTTGCTTCATCTTACGGAATTCCATCTAGTTAATTCTGGGTTTGATTCTCCTTGGAATTATTTTAAAATATTTTTTTTTAACACATTTTATTTTTTTAATTTTCTTTTGAATTTTTCAATCTATTATCATTCAATTAATAAGCACTTTTTTTTTTTTTTTTTAGTTTAGTTTGATCAATCTCTGGCAATCCTCAGTGTCACAGTTAAAGCATGAGAATAAACTATTTCAGGAGGTATTTTTCACCTTCTGAAGTAATATTTAAAAATAAGTACATATCAAATTTACTATAAGATGAAATTTAGAAGCTTGCATTTTGCCTGAAACAAGGTTTCTTTTATTTTATCTAGATGCTGCTGGATAAGAAAGCAGCTCTACTTTTGAATAAAACTTTCAATTATCTACTATTGAAAGCAATACACAAAAACCAAAGAATTTAATTTAGCAAAAAAAATATGAAAAAGAAAATTCCCACTAATATTATAAAAACATGAAAACTTTTAGCATATTAAGTAAATATGTATCATAAACAAAGTGGAAAAAAGTCCTATTTAAGGAGTAAGAGATAGAATGGCACTTTTTATATAAAATGGAGCATAGCAAGGAACCTACACCAATTTTAAGATTGGAGTATGAGGGGGAGCCTCTCCACATGTCTCTTGTAGCTCTTAATAAGTATTGTTTTTTATTTCTTCCAAACCTTTTCCTACCATCCATTTACCCAAGCTCATCATGTTATGGGCTGTTTTCCTCTGTCCCTCAATCTGTCCTGTGAGTATCAGATTTTCCTCATTACATGACCCAGAAATTTCAACTGCCTCTTCATGATGTTATAAGTTGTCAGAAAATAAAACCCTGACTAAGACTCAATATTCTAAAATTAAGAATATACTAAATTTACTGTACCATATATTCTAAGGGTCAAAATAGGTTTGAATTTTAAAGCAAAATCTTTCTCTGGGTCTATCATTTTTGATACTGTGTTTTTTTAAGTTAGCACTGAATAGGTTTTTTAAATTTTTCTGAGTGAAAAATGGATCTATGAATAAATTATAAATTCTGAAATCAATTATGCTAGTTGCCAAGCTTTTAAAAAAGTTTTTTTTTTCTTGAGGTACAAATTTATCAACTAGGAATCATGTAACACTTATAAAACAAATATTTAAATATTTTTTACACAAGTCATCATATGATTAAATGATTATAACGAACTTTATTTTTTTAATTAAAAAACTGCAAAATATCAATTTCCCCAATTTTTAACAGTCTAATTAGTATAGAAACTATAAAAAATAAAAGACAGGTTTTCTTCTTAGCCTACCAAATTTTACTGTTTTTAGAAATCGGACAACATTGACACCAAATTTCAAGAGAAAGCTAAAATTTTAGTGTTTTTATTTTTACCTTCTCATAGGTGGTTACAACATTAAAATTTCATCAAAATTTGAGATTGTGCCCATTGGACCATTGGCTGAATTGATATGGAATTACCCAAAGTGGGGTAAAATGGGTCCAAAGAGGAATGTGGTGACGTATGCAATTACGTCATGCGCAAGCAATTATTCACCTTTACACAATGATTTACTCAGCAACAAGCTTGAAAATACTTGGGTTGGAGATTCATTTTTGTGACGCTGCATTTGTAACAAATTTATGATTAAACAATTTAAATACAATTAACTTTAGTTTATTTAAAAGTTTATTTGTTGTTTTATTAAGAAAAAAACAAACTTAAAAACTTCTTTGAATTAAAAACGCGACGTCAATATACGGCACAAATTTCCTCTTTTGACAACTTCGAAAAAAAAAAAAAAGTTAGGAATAACATGTGGAATTGGTTTTAAGTTTTAATTTGTAATAATTTAAGTAAAATTATCATTTAATAATTATGCATCAGAATAGAAACACATTTTTAATCTTTAAACGTGTTTACATCGCATGAATAACAATTTTTTCACTTCGTAAAAAAAAGTGAAATAAAATAAAAATTGGTATTTAAAATTAAGGGAAAAAATGGCAAATAGGAAAACAATGCTTCTGCTGCAGTTGAAAAAAAGTATTATTGATTACTAAGTTTTTTTTTACATAAGTACTAAAAGTTAAAAAGAGATGTCACCGTTAGCAGAGTTTTCTGTTATTTTGTTAGTGTTTTAATGGAAATCACTAAGTGAATAAAAAAGTTAAAACACAAAGTTTTCGATTGCGCTGTTTTACTTTTATTTTTTTTAGTCAATCACCGAAAAGCCGGTTTGATATTTAAAAAAACAAAAAACAAAAACAAACATATTGCTCTTACCATTTTTAAAACTCAAATAGGCAATAACCTTTTTATTTTAACATTTCTATTTGATTTATTTATCGATCATCACAAAAGAAAAAAATGCCTGGCATGATCATTATAAAAATATTTATTTGGCTCTTTTGGCTGTATTTTCAACGCAAAAAGTTTTTAGGCTTTTTTTTAAAGAGCAGTGTCAGGTGTAGGTATAATTACTTAAAAAAAAAAAGTAAAATCTCATTAATAACAGAAAAGAAACAATTTAATTCGTGTCAGCCGGTTTTATGAAAAAATAATTTGAGTAGAGAGAGAGTTAAAAATACCTTAAGGAGCACTTTATGCATATTGTCCAAATCAGCGACATACTGCTGACATATCGGGTCGTCTCTCTGCAAATGAATTATAGCACTACTAGCATGGCATGCTTGAGTGATTACAGCCCCTAACGGCCAAGATAATTTCTCTATTAAATCAGAACGTAGCACAATATATTGTACAATCACGCCAGCCATTTATTTTTCTTTTTTCTTCTCTAACGTTTGGAGGTTGAACCGGATGTAATTCTATGCAGATCGTTTTCTCCGTATTACAATTGGCTAAAAATAAAGCTTCAAGGTCATTATGATGGTGCAATATTGCATAATGAGATTCAGCTGAAGTTTTATGGAATCTATTATTTGTATATGATAGTTACCAAAAAAAATAAATTTGACAGCATTTCTGTCAGCATAAAAAAAAAGCAGCCTCGTTTTGATGACTGATATTAAGCACCATTGAAAAAAAAAAAGATAGTCAATGTGCATTTGTTGGCCTTCAGGTACTCAGCTCAGCTCAGTAAATTAAGATTTATCAAACAACTGTTGTCACGATCGCTTCTGGTTTGAACAAGTTCTCATGAAGAATAAGAAAGGAGTACCTATAATTAGGTAAGAATATGAAATTGCAAAACCCAAAACTTAACCTCCATATTAAAAATTATTTAAATTTAAAAGTTCTCCTTGTCAAAAGTTGTCATTCATTTTTAAAGAATATTAAAGGAATAATTTTAATTTCTACTTCTCTCCCCCTTCATTTCTACTTTTTCTCTCTCATACAAACAAGTAAGTGTAACTTAGTTTAAGCAAGATCTTTGCAGGAGTTCAGTGATGTACTTGAGAACCCTGCTCAAAAGATAAGGGTTTGTTGGGAGTTTTGTGAAAAAAAGCATGGAAGATTTACTGTGTAAAATCATTAATGAGAGATTCAAAGGTACTAGCAAACATAACCTTTATGTACAATAGAATATAACAAGAAATAAATATAATTGTCCTAAAGATAGGGCAAAATGGAACATTGTTTCAGGCACACAAGTTAAATTTAAATGAAGCAAAGTCTGACTTGTCTGAAGATTAGGGGTCATTCTCAGCAAGAATAAAAAGCTGATGAAAGAAGTGTCTAAGAGTTCTGGCTAGCATTAGGGCCATCTTCTTCTATGTACCTTGTCCTTTCAGGATGTAGATGATAATGGCCTTCTATGTCTCCCTATCCCTGGTGGCTCTTAGCACACTTTCTCCTGTAACATTTCGCAGACCCCATTCTGTCATCCACCTGCTCAGACCCTTTGAATATGTTATCCGCTGCTTTCCTCTGTCTCTTTTTTCCCCTCTATCTGGCCTGTTAGTATCATGTTCTCCAGCCCTCCTTCCTCACTGCATGTCCCAGGAACTTTAGCTGTCTCTTCCTGATGCTCAATATTAATTTCCTTTTCATTTCCATCATTTCCAAAACCTCATCATTGCTCACATGCTCAATCCATGATATCTGCAGCATCCTTCTGTAGAACCACATTTCAGTTGCTTTAAATTTTTCCTTCATCTTTGAAGAACTGACATCACATAGCAATTTGTGCAAAAAAACTGCACCCAGTATTGCCTTCGCCATGTCCACTACAATAAAGAAATGGGAGAAAACCCACCATAACCTTAAATCTAAAGAAAAGCATGTCTGGCTGTATGTAGATATAAAAGACTTATTTACAGCCTGTAATATAAATTTATGAGGGCCATTTATCTTATATGCCTCAGTAGCAGGAATAATTGAGACTTGCACCTCACTATCTACAAGGAAATGGTTGCCCATTGAACACTTAGTTAAGAGACAAGTTTCTCCATGGCTAACACACTGAGTTGCCAGCTTAGCTTTTCCCTGGGAGTTCTTATACGAACAAAGGAGCTTACAATAATTTGCTTTCTCCCCAAACTTTTTGCAGAGGTAGCATATGGGCTCATGACTTTTCTCTTTTCTTCAACAGTAGGAAGAGCAGGAGTGATCTCTAACCCCATGGTGGTGTAAACACAAGTTTTCAATTCTCCTGGATAGCTCATCTAACTGATGCTTCAATTTTCATTGCTATTAGCTTAACCCACGGTTCCGACTCTGGGTTAATGCCATGCCATGTCATGTAATGTTATGTTGTCAGCAACAGTCACCAACTTTTCTATGGGTTCAACCCCCCCCCCCAGTAACCAGTACTGTCTGATACTCTGCTGGTAGGCATAAAAATATATGCCTTACAATGGCATCGTCATTTTTATCACCAGTTAGATGTAGTTAGTAAAGAAATTACATAGGTTAGCTGTTACCTCATCTAACAGTTGCGACAGCTTTTTCTGATCAAAGGTGAAGGTCATCGCAAATTCATTCTTTTAACTGACCAACCTTTTTTTTTCTTTTTTGCCAGTAGGGAAATAATTATGTTTCTCACTTCCATAATAGTTTCTTGTGGCAATTTATACACTGCTCCCTAAATTTATGTTTCTGATAGGTTCTACCTCACATGTCACACTCCATCTCTAGTTGTGCAAAATATAGAGCAGGGTCCAACTTAATATAACTAGGTGGTATATCATTTAGTGCCATAATGGCAGTGTTCTCCCCAGCAGCCATGTATAACTTGATATCCAAAGAGGAAAAAATATGTGTAAATTAAACATTTGAAAAAATTACCAGCTACTTTTAAAAAATGGGAAAACTGTCTTTTTATATAAGAAAAAACTAAGGCAGACATGTTATTTCATGGTAAATCGGGAGTATAGGCCTATTTCAGGCAAACCATCATCAGCTTCCGTCTTTATTGTACAGACGATTTTACATGAATCTTCTGTACAATAAAGACAGAAGCTGATGATGGTTCACCTAAAATAGGCCCATACTTCCGATTTACCATGAAATAACGTGTCTCCCTTAATTTTTTCTTATATTTGCTCTATATGTATTTATATACATATATATTTAGAGCTCTCTTAGAGAGTTATCCTATCACTATATGTACAGGATACTCCTTTGGATTCTTCTATATCTACACTGCATGCTTATATATATATATATATATATATATATATTTTTTTTTATACAACCATCTAATAACACAAGGTGAATGTCATTGAGAAAGAATTTGAATTTAGTGTCCACACTTGGTCAAAGTTGGCCATGATATTTTGTGTCAAAGGTCACCAGTGTTGGTTGACAGAAGTGGGTTGTTAGGGTGGTACAAGTATCAGCATAATTGATGTGTTAAACGTAGAGGATTTACAATGTAAATCCTTATGGAATAAGAAAGAAGTGTTGAAGATTTACAGTGTAAATCCTTGAATAATGAGACTCAGAGGTGCTAATAAGCATAACCTTTATGTACAATAAAATATAACAAAGAAATATAATTATCGTAAACATGGGCAAAAATAAAATGGAACATTGTTTCAGGCACACAAGTTAAATTTAAATGAGGCAAAGTCTGAAGATTGGGGGGGGGGGTATTCTTAACAAGAATAAATAGCTGATGATGGGAGTATCCATGAATTCTGGTTAGCAGGCCGGTGTGAGTAAAGAAAAAGAGAGAAAATTCTCTCTCTGCTGGCTTTTATACTGGATCAGCAGTAATTACGGGAGGTAACTCTGAAATATCCTAACTCAACAAATATCAGATATAATCATTTTTTTTTTTATGGGAGTCAGGAACCACAATAAAAGTAACTCTCTTTGATTTAAAAAAAATTGTTTTCTGTTGCTGATATGACATGTATACACTGTGGTAGTACAGGATTGACAGCTATGTTCTACTAGCAGTATAACCCAGTGTTGCTCAGGTGTAATGAAAGCTTTAAAACTAATCCATGGTCCTGGAGCTCAGACTCTTTGGATGTTGGCATGAAAGACTAAAAAACAATAGTTGTTTCCAAAACCATAGACTGAAAGAAAAATGAATGGATGTAAGTCAAATTTTGATTTCCTGGTATCAATATAAAATTTTCTACATTATTGTAAGAACTGCAACCTTGAAATTTCTGAATATCGTTTGTCTATGAGTGTATCAAATTTGATTAAAATCGGACCACTCCTCCTATAACCCGATTTTTTCGATTATCGATATTTATCGGGGGTACCTCAACACAAAACCTAGCTAAGAGCACTCGCAGACACTTATAGTACAACTGTGTAAATTTTCAAGAAAATCAGTTCAGCCATTTCAGAGTCTATAGGTAACACACACAAACACAAAGTTCCATTTATAAATAAGTTTAGATTAGATTTCGATAATTTCATTGTTTAAATTGCTAATTGTGAACATAAGTTCTATGCTAATAGTTTTTTTTTTTTTGCATTTCTTGCAGCTTCTTGTTTTAATGTCAATTACAATTTTCAAAACTAAATGAAATGTTATCTTTTGTCTCCTTGAACCTATTCTTTTATTAGCCTTTCAGTTTCTGTCAGTCTCAGTAACTGATTACATTTTAGTAGCTTTTATTGCCGAGTTGAAATGATTAAAAAAAAAAAAGTGTAACAAAAAGGAAATCTGTAATGTGTCTGTGTTTCAGGCAAACAAAACTTGACAACAGGTACTCCTGATTTCCTCGTCTTTTCGCTCAAACACTTCGTCAGCCGACTAACTTTGTACTGCACAAATCACCACCTTTCCTCATTTTATCCCCTTTCTCAACTGCTTATTTGCATACAAATTAAAACGGGTGGCTAGTATGCCAACATGGCCACCTCTCATTTGCATACCTTGTAAAACCATGCACCTTCGCACAGGAACAAGGTGTTAGATCACCTGGATAAACACAAAAGGCACATTATTTATTTCCCAGAGAATTAATATTTTTGGAAACTAACAGATTACTACTACTGAAGTGTAAATTCAATCCTCAGCAAATGTGATTGTTTTTTTAAATTAAAATTCCACTCAATACAAGATGGAAGTTAGTTGAAATGTTAATAACCAACCGAGAAGTGCTGGAAGTGAAAAGGATGATAGATACTGATTAGCCCTTGACCTGAAAAGTCCAGATTGAACTATTCAGGGAAGTATCCATGCAGGTGTCTGTTGAACAAATGAGGATGATTTGACTCCATGGAAATACTATGGTGTTTCAAGCTATAAAGGTCTGAATTGATGGAACTAAATGGATAGATTTTTCATGGAAATAACAGTAAACTAGCAACAGGCTTGTAATGTTGCAGAATAGAAAATGTCTTCCCTTACAAGACTGTAACTGATTTTGAACTCTTATCAAAGGTGAAAAGTGAGGATTTAGCCAAGCTCAAATTCCAGTCTAGTTTATTAAATGCAAATATTCTTGGAAAGATATAATCTCTTCCCCTAGCTATGGATAAATAGCACACAGACTGGGTCTATTTAAGTCTTAGGTGGCAACTTATGTAGAACAATGTGGAATATCCTTTTTTATCGATGGAATAAGTAAAGAACTGAGCATCTATTCATGAAAGTAATAGTTGGCTTGACATTGTAGGGTGGAAACTCAGCCATCCCTCCACAAGGTTGCATGATTTTGATCTATTTCCAAGGCAGGAAAGTGAGGCTCTGAGATGGCTCCAGGCATCACATATGTAATGTCAAAGATCCCTATGCATGAACTTTTTTGTTTATATAAAAAATAATGACTTTACCATGCACATGTGTCAGCTACATTGCAAGTAACTTTTTAAGTTGTTGTCAATGTCTATTGGTAATCAGAGAAAACTGTATCAGCCCTTGTGTGTTCTATTCAATCTATAGGTCCAGAGATTGCTAACTCACATGTGTGTGTATATATATATATATATATATATATATATGCAGCAGTTTTCTGCATCCAAAGGATAAAAAAAAAAAAAAAATTCTAGATAATTGAGAACACAAGCATGAAAAGTTTTCTGGGAGACCTAAATCCACCACACCGTGAGATTATGATGCATTACAGAACAAAGTTGAATTTGCTAAAAGATTTTCGGAACAGGGTTTATTACTTTTGCCCAATGTTAGTAGTTTTCCAAAGACCCTTTGGTAATGAAAACAGGTCAAAAATGCTCCTAAAGATTCTTAGGTTTCATAAGATATTCTGAATGTGTCTTTAAATAGCATACTGAGATTTGAAAAAAAAAAAAAAAAAAAAAAAAAACTGAATGCCCACTAGCCTAATTGTCAGTTTTGCTGTACAAATGTGTTTCTAAAAACTGGCCAAGAACATTTCCATGAAAAATTAGAAAAACAGTTGGATTACATGGGTGGGAAGAGAGGAAATCTCATAGAAAAAGTCTGGCATCATGCATTAACATGTGAGAATATAAATTTCTTTATATCAGGACAATGTCGGGGGAAATTGAATGACTAAAACTTCTCTAAAAAAGAATTTCAGACTAAAGTAATGTTTTTTTATTGATGGAATTTATGTAAGCGGAAAGAATATAAATGCAAGTGTCAGTTATGTATCCAGGGAAAAGGTTTTTTTTTTAAAGGCATGTAGACGTTGTGCATAAAAAATTATATTACATAAGATGAGTATCGTCTATCTCAAATATAGAAGTGCCTAAATACGTAAAAAGTTCATGCTGATATTATCAGTATCTGTTACCTACCTTCCCTCTAAATAATTTTTAAGAAACATCCTGGTTGACAAAAAAAAAAAAAAAAAAAAAAAACTTATCTACAATTAAGTCTATTTGGTTATGATCTATATATGTATAATTTGTTTTTTAATTTTAAACTTTCAAACTTCATGAAATTGTGCATGAAGAGCAATACAAAATATTGCTCTGACCTGGCATCACTTCCCACGTCTGTTCTAGAAATCCTTTCAATTCAGTGAATTTAACCACCATATTGGCAACAAGGTCCCATCAATTAACAGTTGAATGCAACTAGAGTTAACTAAGTTACATATTAAGTTTTTGTCTGTGAAACTTGGCTTTCCAGTTAACTTTGATTTTTAAAAATTCAAATGCAATGTCAATCATTATCTTGTCTTTTATTGTCCTGTCCTCAACAGAAAAAAAAAAAAGTTGAACAGTTAGCATTAGTCAGTTGAAATGCATAAAATCTTTTAAAACATTTGGGGGGGGGGGGGGGGGGTTGTAGAGTCTACTCTTACTGCTTTAAGCTTTTTTTTTTTTTTTTACATTATGCAGAAGGTAAACATCTTTATCACCAAATTCTAGTTGTTGCTTATTTGAAGTTCTTCATGATTCCGCAGCATAAGTACATGTAATCTGATAAATATCTTTAAAAGCCAGGATTCACTCGTTTTAAGCCATTTTTAATCATTAACCAGAGAAAATTTGCAAATAATTGACATTTCTGAACAAGATGGGCACCATTAATGACATTCATAGGCATATGTAGTGCCTAGAGTTTAATTCTACATTCTGAATCTACTTCAAAACAGTTTCCACCTTGGAAAATTTGTCAAAGAATATTGATTGATGTTCAAAATTATTCTATGAATTTTGAGGATTTCCTTGAACAGCAAGAGAGGGGGTGGGGGAAAAAAAAAAAAAAAAAAAAAAATTAAATTGAGTTTAATTCCTGTAATTTTAATACGAGTGACAAACGTTTGCAAAACACCATTTTCTTTTCAATATTAATTCTTCATATATATAAAAATCATTTATTACTCAAGATTCTGTTTAAGTGAAAAGATCAGCACTTTCAGAGGGGAAAAATGTTTTTTATAATTTGAAATGAAGAGAAAACTCAAGTGATTGTATTTTTGTTTTTAATGCAATAGCATTGTGTATTTCCATTACAAACCTAAAATCAGCTGGTGATTAATGCTTGTCAATTAGGATGCCAAACTAAAAAAATCCACTGTTTGTCCAAATCCAAATATCAAAGCTGCTTCAATGTTTTTCTTGCATTTTTATGTCAAATCTGCATTTCAGGGTATGTTCAGGATATCAAATTGCGTTGTTACTAGAGAAAAATAGAAATTATATAATCATGAGCTTTAAATTATTTTAAGTCAACACAATTTACACATCAAAATTTCAAGATGTAAATACTGCCTGCTCAATGCAAAACTAGAAAAATTTGAATTTACAAGAACAGTTCAGTGTAGTCTGTTATGGCATGCCAATAACAGTTGGCTAACTAGCCACACAGCAGGAAGGTTTTCATAATACAAATGGCTAAGTACATATTACAAGTAATGAGCGTTGAAAAAGAAAATACACTTACATATTTTTCGCTTTTAACAGAATCTTTAAAGACTGTAAAAAAAGGCGTCATACCATCTTCCCTGTAGTTCAAGAATAGAACGCAACCGTCTGGGTTCATGGACTCACCTTGGAGAGAAAAGTAATTTACATTGTATTCTTGGGTGAAAAAGAAAAAAGAGAAACAATGGTGGGTGGGGGGTAGGGTGAAGACAGACATTAAATTAGACCCTTGTACATTTTAATAGTAAATCAATGGTTATCATTAGGAAAATAAAGCAACAGTTAACATCAAAATTTATCATTTGGAAACTAGTTATTTTGCAACCTCAATTTCTACCTTTTGGTGTCTAAAAGGCAAGTTACAATAACTGATTTTACCATTTTTTTTTTTCCTTTTCAAATGCACACGTAAAGGGATCTTTTATGAACAGGCAATTTTTAATATTAGAAGTTGTTGGGGGGGGGGGGGGGGTCTACAATTGTACCGAACAATTTAATACAACTATGTTTATGTGTGCATGAGAGAAAAATTGTTTTACTTACCACAGTAAAATTCATAATTGTTAAAATTAGCAACAATGTCTTTCACTTTCGCCTGTAATTTGTTTTTCAAACACTCAATTTTTTCAGTGTCTTCCTCATCAAGTTGTTTAATGAGCCTTTAAAAGAAAGAACAAACATACAAATAAAGAAATTCCAACTTTTCAGTACCTCCATAGAGAAAAGCAGAAACTGTACCTAAGGTTTAAAATGCATTTAAAGAAAATCAATTTTTAAGCTTTTAGTTGTAATTCAAAAATTTAATATTCCAATAAGTAAGAAATTTTGCTGCATTTCAAAAACTTTTTCCCTAACTCCAATTATGACTAAAATTTATAAAAATCATTCATATTGACAAATCTGTCAACACATAACTGATGTCTCAGCAAAGTTCAAGTATTACAAGATTTTTTTTTTATAAGGAATGGGTGTTTTATGACAACTGCTTCTCACATGTAATAATCAAAGGTGCTGCAATCTGGCAAGTGGCCAGGTGTAAGTGTGATGTGGTTGCAGAAATTGTCTGACAGCCATGAATGACTGCTCACCTGCTTGTGGGGCATGGTGCAGAGTCCTGTTGCTATATATAAGATTTTCCAGCAGCCACCCTTGTGAGCCAGTACAGCACTACCTCCTCAATACACTTGATGTAGACTTCCATGTTGAATCTGAGGCCCTGTAGGAAGATGAATGGAGGTATAACATTGCTATCACTATTGATCAGTCCAAACACCTGTAAATCGGCATTAGACTCCTCTAACTCCCTGAAACCTCTGCATTGTCCTCAGAGCAGCACCCAAACACTGAATTGTTTTTGGCCAAGAAGTACATTATGCAGTGCCAGTTGTGCCATGCTTTTTTCTTAGAGTGTGCATCTGACCCTATTATACTGTGTAGTTGAAGGGAGGTGGGTAATCCACAAGCAGGAGGGAGGAAAGAAAAAAAAAAAATTTACAGTTTACCTATTGCAGCCTGTACAATATATTAGTCAAACAAGATCTAATTACAGAAAAATCTTCATGAATCATAAAATATATTTCATGGTTTAAATTCCAGTGACATTTGTAACACATCCCTACATTAAACTTTTTTTTTTTAAAGAAATTTCCTTAAATTAAAATGGGAACAGTTAAATACAAATTTCTCAGTACTTACCTTTTCATATAATCCTTTATATATTGACAAAAGGTTTTCTTATCAAAAAAAGTTTGATGTAGGTTATGAGCAAGAACTATATTAATGTCTGTCTTCTCAGATGATTCAAATGCCTCATCACCACCTTCAGCTGAAGGATTGGCACCAATCATGGAAGAATAATCAGCATCCTTTTCAGTGAGCACCTGAAAATAGAATTTTAAAAAAAAATGACAGCATATGAAATTTATCTAGATTATGGCACAGTTATTCTGCACAAACTTTGAGAGCTATTCCTCAGTCATTAGGTTCATTTATTAAAGAAAAATTACTGAAAGTGTCATACTAATTATTTTTAAATTTAAAAAAGCTGGGAAATAAAAATCGCTTGGTTTGCCCAATTTTCAGTAAAGTTAGTCATTTTTTTGTCATTCACTTTCGGGAAATACCAAGTTTCACCGATTGAAACTTGATGGAATTATTTATTTAGCTGATGCAGCGGTAAAAAAAAAAAAAGCAGAACCACCTGGACAAAAAGAAAATAAAAAAAAAAAGAAAACTAATTTTTTTTTTCTAAGGCTTCAGGACACACACACACACACATGTATTACTATTATTATTATTAACACAAAGACAGAAATGGAACACTGGATCCCCCGCTTTAAATTGAAAGAAAAAGTGTCTTTATATTTTAATTTTACTGATTACTTTGTATCTCGCTTCCTCCAAATTACACGCGCCCATAAAATATAGAACTAAATTTTTTTTTTATCATTTAAAAACCAATCTTGGCATCCTTTCAATCAAAGTCTCGAATTCACCATAAAATATCCTCAGAAAGCACCGAACACAAAATCAGGGTTCAGTTAAGCAAGCACGCCTACATTTAACACAGCAAGTTAAGAGATTTCATTTGCTTCTAACTTTTGGATAAAGTGAACAGGTTTCCAACGAAAAATTCTTTGGTGAAAGTCCAGTATATATATATATTTTTTTTAACATTATTCCATTTTTCGTGGTTGAAATGAAACCAACTTCTATATACTTTGAACTTTTTTGGTTATCTGAGAAGCAAAAAAAATCATGTATATTTTCAAATCAACGTTTACGGCATGAAAACTAACGAGAAGGTAGTTCAGAAGACTTCAATCTACCCCACCTTCATTAGCATAATAGTGCTAAATAAGTCTCCTTCACCTCAAAAGCCAATGTTGCAAATAAGACATCTTTACCGGAAAAGGCTTTTGTTTTATAATGAAGGCTAATAGGATAAACAAAATAAATATAGTAAAAATAAAAGCAGCTTAGATTTATTTTTCTAAAATTGTATTTTTTGTTAGAAGGCCTTGTAACAAATAAGGAAGTGTATGAAGAAAAAAAAAGATACAGATTTTTGTTTGACCACATACACTTACACATAGAAAAAGACATTTTTTTTCTCACGTCTATTTCATCAATTTCAGTAGATGCCGTCTATTGCTTTAATTAGTCACAAGTGCGACTGAAATCAATTCCGTAATGCTATAAGTGGATACATTTTTTTTACAGTATACTTTTCTCTCTAAATTAGTAAATGAGCGTCAAACAGTTTCTAAATGTTAAATAAAAATAACCAGATTTTTATCAAAATAATTAAAATTTGACATTGAATGTTACAACTTTATGTTAATGTTGTGATTGAATGTTACGATTTTTTAGCATCTATCAGTATCCGGACAACTGTTCTTTTTTAAGTGTCACTAGTATGAAGACGATAATTAGCCTTGAAGTAAAACCTTTCGTACTATTCTTCCTCTCCGATACATACAAGACTAGAACGATCCTAAAAACAACAAAGAAATGTATTGAGGGCCTAGGAAATGGAGATTTATTTAGAATCCGATCTCTGTATATTACAATTATTAAAGGATTCTATCTACACAATCAATTTCAATGGTAAGGTAGTTTTTCTGCGAAACGATTAATGGCGCATGTTTCTGCATAGATGTCACATCAGAAGGAAACACTGAATTACTCGTACCATTTTTAGCAAATTCAACACCATGAAGTATCATTTTACATAATATAGAGATGACGAGAGTAAGTGAGACGTTGTAATGTAGATAGACACATAAAAAGCAGCAATATATAGGACTTGATAGAATAAAAATTGCGAGAAAGTTCAGAAAAGATGAGGTCACAAAAGTGACATGACGAATACAGCACCGAATGACGCCTACGCAACAAGATGTTGCAAAATCCTGAACATTTGGTAAATTAATAATCCGAAGTATTAAAAACGTTTAAATTGGGATAAAAGAAAACAATAAAACAAGATACGTACCTTTCCCTCGATTTCATAGTAACAATCATCGAATAATTTCATACAGTATGAATCACTAAAGAGTTCGTCACCTAAGGTAAAAAAAAAAAAAGAAGAAAATTGTCAAAATATAACGAATATAATTAATATATTCTGTATAAATAATGTTTCACGTGTTACGGATTAATAGTTACCTGTTATAACATCCTTATAAATCAGCATTTTTCCGGATTGGAGTGGATTTTTTACGCTACCGAATTTCAAACGGTCTCAAGCTTACCACGGTTTGGAAAAAAAAGAATGACCCTACTTTTTGCACATGCGCAATAACTCTTGGAACGCCACCTTTATGTTTAGTTTCTTACTAAGGGTGCGTTATGCATATTAATTCAAAATTGTTGCGGTATTGGTGAAATTTTGATAACTTTGAATATTAATTACTTGAAAATTAAAGACAAAAGAAGAGATTAAAAAATGCACACTTTTGTCTTTTCCGCATTTATTCTCTTTAAGCTTTTGAAAGAAATAAAACTAAAGTTTTAACTTTGTTTTAAAAAGGAATAATAACTGCACAAGAGAAGGATTTTAAAAAAAAATCATATCGAAAAAAAAAACTATACTTTTTTTCGGAAAACAAAAATTTAAAAGATTTATGCCACGTAAGTTATGCAAATTTAAAATTGTTTGTTTATTCAATATTCACTGTTTACATTTATAAAAAAAAAAAACATTTTTTCTTTCTTACTTTGAAGTTTTTCATAATTGTTTTTTATTTAAAGAAATTGGGGAAAACATTTTTTGCGTATCAGATATAATGAATATTTTAAATTAAAAAAGGCAATGAATTACTATTTTTTGAGAATAAACATTTAATTTGTTTGTTTGTTTTCACTAATTTTGCATCTAAAACATTTCAAAATGAAAAGTTTTTATTTTTTAGCTGAGTAAAAAAAAATTGTGGTTCTATAATTTAGTTGAACAATTCTAAAACTCAGAATTGATTTTTGTTTTTTACGGTTTATCAGCTCTTTGTGGATTCAACTCTCTTACAAAACTCAGGAAATACGAATAAAACATTTACAAATAAACAAAATTATTTTTTTGCTGGAATTGTGTTTTTTTTTAAAATTATTTTTTAGTTAGCGGCACCGACTTTGAACACAGCTTTCTCATTGACAAATATTCATGCTTGAAGAAATGGTCAGTGCACTGCTTTATGTTCAACAGTTCAACTCTGCTATCTCATGCCACTTCAATTTTTTTCGATCAATCAAAACAAGTTTGTGGATTTTTTTGGTGTTTTCTGGGACAACTGCCAATTTTTTGGGTGACCTGGACATTCAACATCTTGTGTCTGTACGTACGACCACATTTAAAATCAGCATACCACCTAAACCATTGTTTCCGACGGAGCAGAGTCCAAATAACACTTATCAAGTCATTGCTTTGCTTGAACAGTATTTTTTCCCCATTAGAAAGCAATGCTTTATCAACACACAAAATTTCAGATTTTTCCATTGTTTTTGAAAATTTGCAACAGTAGCTTCACTTAAATAACTCAAAAACTGTAAATTTGTAAAAATATTGGGCCCATATTTTGTCACGTGCTATTTGAAGGTTAGTACTTCATAAAAATTATATGGATTTTTCATTAGTGACGCCATCTATATCAGGTCCGGGACTTACTAGGATAAGAAAAAATATTAAAAACTGAAACATGAAAAAATTTTCAATTTCTTATGTCACAAACAATAATTCAGCTTTGACTTTTTTCAGTGTGTGCATTAAATAAGTGACTATTAAAAAATAAGAAAGAAAGAAAAAAACTCACACCACCTAAATCTTAACCTAACCATATAATTATCTTTGCTGGTCTAAAGATACTATTTATTTATGATAAATAAATAAATAATTTATCACTTTTCTTTTCTGACTCTTGATTAATTGTGAAAATGAAACTGCTCTGATTCTCAAAAATTGGTGGGTCGGCTCATTGATTGATTGGCATAATGATCGAAAACTTTTCAAGTTTTATTTCTTATATATTCATCTGCTGTAAGTATAATCATTTTTAGAGTTTTATTTGCATTTAATTTAGTTATGCTTTTATTTATCACCTAACAATGTTATAGAAAAAAAAATCTACCCAACAGGAGGATGAGTGAAAAATTGATAAAAGAAGATAGAGATCAGCAGTATTATGCTGGCTAGATGTCCAATATTATTGATCCCCATATACCAACAAACTTGTTCACCAAATAAGGCTCCCCCGCCCTTGACGAACTAAAAGAAACCACTGGGTTGTTTCAGATGATTTCTTAGCAATCATCCACCACAAGGCTTGCTATTAATGGGGGCATTATGCCAAAATGAAAATTGCAGTTTATGGGGTAGAGAAGTCGTTTCTTTTAAAAAGGTCACTGATACCTCTTTTTAGTCTTTATTGTCATTTGTTTTGTATTCTGACACTTGTTCCTAACGGCAATCATTCTCTATCTAACTGTTTTAAATCTATTTACAAAGCTTTGTCACAAAAAATCTATTTTCATGTTAGGGACTAACCAATAGAAAAAGGGATTTTTGACCAATAGAAAAAAGGATTGGCTCCATACTGAAGAAAAAGGCCAAGGCAAAGTTCATGAACCAGTGAGAAAATATTTAAGAACCAATAAAAAGAGTATGATTTACAGAAAACAACAAATTGAACTTTCAATGACCCGCGTCATATTTCTTCCTGCTCAAAAATGAGTTTGCATTCAGAACCAACCACATGACTGAGTTGGCCTACTTATTTCACGTTTTTTGGTTCATCAGTCAGAGCGATTCAAGGAAGCCAAGAAAAGTCAACCCAGCCACAGTATAACAGAAATTGTCAACCGTCGTCAATCAGACACAACTCACTTTCTTGCATGCTGTTTTCTTTATCTCTCGTTCTTTCTCTTCACCTAATTGCCGTCAACACAATGAAAAAAAAGGAACAAACTCATCAAAAGACTCCATGACACCCAACTTCTTAGCTTATTGTTAATATTTTATTAACACTGATACTGCTAATGAAACACAATCTCTTCAACGTTTCCAAACACTTACATCTCAATATCAACTCATCAAGCAAGACGAGATACCGTAACTCACTTAAGAACATTTCATAAATACAGTCAGAGACAACTAATCTGAACTAAATCGTAAGTTGAACAAACTTTTACCAACAAATTCTTAACAACACAAAGTGTTGAATTTCTGTACAAATCACATTTCACTAAAATAAACAAACTCTTATTTCTTTAAACTCCTTACTACACTTTTTCTTAGAACATTTTCACAGTTTAACAATTTCATGCATACAATTTGATGTTATACTGTTCGATAAATAAATTTTCATTTATTTATACAAACAAAACATTTTTATTGTTCCAACCTTCTGATAATTATAAATAGTGGAGAGTTCGGTTATGTTTGGAACAAAGCCAATTTAATAATCAAACTCCCTACTTTATATTCAATGCATGGATGAATAGTAGATTTATAAATATGCAAGATGGATTCAGACAAGAAAAATTGTCTGACAACTTCTCTGGCAGTAGACCTAGCATTTTTATTCAACAATCTCTCTACTCTATGTCAGTGAAAAACATGAGATGAAGAAGGTACAGTGAGTTGCTCACCTAGAGGTTAGCATCGGCCATAGTGATGGAAGGAAAAAAAAGCTTCTCTGTGGTGATTAAAAAATAATAGTTTAATTTTGGAGGCATTAAAATTTACAGGCAACCTGCTATGGTACATTTGTGTTTGTTCTACACCCACAGCGTCAACTTGTGGTTTATGCTGTAATTATGCTGAGCAAACTATATACACTTTCTGGAAGAAAGTGTATAATCTTATGTCTAAACTTATTTATAAATGGAACTTTGTGTGTGTGTGTGTGTGTGTGTGTTACCTATGGACTCCGAAACGGGTGAACCGATTTTCTTGAAAATTTACACAGTTTTACTATAAGCGAGTGTTCTTATCTAGGTTTTGTGTCGAGGTATCTATCCCCGATAAATATCGATAATCGAAAAAATCGGGTTATAGAAGGAGTGGTCCGATTTGAATCAAATTTGATACACTCATAGACAAAGACATAAGAAACAATATTCAGAAGTTTCAAGATTGCAGTTCTTACAATAGTGCAGAAAATCGATAATATATATATATAAAAGGCAAGATGTTTGTGTGTGTGTCTGTTTATCTGAGTATGTCCTTTATACAAATCTACAATTTTTATCTGATTCTCACCAAACTTCACACAAATATTCTTTAGGCTGAGTCTGAGCTCCAGGGCAATGGATTAGTTTTAAAGCTTTCATTACACCCAAGCAACGCTGGGCTATACTGCTAGTGATCACTAATTTAAACAATGGAAGTAAACTTGTGGTGATATCGAACAAGTGAGGAACCGGATGTTTGCCCTTAGAGGTTCAGGTAGTAAATGACCAAAACTGGTCTTTGCGCATCTGGGCTCCACGCAGATGTTCGGGTGGAAAATCAAAAATAAATAAATATCAAATTCTTTTTATAGACTCTTTTTCGCAAGTCAACGTGAATTTTGTTTATCATCCAATGGGAAGCCCAGAATTAAATCCGAGTGTGAATTCCCAAATGACTTGTTCGGAGCTCTGAAAACAAAATAAAAGGACGACACAAGAAAACAATCACCAGTTGAGAAAATACGAGCATAATTAACACGTCCCTTGACATACGTCAAGCAATCGTATTATGTTTGTCTCTCCTTTCTCTCTCATCTTTTTCTTCTCTGTTCACTGAACCACTTAATAACTGACCGGTACCTGAAGGACTGAGCAGAGACTTCAAAGACACTCCTAACAAACGAACGCACACATACATATTCACAAACTCTTTTCGACAATTACTGCTGTGAGCATTTTAACGACCTTTGTACCAATCAAAAGACATTACTTTCATTTGTAAAAAACCTTAATTGATATATATATATATATATATATAAATGTTGTTTCTATACACAATTTGATTTTCTTGCTTTATACCCCTCTTATAGTGGGCTATTTACTAACAAGGCCAAATTCAGTTAATCTGTTTCAACATACAAATACACTTAACTATAACGGATAACCCACTATAAACTCAAGCCCTGTTACAATGACTTGTGACTTTTTGCTAGCACAACCATTGATGACTTCCAAACAGTTTTGCCTCTCCAATTTCACTCACAATGGTTGAATCAACCCATGGTATGGTTTGTAGGTACTTCCCAGTGATGTCTCCCCAATTTGATATCAAGTCACCTTCCTGATAAATCAACTTTCGTGAGATTTGAACTTAGTCCTCATAGTCATAATGATAAAGTTCAAATCACTCAGCCATGTGCACACTATAGTAAATAAATTTCCAATAATTGCGGTAAAATTTTAAATTGGAATTTGTTTACATTTGTACATGGTTTTGTATATATAGGTGTATGTATTTTTTGCATATGTACCTTTTCATAGTAAGTTATTTTATTTTTATACTATAAAGAAAGCTTGTATTTTTTACTAAATGTCATGATGCACAGTTTTCAGGAAAAAGTAAGTACAAACACATTTACTTTAGAGAATCTGCCATTTCTATATATGTTATTTATCTCTGAATAAAAGGGAGTTGTTTCACGAGAAATTAGCTTGTGTTTTTGAGTTGACTAATATCAACCTGCTATATATGTACCATATTTATCCTTCTTAAGTACATACAAACTCAAAGATTTACACTATTCATCATTATTTTTTTTATTTTTATTTTTTTAAAAAAGATATCTCATATTAAGTTAATTTCCTTTAATAGCTCAATTCTCCAAAATTTTCTCCCCTCTGCTGTGGTCAGGTATTAAACTCACAACTTTTTGGGTCAAGTCACTTTTTGGATTACTCAACCAACACTTATCCATTGGACTAAATAAATACAGAATGAAAGGCATTTGAATTTATTCAAACTAACAGTATTTGGTTGAAAGTTTTCATTTTTACCTTGTGATATTTATTTCTTCTACTATGTCTGTAAATTTTTAAATCTCATTCTTGATTTTTTCCTGGAGCCTAGTTTTGATATATATATATATTCATTGATACTTTCTTGTGGCTTTTTAACATGAAAAAAAATCTTTTACACATAGGTAATTTTAATTATTAAATTTTCAATATTAACTATTACTACAAAATCTGTATTACAAATAAATGGTAAATTGAATCAAATTTTTAAAAAACAAATTTATGATAGAGAAAAGGATATTTTCTTTAACAATAATACTAACTTTTAATTTGCAAAATAATAATTCGTTACTCATCAACAAGTATAAAACTTAATAATTTTATTTTACCTCTGGACTGCCACGGAAATTTCTTTCATCTCATGACAATCAGTGAGAGAACAAAACAAAATCAATCAGTAATGCCGTACATAAGTAAATTTTCCTATTGACCAATCAGAGGTGATTTTCTATAAGTGGTAGAACAATATGGCGGTCACCACAAATGAAGATTGTTGGCTGCTAAACACAGTGAGAAAACGTTTTTTTTTTCTTTACCCCAAAAATATCTACTGTACTCAGGCACTGTAATAATATTTTAAATTTAATGACACAATATAGTCATTTTTTTAAAAATTTGTAACTTTATGGAAGAATTTACAAGAAGATCAGACAAATTTCTTCTCAAAAATTGAACATTTGAATTGAAAATGAAAAAAAATCAATGTGAAATACTGAAACTGAACTGATAAATGCATTTTGTTTTTATTAAGAGCTTCAAAGAACAGAAATCGTGGATAGTTATGATTGCCAACATCCTAAAGGGATACGGCACATAGAAGAAGGAAATGCTTGATTTATTGACAGTCAACCAACCCGGTAATCTCTTCTATCTCGTTACCACCAGAGTCTGTGGAAACCATAATCGCATGATAATTAGATAAATTTAATATTAGTTTCTGTTAGTAAGTAAATTGTAGTGTGATGGTACATAAATATGTAAATTTATTTATTTAGGTACCCCTCCCCCAACCACCAAAAAAATGCAATACCTAAGTTTAAAAAATAAAAAGCATTTTAAAAAATGAAAAAATCTTTTATTGAAGCTTTAGTTTATTTAAAATCATTAAAAATCCAATCCAAACTAATATTGAACTCACCATGTATTGTGCAATCATTAACTGAAGAATTAAAAATTTTAAAGATTCGATGATATAGGGAGATGGTTAATGTTTATTTATTTGGCCTTGTGTCATACATAACTGAACTCGCTACAACTTACGGATTTTATCCATTTTCATCATCAGAAGGTTGTAGATTGTTGGATGTCTGATTAGTGTGGAAGAGTGAAAGAATAAAAATATGCATTTTTCATGTTTAAATAGAAATTTATTAAAAGAAATTAATAATAATAATTTGTAGAAGTTAATGTTCAATGAGAAACAAGTAATGAGTTAAGGGTATCAAGAGTTGTAGAAATGTTCGTAGTAGTAATTTGTTGGAAAGAGTTTATGCGTACATATGTAAGTATGTATGAGCATTTGTTTGGTAGGAATGTCTTTGAATGGAGATGATGAAGTAAAAGGAATCAGCACATAAAAAAGAGGACGAATGAATGTGCAACGCAACATTGCGTCCGGATCAACTTAAAGTTTCACCTGTTACATTTTAGTGCATTATCTCGCTGCTCCCATCTGTCTGACGCTGACCCTGACCCTGACCGAAGCATTTTATAGTCATTTAGATGTTTCACATGGGATCGCTAAGTCTTTTTGGTCTTGCAAATCACTTCCATTGGTCAGAAAATTAATTTAACATCTACTTGCGAAATCCGGTTTTGACTTTTTCTTTAAGCACATGATCAATTCTCTTTCTATTTGACAAAACCAGCATTTCACATGTCATTGTGAATTTTTGTAAAAGTGAAGAAGATTGCTTTTAATTCTTTATTTCCTATCCACCACAGGTTCATCAGAAATTTCAAATAGAAAACCATGAAACTTTTACAGTTGAAAAAGCAAAACTAGTTCATTTTAATCTATTGAGTTGGAATTAAAAATCAGAAAAAAATAAATTAAAAAAAAATTTTTACTTTTATTTTTATTTTTAAAAACCTAAAGTATTGCTGTTAGTTTTATGGAGGTACCAAACGACAATAAAATATCTGAAGAAATTCCCTTAATGCATTGTTTTTTAATATTTCAGCTTAATACCAACAAAATATTGTAATAACAATCATAAAAATATGAATGCTGGTTATTAAGAAGTAAGATGGTACAAATAAGTTATGTAAAATTGACAATTTTTTCCATTTCACTGAAACAGATGTTAAACACTTCTATCTTCTCTTCATTCTTTCATTTTCTGAATGAAGCTAAGTAGCATTTTTAATGTTTTTGTTTTCTCATTTGATCAAAACAGAATAGTTTGTTATTTATGAGTTATTAATAGGAGACGTTAAACACTATCATTCTTTCTTTCATTGAAGCCAAGTAGCATTTCTGATATGTATTATCTTTCGATGCGATCAAAACGGAATAGTCTATTATTTATGAGGTATTCATAGCATAACGGTCATGCAGACTAATGAAGGGAGAGACAAGCTCAATTATTATATATTTCTAAAAAGCAAAATACTTTGCTGTATTTCAGACTGAAATTAGCTTGGAATTTTATTTTTTAATTGCTAAAATCAGCCAAATTGACAAACTTCTCAACACAACATAATTCTCTTTCAAAATTAAATATACTTTTCTGAAACTTTGAGGAAAATTAACTGATTTAAAGTTTAATTAATCTGGATTAAAATAAATATTACTTTTAGGTTAAAATATTGCAGAAAAACATTTTTAAGATGGAGGTGGGCATTTTTATGAGGTGTTAACAGATTTATTGATGGTGTGCTGTTTCATATTTTATTTTCCACACACACACACACAATAAAAATTAATTCACACCACATACACTCCTGATCAAAAATTTAAGACCACTTAAAAATCTTTAAAAAGAAATTTTTTTTACGAATAGATTTTAAACTCCTCCCACTTAAGGTTACCATTACTACAATCTAGAACTGCGCTGAAAAAAATAAACAAAAATGAAAAAAAAAAAAAATTAAACGTGGTGGTAGTCTGCTTCAGGTCCACCCATTTGCTTTTTTACTACCTACATTTATATACATAAACAAATTAAACTATGCACAGCTGACTATTAAAGAATGAAAAAGTTTTGTAAATTTTGACCTCATTCTAGGATCTTTTTTTTTTCATAAATCTGTGAATTTGTTTTGCTCATGCAAAGTTTTGAAAAAACACCATAAAAAAATTCACTATTTTTTATTCATAAGATTAAATGTGTTAAAATTACTTAACTTTTTAAAAAAAAAGTATCTCAAATTTATGTTAATACTTGCTGCAAAACATTGTTTATTTACTTAAAATGGAATGATCAATTATGCCATGCCTCTAATTTGTATTTAGATATTTATTTATTTTCAATTTTTCTAATCAAATGGGTCACCTATATTGCATATGATCCATTATTGTACATACACTCCTGATCAAAAATTTAAGACCTCTTAAAAATCTTTAAAAAGAAATTTTTTTTTACAGATAGATTTTAAACTCCTCCCACTTACTACAATCTAAAAGGTTATGGAAACAAAAAGCTACATTCCAAACATTTTATTTAGAAATTTACATTTTTATAAAATGAGGCGATTTACACATGATCAAAATTATAAGACCAGAGACAAAAATTCTACGAAATTGTACAAAAAGTTTATGAAAACATTCAACAACCAAATTTTATAATGAAGTCTACCTCCACTGCTTTTGATGACTTCAAAAATTCTGCCGGGCATGCTAGAAATAAACATTTCCATTAAGGTGCAGGGGATATTGCTCCACCTTCTGAAGATGGCTTCATGAAGTTCATTTTTTGTTGAATATTGTTTGCCATTTTGATAAACATCTCTTGTCATCCATCCCCAAACATTTTCAATTGGGTTCAAGTCCAGTAAGCATGCAGGATGTCCCAAGAGATGGACCCCATTTTCTTGTAGAAAGGTCAAAGTCCGTCTTGCAGCCTGGATTGCAGTATTATCCTGTTGGAATAACCATCCATCCCCACACAAACGATGGCCCTCCGTCATCAAAGATGCTTTTTGTAGCATGTTAACACAACCAGCCGCTCTCTGATGACCCTGCATCACCTGGAGCTCCATCGTCCCTCTGTAAGAAAAGGCACCCCATACCATTAGGGACCCTCCACTACTATGACATGCGAAGAAAATTTCAGGAGGCATGTTTTTGTTATGCCAATATCGTTGGAAGCCATCAGGACCATCGAGATAGAATTTTTTCTCATCAGAAAACAGGACTTTCTTCCACTTCTCAATGTCTCATGTTTGGTATTCACAACCAAACTTTAAGCGGTCCACCTTATGACATGGAAGCAGCTGAGGAATTTGTTTATGCTTTTTATTTACCATGCCTTTTCGTCTTAAGTGTCGTCTGATGGTTACGGGACTGCAATCAGCATCTGTGACTGCCTTAATTTGACTAGAAGAAAGTCCCCCGTCTTTCAGAACAACCCGTCTTATTCTCCTACTCAATGTAAGAGAAATTTTTAAGGGGCCTACAAGAGGATTTTGCTTTTCCATAATTCTCACTGTTCTTTAGAAAGTTGCAAATCACAGTTTTACTGTGATTTACCTTAACTGCGATCACCCGCTGTGACAAACCTTGCTTATGGAATTCTAGAATTTGAGAACGCTCAAATTTGGTAAGTTTGCTTGCTTTAGGCATGGTAACACCTTTACGCAGTGATTGCTAATTTCTAACTGAACTAAAAACATTGGAATTACCATAGATCTAACAATTTATACCCCTGGTCTATAAGTTTGATCATGTGTAAATTGCCTCATTTTATAAAAATGTAAATTTCTAAATAAAATGTTTGGAATATAGCTTTTTGTTTCCATAACCTTTTAGATTGTAGTATTGGTAACCTTAAGTGGGAGGAGTTTAAAATCTATTCATAAAAAAAAAATTTCTTTTTGAAGATTTTTAAGTGGTCTTAAATTTTTGATCAGGAGTGTATCTCAAAAAAATACAATTGTGTGGTAATTCACCCCTTACTATACCCTGTGGGGTCAAAAACAAGGACTGCACACCCAAAAGCTCTGACGTAGTTGAAAGCACACCACATGGTCAAAAATATGATTTTTTTGACCAATCAGGGCTCGACATAAGAAACACATTTCTTGATCTCCCCGGAGCCTCACCATCCAGATAAAAGGAAGGTAGAAACTCTCAACAGAACAGAGGGCCGAGCAACCAGCTCACACCAAAAGGGCACGCGACAGCTTGGAGCACACACACAGAGAGAATCCAGCAGTTCACACAACAGGCAGTATCACGGATCAGCAAACATTCTTTCACCCTCTCTTTCTCGCTACACATCATCCTACCTTTCCCTCTCACGTTCCCAGTTCCTTTCTTTCTTCCTTTTTACAGCTTTAGGGACAACTTCATTTTTGTACAAAAAAATAATTCTTTTATTTTTTTTTTCGAAAATAAACAAAAGTTTATTTTACTTTATTTGTAGTGCATTTTTCTTTTTGTTATTTGTTTGAGGGACTTCTTCGCCCTCTACAATGGCTTCATGTTTGGCATTTTTAATTAAAGGATACATAACTGTAAAAATGACTTGATGAATACAACATGAACATCTTTTTTATATATATATATTTAAGTATTGAGCAATTTTTAAAATTTAAGAAAATATTCTAAGTCAACTAATATTTTATTGAAAATTAATTACTTTGGCTTTATAGTCTTACTTATAAAGAACCATGTTGAAGAAATGTTAGAGAATTACCAAAACTTTTAAATTTACCGTAGTTACAATTGTTATTTTCTGATAATGTACATGGACATCTGCATTTATGAAATTCAGCACATTTATACATAAAAAAAAATTTGAAATTCTTTTAAAGTACAGGGGAGATGTAACTCAATTGTGGTAAGCTTTTCCATTTATGATTATTAAATATAGTTTTCAATTAATAGCAATATCACCTAATTGCTACAAATTAATGAGATTTTAAAAGATTTAAAATTTTATGAACTATTATAATTAAAATTTAAGAAAAATGGAAACAATTCTTGTAAAAAGTCATTATTGATCAAAAGTTATTTCTTATTCACAAAAGCAATTAAAAACTTTTAATTTAATAATTTCTTAGTTTTAGTACCTTGTTTATTTTACAGTCCTGAGCAGATTTTTAATAACTGGGAGTCCAGTTTGACAAAAAAAGATTTTTGATTTAAATTCTTCAAGGACTTGTCCTTATAACTAATTGATTGCTACAAAAATTAATTTCTTGAAATTTCATAAAATTAAATAAGAGGCAGTCACAGTTGTAAAAAAAAAAAAAAAAAAAATTATGATTTTCTAGAAAAAAAGACACCTTTCTAATATAATTTAATTTAATAAATCCTGAGAGTTTCATTAAAATCCAAGAATTATCTAATTTTAGCAGGAATTTCAAAATCAATGTTTTTCACTGTAAAAAGATGCTCAAATTCCCACACAAATTTAAGGCCCTCCATTGATGCTAGAGGAACATGATTTTTAGCCAAAATGTCTAAGTTCCTAAAAAGGATAAAAAGCATAATTTTTACATCAAAGAATCTTTTGATACTTCCTCCTAATAATAAAGATTTTGATGATGAAATTTTGTTTTTATTATGTTTTAGGTATTTTTCCATCATGTACCCTGTTTTTTAGCTTATTTTTGAAGTTAAATTTCAATTTCATTTGAAAGATAATCACTTTTATAAGATAAAATAAATTTCCTTATCTTTTTTCTTTTTTTTTTTTTTTTTAAAAATATATATAACCATATTGCCCAAAGCAAGGCATTTTACTGCCACTGTTTTGCAGGGGGTTACATAGAAGGAAAGTTATAAGAAAGAGTGACAGGTTATAGGGGGTGTCAGGAAGTGGGTAAGAGAAGGATGAGAATACTGATGAGAGTGGAGTGGACGAAGAAAAGAGCATGAGAGAGAGAGGATGCAGGTTAGCGAGATAAGAGATGACTATTGACTTTACATTTAAATTATTGGAGATTGTAGCTTTCGAGAAAGCAAGTAAATTGGAAAGGAATTCCACAGGCGGGAAGTGCAAGAAAAGAAGCTGCTGGAATAGAATTTGTTTGCAATTTATTGGTTTCACAGTAAAAGGGTGGGACCTAGTTACTAATCTTGTTGCTCGAGTAAATTTATATATAGAGGCACCAGTGAGCTAAGTTCATTGGAGCAGAAGCTGTGAAAGTATTTGTAGAAGAGACACAGGGAAGCCACATTGCGCCGGTGTGAAACTAACTGTATCCAAGCTGCCAAGTCAGGATCTTTCACATTATCGATTCTCCATTGGATTTTGTCAAGGACTCCTAGGTGGATAACAGGAGCACCCGACCAGATATGGCAGTATTCAATGCACGGGCGAATGGTAGATTTATATATGTGCAGGATTGTTTCAGGCGGAAAAAAACTTCCTGACCCTACACAGAGAACCAACTTTCTTAGCAGCGGATTTAGCTATGGATTCTCTATAGTCATTCCACTTGAGGTCTGTTATGAGAGTTAAGCCGAGGGGCACAGTGTTTTGCTTTCAGGGAGACGATCCTGATCCCTGCTAATGGATCTAGATAAAGTTTTTATATGTTTTAAAAATATTAATGCATTTACCTGTCGTGCAATGAAACATTATAGACAAAAACAACAATTTTAAAAATCTGTTAAAAATTCAATATTTGTTCTAGAGATGTGTTTTAAATTAAATTATTAAATTTAAAGATTAATTAACTGGATTTTGGCAAAAGTAATGCTTACTTTTTTGCTTAAAATATTATGAAAATAATGTTTATTTATGCTTGTTGGTCTGAGATGTCATAGGTTACCAAGAGTAATTTTCTAATTTCTGATATAATTTAATAAGTCACAAAAAATAAAAATAACTAAAATACAGAAAACCAAAAATGCAATAATCAAAACATTGGTATTTATATTTAAAGATATATAATCAATAATTGAAGAATATGATTTTTTTTTATTCTATATACTTTTATGAAACTTAGTAGGATTAATAATTTTATTTTTTTTATAATACATTTGAAGAATAATAAAAATTAAAACTAATCAAATGAAACATTTGCTTTTATTTTTTTAATTATTTTCTCACCTGCTTGAGGTCATAAAATGTTTATTTGCAGCCACTGAGTAATTTTATTATTTAGATTTAAGACTTATTAAATTAATGTATATCATGTAACTCTTCTGATAGGGAATTGTAGTCAAAGAAGGAAATTCATAATTATTTCCTTTTTGAACTTCAAAAACTTATCTAACAGTTGCTAAAATTTAAAATAAAATTCTTTTAAAAATGTATCACACTTGAAAATGATATGAAATTTCACATTTTTTGCTTCTTCAAACATTTCTTTATTTAATAAAAAAAACTCTTATGAACAGCAACGGGATGAATTTCCAGATTTTGAGAAATTACAAGTTAAATTTAAAAAATAAATATTCAGTGTAGATAGTTTTTTTCTTATCCAATCTGAAAGAAAATAATGTTTTATTAAATTATGTAAGCACCAATGATAAAAAAAAAAAAAAAAATCTTTTAGTTTTATTTTTAGGAAGGTTTAAATCAAATTAAAAAAAAAAATAGTAGAAACTTTAATTTTTGTTGGAAAAAAAAAAAAAAAAAAAAAAAAAAAAAAAACACTTAAAAAACATCCATTTTGGTGGTACCTAAAAGTTATATTTTATTCATTGTATACATAGCTGTAGGTATGAAAAAGCTGTTCACTAGGTACCACTAAAATGGATATTACTTTTTTCAAAAGGAAAGCGATATATTGCTATCCAAAAATACCAAAATTCAGAGAATTATTCAATTTAAATGAAACTTTCACCACTTATTAATAAATCAATTATAAACTGGATGGCTTATTAAAATACTTTGTAGAAATATTAGTGGTCCGGAGGAGGGGTACCCACCCACCATTTTTATATATATGAATCCTTTTAAAATTGAGAAGTGATGATAAATAATTTTTATGGTCTTATAAAGAAAAAGTTGAAGATATCATTTCAGTAAAAAGCTTTGCCACATCAAATGAGAAAATCTTAAAATTCTGTTGTGAACCCTTACAAAAATAGTTCAACTTTTACTGAGAGTTGATTGATGCATAATTTAATAAAATTACATTATTTTCTTTCAGGTTTCAGTGTTGACAATTCAGTCTCTACATCCAAAGCATTTATTTTAGCTACCCTCAGAAATTTGAAAAACAGAAGAGGAAAGAATAAGAGAGGAAGAAAGAAAAAATTGAATTATTCAGTTCCAAAATAATTTTTAATATTTATTCATTAACAAATAAAATCTATTTTTAAACGGTTATTTTATGAGAAAAGTTGGAAATATTTTTTTCTGGTCAGCTCCTACAGCTCATTTACTTAAATCTGCACATTTTTAAAGTTTTTGGTTGATTGATTTTTACACCATTTCAATCATTTTTAAGGTTATTTAAATGATGAATTTTGCACAGGGAAATCACTGAGTACGAAACTCACTACACTGTATTAATAGTCAACCAAAATAGTCTCAGTAACCATAGCCTCCCATGTCAAAGTGCTTTATATTTCTAAAATAAATGAAAAGACTTTCCAAATGTTTATATTTTTTGAAAGATAAATCTCAAATCAGTCAACATTTTTTTTTTGATACTATGATGTACAAATTTTTCACCAGATCTGTTCAACTTGTACAGTGAGAATATTTTGAGGACCCTAGAAGTTATGCCTGGATTCGTAATTGGAGGCTATAATTTAAACAACCTAAGGTACGCAGATGATACAGTGCTGATAGCAGACACAGAAAGGAAACTACAAGACCTCCTACAGAAGGTAGCTGAAGAAAGTAACCAGAAAGAACTAGAAATAAACTGCACGAAAACTGTATGCATGGTCATCAGTAAAAAGGGGCAGCCCAAAATGCCAAATACAGGTCGGGGATAATAGAATCAAGCAGGTACAAAAATTTAATAGCTGGGAAGCGTTATAACAGAAGACAAAAAGTGCGACATTGAGATCCGAAGGTGAATTGGCATGGCGAAGGAAGCATTCCAGAAGTTGAGTAAAGTATTAAGAAACAGGACAATTTCACTAGAAACTAGAAAGAGAGTACTAGATTGCTACGTGATGTCCATCCTTCAATATGGCAGTGAATGCTGGACAATACCATCAAAGATGAAGAAAAAACTTGAAGCAGCTGAAATGTGGTTCTACTGAAGGATGCTGCAAATATCATGGATCGAGCATGTGAGCAATGATGAGGTCTTGGAAATGATGTTAACAAAAAGGAAATTAATACTGAACATCAGGAATGAGGAAGAAGGGCTTAGAGAACCTGATACTAACAGGCCAGATAGAGGGGAAAAAGAGACAGGGGAAAGCAACGGATAACATATTTGAAAGACCTAATCAGGTGGATGACGGAACGAGGATTGCATGGTGTAACAGGAGAAGGCGTGCTCAGAGTCACCGGGGATAGGGAAACATGGAAAGCCATGATCGCCTACGTCCTGAAGGGACAGGGCACATAGAAGATATACAAATATATCCTTAATTTAAAAAAAAAAAATCCAATAAAACTTTAAAAAAAATGATATAAGCTTTCAGTTATTACAGATATGTTGAAGATGAACAACACTGGAGAGCATGTTATTGATCTCACCAAGTCTGCCAAGACACCTGCAGGACTATAAAAGGGAGGGAATAAGCTTCCTATCTTTTCATTCTAGACTGCAGTAGGGACAAGATACATCTCATCGCCTCTAGGGAATCCCCTCCCTACCAGGTGGCCAGCTACTAAACTCAAAACCCAGCCATGTTGCATCTCATATACGCATTTTTAACAAGAAAACCTGTTTTTCTTCTGTTTCAGTTATCGAGGTAAACAAAAGTATATTTTCTTGAATTATGTTATTCTTTATATAAAACATATACTCAGTAAAGAGTTTGAATTATTTATCTGTTTAGTTAACTCAAAAGTTTCATATCAAAATGCTCAATCAGGGCCACATGTTTGATAAATATACTTAATTTATTATCAGATTCCATATTTGTACTCTTTCTAACTTACAAATTTCAAATTCTTAACTTGCTAGAATTTTGTAAAATTTTATTTCTTGGAAAGTTATCAACCACAACTGGATACAGACCTGTAGCCACACAATCTCTACACTTAGATGAATTGGCTGTCTGCTCCAAAGAGCATAAGAGAGAGTACAGCAAGCTGTAAAACAAGTGAATACAATGATGCTATCATTTACAGAACAGTATCCCATGTACAAAGTTGAATTATCCCCATATAGACAGTCAATGGTTATAGCAGATGAAGATGAACCGTGTCATGATGTTTACGAGGACCGAATATAAGATAACCCACCCAGGATAAACTCTGGTTCAACACCTTAACTTTTCAATCAGAAAAGATATACTTCATGCATTTGCTGAGAGTAAAACATTCTGTACATCTATGTCAATCATTTTGAGAGAAAGAGAGAAAAAGAAAAAAAAGTGTTAACAGGTCAGTTTTTTCTCTTGACACTATTACTGTATACTCCATTGACTATTTAGTTATTTGATTGTTTATTTACAAGATTATAAAAATATGCAAACCAAGCACAATGCAATATTTATCATTTACCATTTTATAAAGAAAAACACAGAAATACTTTTTTATATATAAATGTTTTTAGACAATAAAACTGCGAATGCATGTTTTGGTGCAGTGGATATTGGCTCAATGAGAAATCTGGGAACCAAGGTTGATTTCCAGTTGAATTTGTTGCATTCATATGCACAAATACCCTTGGGAAAGGTTTTAATCCGTCACTTCTTCCAGCTATGGGTTCTATAGTCTTGGTTGGCAACTAGTCTACTGCAGAAAAATTTTCTGCCCAGTCAATCACATCTCTTTTGAGATATGATTGTCCAAGTGTGTATCACATATAACACTTTAACTAACTTTATCAGGTATTTCTAGTAATTCAGTCAGTTAAGTGCCATACGTGAAACACGCTTGGGCGATCATGTCTTGAAAGAGACATAACTGACTGGGCAGAAGATTATCCCGCAGTAGGTTGCCATTGCTTTCTGCGGTAGACTGGTTGCCGACCAAGGCTATAGAACCCAATCTGTCCTGTTATTTAACCCATAACTGGAAGGAATAGGCGGATTAATACCTTTCCCAAGGGTATTTGCACATAAGTGAATGCAATGAATTCAGCTGGAATTCAAACTCGGCTCCCCGATTTCTCATTCCGAGCTGATATCCGATGTACCACAACACACATCCAGTAATTAGGCATCCTTAATCATGAACATGAAAAGAAAAAAAAGTATAATTAAAACAAGTAATCAGAGATACAAAATAATCTAAGAAAATGAATACTCTCCAGAGAAATGATTATTTAAATTGCTTTATGAAATGGTGAATAAATATGGCATTGAAATTAGTTCACATTTTTTTTTATGAACTTGTAAAGAATCAATTTAATGTTTAACATTTTTGTATGAAAATTCTAAACAGCTTTAAAAAAAAAAAAAAAATTGCCAAGAAAGTATACAGTAATTAATAGAAGTGTTAAGAAAGGGGAGGGGACTTTTAACTATTTTTTTCTACTAAGGTCCAAAATATTAATCTTTCTAAATTTTGTTTAACAGAAATTTTGAAAGGGCAATAAGCAGGTATCACCAAAAATGCATGCACACTTTCAATAACAGAAAGAAAAGTAATGTTATATATATATATATATATATATATATATATATATGATTTGTTTGAACATTATTTTTTTTATTTTTTATTTTTTTATAATGTTAAAACAAATCATTTCAAATTCTTGGTTGTTTATAACCAATTTTCGTTATATATATATTAATTTACATGAATAGATATTGATGATTAACTATTATAATTACCCAGTGTTATCTATTTATATTTTAATTCTACCTTTGTAACTGTAATTATGTAGTTTGTGTTGATGTGTATGTTTTTTTTTTTAGTTAGGTTTATTTTAAATACAAAATTTTAAAAAAAGAAAAAAAAATCCTTGTAGAACATATGGAATACCCCACCATTTTAAGAACCTGATATATTTAACAAATTTGAATTATGTAATGGTTAATCTTAATTCAGCACCTGATGATTGCATGGTGCATGTATATTTATTAATATATAGTTTATAGCAAAATTTATATATATATCTTATATATATATATATATATATTTATTAATATATAGTTTATAGCAAAATTTATATATATATCTTATATATATATATATTTATTTATAGTTTATAGCAAAATTTATAGCAAAATTTATATATATCTTATATATATATATATATGTTTATTAATATATAGTTTATAGCAAAATTTATATATATCTTATATATATATATATATATTTATTATATATATAGTTTATAGCAAAATTTATATATATCATATATATATATATATATATATATATTTATTAATATATAGTTTATAGCAAAATTTATATATATCTTATATATATATATATATTTATTAATATATAGTTTATAGCAATTGTATCAAGATATTTGAGTCAATTCTCCGTTTATTTCACTTTTTTTAAAAACAATTTTATTTTCGTCTACTGGCTTGAATAATCAAAAAAATCTTATAAAAGAAAAATGTGCCCTCCAACAATATTGGAACCTATGTTCCTTTTTGCAGGAGAACCATTGTTAGGTCCAATGTGCTTTTAGCGAGCTTGGCCATGAAAAGAGTTGTTAATAAAGCAAGTTTGTATACTGCCTCAAAGTTTGTAACTGCTCAATTTTGTATCCAAAGCATAAACAAAACAATTTCTAAAGTAATGGATTTTTATTTATTAATCCAAATTTTCATCATCTGTACTACTCAATATAGGTATCCATTAAAAATAATATTTTAAGTGATAAAAAATTTCAAATAAATAAAAATTCATTACTTCTAATATACACACCTCACAGGAAAAAAAAAATGCAAATGAAAGATAAAAAATGTGAGGCACATCATCAAAATATGAAAAATTAAGATGACAAGAAAAAAGTATTAGATTTTTAAAAGGGAAAAACTATGAAAGCTTTTAGAAACCATCTTGGAATAAAAGATAATACTTAAAGGAAAACCATGCCAAGTTATATCGCTGCTTTATGTGTAAAGGTGACAAGGATAGCTATCATAACATATACAGCTTTAGGCAGACATTTTTAAATATTCATTTTGGCATTTTTATTTTAAGAAGAACTTTTCAATCATCAATTATTCACATATTTCATTGATGAAATTCTGACAAGTCCAGACTGCTGTATCTAATAATAATAATAATAATAATATAAATAAGCAAATATGGTAAAGCAATGAATTGGAAAAGAAAATATAGCTACATGTTTAATTTTGAGGACGCCTACTGACCAAGTTTTCATAGCCTAATGAGTAATGTGTTGCTCTGCTCAGAAAAACTACCAGGGATAAAAAATGCAAATGAAAAATCTGATCGCATGCATTTAATTACTACCCAGATTCAGAGTAGTTTATGGTTAAATATACAAATAAGTTGGGAGTTGTTTGCCAGGGCTGGGGAGTGTAAAATAAAATGAACAAGCCACAAGTGTGTTTCCCCCACAATAATAAAAGTATTTCCATCCAACACAAACTAATGACCTTGTAATGGAAAAAAAAAAAAAAAAGTTTAGTAAATACAATAAACACAATAGTAATTTACATATTTGCAGAGAAATTGTTAATTAAGTTATAACATTAAAACCAAAATCTGGCAAAATAAAATATACTCAAACTAATTAAATACTAAATTGTTGAAGCAATTTATAGTCATGCATAAAAAAAGTGAGAAATTCATTATCAGTCCCTTGATGGCTTTAATCTCCGGTTGGGCTAAGGGCAGAAGAGACAAACAACCTCCTCCAGGATGATATTAATAATGATAGTGGCTCTCAAGAGTTTTTTTTTTTTTATAATCATTTCAGTTTCACCCCCAAGCAAAGCTGAAATGTTACTGATGTGCAGAAGTTACAGTGAAGAAAGAAAGAAAGGTACAGGGGTTGCCCAAGAAAGAATAAGAGATGGATGGGAATTAAGTAGATAGAAGATGGCAACTGATATTGCATTTAAACTTTTAGAGATTGTAGCTATCAGAGAAGCAAGCAAACAGAAGGGAGATCTACAAACAGGAAGTGCAAAAAAAAAAAAAAAAAAAAAATTAGTTAAATGTAACCACCTCTTTTACTCTATTTCCATGGTAAAAGGGGTGTGGATCTTGATGCCAATCTAGTAACATGCATAAATACATGTGGGTTGAGAACCAGGGGAAAAAAAAATCTTGTCAGAGCAGTTGTCATGAAAATACTTGTAGAAAAGACAGAGGGAAGCCACATCACGTTGAGAAAGTGACTGAAGGTGGGCTGCCAAGTTAGGATCAATTACATTGCAGATCCTCCTTTCAATTTGGTTGAGAACCTCAAAATGAATGGCTGGAGTACCTGACCATATATGGCAACAGTATTCAATGCACTGACCAATGGTAAATTTATAAAATGTGCAAAGTGGATTCTGATAAGAAAAACTTCCTGGTCCAACAGTAGCCCAACTTTCCTAGCGGTAGATGCAGTCATGGATTCGATGTAGTTATTCTATTTGAGATAGGTACCTCCACTAAATCGAAAAAAAACAAAACAAAAACAAACAAAAACTGCACAGTTATTTTTAAACTGACTTTTTAAAAATGAAGTTTTCTTGAAACTTTCATTTTAGTTTTAATTGAAAGCTAAATGGTTAAATTTACTATTTCCAGTCAGCAAAATACTCTTTTATTTCAAACAGAAATTATATTGATTGGAATATAAAAGTTTGAGTTTTTTTTTTTAATTTTGCCACCATTTTTGAGTGATCGACATGTGTAAACAAATGTTAATTCTCGGTTTTAAAAATCGTGCAAAAATAAAATATGCATGTGTAACACATTATTTTTGTAAAATTAGCAAATTTTGTTAAATTAATCTGATTTACACAAGTATTACTTATTTATAGCATGAAATTTAGAATAAACTATTTCTTAATCACAGATTTGAACTTTTTGACCTGTGCGCTGTATATCAAATGTATTGACAAGAGATAAAGTGTATGGTGTTTACAAGAATCGAAAGTGTACAAATTATTTTTTCTGGTAAGAAAGGAAACTGACCTTTTAATTTGAACAAAGAAATTACCATACAAAAATAAATAAATAAAAATAAAAAATTTTTAAAAATATGGAGGCAAAACAATTTTTATTAAACTTTTCAATTTTTGATGGGCAATATAATCATCAATTTTTTACTAAAAATCTATCTGCAACAAATCATTGATGATTTTAAGATTATTTTTGAAATTTTATAAATTATTATATTAAAAAAAAAAAAAATGAAAACAATTCTTTTAAAATTTCATTAGTAATCAAAGAGTTGTTTTTCTTCAGACTATAATGTCCTGAATTTTTATTATTTATTCAAGTAATTAAATAATAGAGTTTTATTGCATTTTTTATTTTACTCTTCGGAGTAGATTTTTGGATACAGAGGCAAAATATAAAGAAAAAAAAATAGATGATTTATATTCCCCAATGAGTTCTGTGTTTAACTATTAAAATTATAGACTGTAACAAATTAAAATTTCATGAATTTACGTGGAATGGGGGGGGGGGGGTTAACAGAGGTAAAAAAGAAAAGTATATATTTTCAAAAAATAATTTCATTCATTTGTGAATGAGTACTAAAGTTTCATTAAAATCCAATAATTTGATTTTTGTGATTTTTTCCAAATTAATGTGTTTGTCACCAGAAACAAGTGGGTGATGTCATTATGTTTTCCATTTTTAAACAGTCGTAACGTTTTGGTTACCCGCTAACTCAACTCAAATCAAGATTTTCTGCCAAAATTTTGAATATTTTAGAAGGGATTAAAAAAAAAAAAAAAAAAAATTAAAAATTACTTCCATCTTTCCTCTTAATAATAAAAACATTTTGATGGAAAAAATTTGCTTTTATTACGTTTGGGACCTTTTTTATTCATACTATGCTTTTTTTTTTAGTGATTGCATGGAGGTACCTAATTTGAGAGAGTGAGGCCAAGGAGTTGCAGTGTGTTACTTTCTGACTTAACGTCCTCTATTCTGATGGTAGACAGGAAAGTTTCTTTATGATGGTTAAAGGAGACAAAACTTCATTTTGGAAGCATTAAAATTTACAAACCATTTCCTACTTCATTCAATCACAAATTGGAGATCAGCAGCCAAGTTTACTTTTTCAGCCTTGACAGATTTCTTAGAGAAAGGAGAAAATGGTTGTGGTATCTGCATAGATGCCTACTTGGGAACTGATTACACCAGGAAGATCATTGAAGATCAGTAAAAAGCATAGGACCTAAGATAGAGCCTTGAGGGATGCCACTGTTTGTATGGAGAGATCTAGAAGCTTGCCTGTTCAAAACAACCTTCCTTTCAGGATTTGATGGAAATGATTGGATTAAAATCAAACAATTGTCCAGAAATACTGGAGCTCTGGCATTGTCTGACCACTTTTTGATGTTTTTGTCCCTGTTTGTGTTCGCCTTCACCTTTGCAGAGGCTGTTATGCCATGGCCAAACCATGACATCTTTTGACATTTAATAGTAGCAAGAAAAGATTCCTGTCAGTTCACAACACTTGACCTTGCTCCATACAATTATTAGTAGATGTAGAGGAGCTTTTCCAAGCATCTGTTCTAACTTTGGGATCTTTTTTCCTGCCTTAACCAAGAGTATCCAAAGCTCACACCCACAGAGGAGGATGGATACAAGTGATTTTTAGAGCTTGTATAGAAGCTGATGTTGCACTTCCATATCCTCTCCAGTCACTGCTATTGTGATTCATGTACGGATTTCTGTGTGGCCAATGCTAATGTCACCATGGAACGTAAAACACTGGAGGAGTTATTGTCAAAAGATGGTTAAATAACCAATTTCTAAAGGTAAATGTTTTGAGCTTATGGTATTTTAAAGTTACAATTCCATTATCTTATACTAATGTAGGTCCCTCCATAAAAAAAGAAGCCATACTATGATGAAAACATACTCCAAACCTAAGTTTTATCACCAGCATTTTTATTAAGAGGAAAGATCAAAGCATTTTTTGAATGCTTAATTTTTTTTTAAGCTCTTTTTAAAATATTCAAAATCTTGATTAAAAATCATTTTTCCTGCATCATTATGTACTATAAATTAGCATAACAAATTTTAGCATTTTTTTTTTTACAGACAAACATTAATTTGGAAATTCTTGCAAAATTCAAATTGTTAGATTTTAATGGAACTTTCAGGACTTATTCACAAATGAAATTATTTTAGACGTTCTTTTTAAACTTATGTTTCACCCCCTTAATTTCATTAAAACTTGGGAAAGTTAACATTATAATTTTAGTGATTATATTAAAAGCAGAGTTCTTTAGAGAATTTAAATCAGTTTTTTTTTGCAAGATCAGACCAGTCTTACTGAAAATCTGAATAAAAAATGAAACAAACTAAAACATTTTGAGAAGCTTTTAATTGCCCTTATGAATAAAATAATCTCAAGTAACAATGTCTCAAAAAATATATTTCAATGAAAAATGAATCTTTTTTGTACAAGATTTGTTTTAATATTTTTTTTAAAGTTTAATTGGAATAATTTTCATCTTTAACTCCTTTAAAATTCAGTTTCAATGGTGTAACTCTTAGGAAATATTAAGTTAAACTATATTTACTAATCATATATTGTAAAGCTTATTACAATCTGATACTTCTGGATATTTTTAAAAGAATTTTGAATTGTTTTGGATGTAAAAATGTGCTGAATTTTATAGTCAATCATACACGACTTTATTAAATTAAGAAATTAAGAGCAACAACTATAGTGAATTCAGAGCTAAAATTCTCCAAAATTCGATAAAACATTAGATTATAGAATATTTTCTTAAATTTTTAAGATTAGCAAATACTTAAAAGACGTCTGCATCATATTCCTCAATTATTCCTTTTAAGGTTAAAGATCCTGTAGAACATTAGAAAATAAAAACTGCCATCGAGCTGTTAAAAAAGCTGCCAACAAGCTACCATTGTGTGAAAAAAAAAGAAAAAGAAAAAAAAAAGAAAAGCAAAATGCATTTCTGCGATGTTCTAAAATGAAAGTAAATATTTATTTCAAATCAGATTAATTATAGTTTAAATCAGCTAATATTCTTCAAATAAAGTTTCAGGAAAGTATATTTTATTTTTGGAAGATTTTTTTAATCAAGTGATTTACATGGTGCTAAATTCTAAAACTTTTGAAAATTTCAAAGAAACTGCTTCCAATCAATTTAAATTAGTTTTTAAATACAGCATAGTCTTTTGTTTATTCAAAATATCAAATTTAATCTCTTAGCTTGAAATTCAAACTAAAATAAAAACTTCAAGATTAAAATTTCTCTTTAAACATGAAGTATCACGTTTTTGTGGAGGTACCTATTCTGATACTAATATATTAATCAAATTTCATACTAGACTCATTTAACAATATTAAAACTATGCATCACTCAGATGGTGAGAAGAAAAATGGGTGTTATGAAATTTCAGTGTTCCATTGCTTAAAATTTAACTAATATCCTTGAGTATTTTATGTAAAAGAATTTTTTTTTTAATTATAGTTTGGTTGACTTGCTCTGCTGCAATCAGGATCAAGACATTTTAAAAAGGATTGATAAAAATTCATGCAAATCCATCAACATTTGTTAGGGTTACAAATTTGCAGTAAATAGAATTATGCTGAGCAAATTATATAAAACATCTTATTATAGGAGTGTTTAACTGAAACATTTTCTTAATTTTGCAACTAACTTAACTTAAAGAAAAGTAATAAAATATGGCAGTCATTTTTCATTAACAGGTCTTTTATCAATTTCTCTTTATATTATAAAGACATTTCTAAACAGCAATGAGTTATCATCCATATGTACAATATATATATATATATATATATCATATAGGCTAGAAAAAAAAAATCAGATTTCTTGCAAGAATATTTGGCAGTCTCCAGCAAGAACCTTCTCATAATAAATTAAGCACTTGGGGAACAGAGTTGAAGCCATGATAAATTCAAAATGAATTCAAATTTAATCTGAATAACTCAATTTAACAGCAATAATTGAAATTCAGGAAAGGATTTCTAAAAAATAAAAAACAATCCATTTAATATTTTTTTTAAATAATATTTTTTATTTCAGAGTGATAAATGGAAAATTTTATAAAAATTATTTTTGTAATTAATCTGGCAAAAGAATATAAAATTTCTTTATCTTCATGAATAAAAAAATTCAGCAAGCAGCAGTTGAAAATAACAGGATTTCTTTATCTGGAGAGAGAAAAACAAAAGTTAAATGTCCTAATAGGAAAATAAAGTTAAGTTTGAAATATGAAAATTTTTTTTTAAAAAGACATTTGATTTTTTTTATCCAAAATGTGTACATAAAACTATATGACGAAATAATGAAAATAATTTTGTATGAAGTTTTAAACAAAATGGCTTATTTTCAATTTTATGTATCAAAGCTGATCGATATTTGTTACCAAGTTAATAAATACAGTGAAAATAAAAAAATAAAAAGTTATATATAACACTGTTCATTAAGGAGTAAACATTTAGAAGGAAAAAAATTTTAATTTTCAGAAGTCACATTCTACAAGCTTCTACACATAAAAGTAAAGTTTATAATCCTTAAACAAAAGATGGTGCTGAAAAGTGATTCAACCTATTCCCCACAAATCAATACTGAAATAGTCATTTTGAGAGATCAGCCCAAGAACGTTTTAGCATCCAACTTCAAAAATATGAGCGAGAGTTTTAAAATATAAAGTAGAGGTGAATTCCTCTATCTGGGAAAAAATTTGCATCTACTTACTTGCTGAATGTTTACCATATCATCTGGATTTAACACCTTCAGTTATTATTGTGCTCTCTGTATCTGTTTCCGTAGAAATAAGGAGACATTATTTTTGGATTATCCCTCAGATATTACTAAAACTAAATGCATAGCAGTTAATGAGAGCTAAAAATATTTACCTAAAATAGTCCCAACTCAATTTTAATCCATACAATTAACTGATTGGAGAGATGTAAACGGTACCAGTTTACCAAAAAATCACAACTAATAAACTAAATAAAATAGTATATGAAGTTGGTTCACTGGGTGATTATAGCAGTTACAAAAAAAAAAAAAAGGTCATGGGAGTTATCCAAAAAGTTCAGAGAATTTAGACAGTATACTAAAACTGAATGTAATATAAACTTTTTACTACTATCATAAGCTGGTTCTGTAATGTATCCAAAGAGACTTTTCAAGTAATGAAAACTGGAAATTTTGTTCAACTCCACTTGCAAATCTTGTTTTGATATCCATAGTGTACTATATTTTAACCTATGACACGTATCAGCCCAGTAGTGGTTTAATAGAAAAATAAGCCTTTGAGCAGGGATTCAGCTACATTTTTAGTTTAATCATTTCATTTTGGCAAATCTTTGCACCTCACCAAGACACAAAAATATTTAAAAGAAAGTCAAATTTTGAATCATTGATTTTACCTGTTCTTTTCCAAAGTTGATTTTTTTTCTTGAGATTTCCCAATAGTTGAGACACACTTTGGACTTGCAGAATGAACAGAAGCCCCAATCAATGATGGAGGAATCCACTATAAATAAAATCAATTTGACATTGAGCAAACAGGTTAGTATTTCTGGACCTAATTTTGGCAGCCCAGTTCATGGATTTCAAAAACAATTTGTTATTTCATAACTGTAATCTGTAATCAAAAGTAAAAAGCATAGTGATCCTAAAGAAATAGATGAAGGTTATAAAATTTTTTTTAAATTACCCAGATTAAGAAAACTGTATATGAAATAGTATGTTAAGAAACTAAGTACGAACTTAACATTTATGCAATAAATATATTTTAATAATAGTAGAAATTTACTGCAAAGTATTTACATGCAAATAAAGCTGTAGACCCAGTTTAAAAAAAATTTGACAAAATGTTCCATAAATAGATAAATAAATATGGAGTTTTACTAATGAATTAGTATAGGATGAACTTAAACCTGTTTCGAAAAATGGAAGGAAGTATTTAACGACATCAAAACAGGAAATGCTCACTTGCACGGAGGAACATTTAATCCTTTCATCAGAACACCTGAAAACTCATGAAAAATCTAATGCATTTTAAGTAAGAGAACACCTGAATATGTCTAAAATATTGTAAAACTGTTTTGAAACATCAAGTATGTATCAGCTGATGAACCCGAGGCATCACCTAGATAGAGCCAGAAAGCATGCCAGTAAACAAATTAGAAATGAAAAAAAAAGGTTGTAAACTGAAAATTCCATCATTAACACTTCAATTTTGTTTACCCAACCATGTCTGAAAGTGAAAGTAAAAGTGACGCAGACTTCAGTGAAATAGCATTGACAGAATTGGATTCTTAACAGTGAATTGAATAGAGAGAGAGAGAGAAAAATCAACTAATTTTGCTATCATCATAGAAGTATTCTAATTTACTTTCAAATAAACACGCCGGTATTTCAGACATGAATAACAATTGAATTCTCTTTAAAAGCTGATAGGGTTAAACTAAAATTTGAGGACAGTTAACAGTACATAATGTCCACTACAAGTAACACAAATTTCAAACAAAATGTTTAAATATTTTTGGTTACTTTATGTCAGGATCTAAATAACCTGATAACAATAAACGAGAAAGTTATTCAATAATCTTTC
Organism: Ascarosepion bandense; assembly: GCA_037127315.1. NCBI lineage: Eukaryota > Metazoa > Mollusca > Cephalopoda > Sepiida > Sepiidae > Ascarosepion > Ascarosepion bandense. The sequence continues at coordinate 617,700 of JBBBDQ010000160.1, read as the reverse complement.
GTGTGCTTCTAGGAAGACCAAATAACAGTGTCAAAAAAGCACCTTATAGAATAATTTACAAGTACAAGAAAAGAAATATGTGCTAATTAAGCTTGAATTGCCTTTAAAAGTTTTTCAAATCTGGCAGAAGCATGCTACATATTTTCATTTATGCAGTATGAAGGTTCTTCAAGACCATCAAGAACAGTGAAAACAGTTTAAAATTTTTAATTTCTTTTTTGTCTAATCGATATAAACATTAGTATTTAATATATATTTGCAAGAAATGTCATCTAATTTAGCATTTTTTCTGTTAATTGAAGTGTTTTTTAAGCCGTATAGACCCTATTCTTTTTTGGTAGCTCTTTTATAATTGTAATCTTAAAATATGCATTGAGACAGGAAAAAAAACGTCATACTTTACAATATTAAGAAAATTAAATGTTTACACTATAAATTTACTCTTTTCTTTGTTTCAAAATATTGAGCATAATAATGGATAACCACTTTCTTGGAGCAAAAGAAATTTCTTTTTTTTAATCATATCACCCCAAGCAAGGCAGTAACGCCACTGATGTGCAGGGGGCTACGTAAGAGTGAAAAGATTGAAAAAGAGAAAGCCGGAAACCACATCCTAAATGGGGAACAAGAGATGAGCCTCTTCACCTGTTCAATAGACGCGGGTGGAGTGTGAACCGGGCAATAGTTTAGTCTATCTACTCCAATAAAATATACATACATATATATATATATATGAACATAGTTTAAACTTTACTTTTGTTTTAAAAATGTTTTTAATCAGATTACATGCATAATATTAAAAAAACTTTACCTAATGACTTATTTCACTGTTCCAGACTTAATCATGAGATGTTGCCATTAGAAAAGTAAAATTTGTCAGTAATTCATATCTGTAGGCTTTGAATAACCCTATTTTGTAACTAAATTTATCAAGTACAAAATTAATATTTTAAATCTATCCTTCAATCTACATATATTTTGAACAAACATCAATCAAGTGATATTGGCTAAAATGAACAATGATTTTCCCCATATACCATTAAATTCAAATATTTGCATTAATGTCTGTATAATTTTAGGAAGCAGTATTATGAGAGCCATCAATAATGCACACAAAACTAAACCATACCTGATGTCTGTCATCACTTGTTGGATCATGCAGATGAATACCAATTTCACAGTAGGATTTTAACAATATTAATCCTAAATAAAAAAAATAAACATTCATATACATTAATGGAAAAAAAAAAAAAAAAAATTAAGTCTTTAAAAGCTTATTTTCTACAACTTAGAATTCCTTAAAATATATATATAAAAATAAAACAAAACCCTGTCCACCAGATAATTTCAAAACATTAAATGTAACTTCAGAAGGGAGAGGAAAAAAAAATTGTTGGTGGCTAAAGCATGCCAAAGTCAATTCAAATACTAATGTTAGTGTAGTTATGATTTTAAAAATAGTATGCAAATCTCACTAGTACAGACAGCAGGAGTTTGACAGCATTCATTCCCCTCCCCGTCAATCAATGCAATGCACTGTACATCAAAATATTTTACAGGAGAGGAGACAAAAAAAAAAAAAAAACCTTTCTTGGACACCCTAGTAAGTTTTCAAAGATAGAATTTAAGACGTCTGTATTGTGAAATCTAAATTATCCAAAGTTCAATTCTAAGTGCAGATAAAAAAATGTTAAATTTTTTCCCTTAAATACATGAAAATGTGTGTACCAAATCAGAAATGTAGTGAATATCCAAATAGTGTGTACAATATTCCAAGTACCTAAAATTTTGGGGGTAGGAATAAACAAAAATGAAATTAATCTGCTAAACAACAACAAAAAAAAAAAAAGACACAAACACACTTATAAAAACAGATCAACCAGTTATAAAGAAGAAACTAACCTCGAGAATCCAACCTGGGGTAGCGTTGAAGCCATTGATTCAGCAACAGATTGCTGTATCTCAACTGTTCAAAGAAACGTAGATATTTGGAAGTTGAATAACTTGGAAAAATACGTTCAAAACTGCCTGAGCGCATCTCTTCATCAAGAGTTAGCAGTAAAACACGAATGTCATATGGAGTTAATATATCCAAAATGGTTTGTTGTGTTTGCTGTAAAAAAAAAAAAAAAAAAAAAATCATAAAAAAATTTTTCTTTTTATAAACAATGGGAGTAAAAATGGATAAGTGACGAGGAGTTTACACTTACCATGTCAAGATTGCGATGACAATAATAGTTGTGCTTTAGTTTTTCGTCCCCAGAAAGATTTTGACTGAAGAGTCGTTTATCAAGGCAGTATCTGTTTGGAGGTTTGTAATGACCACTGTAAATAAAAATTAGATTTGTCAATATTATTTTACAAATATGCTTAATTCAAAAAGTTTGAAATTAAAATTTGATGTGTTTATAATTTTGTTCCTAGTATAAAAAAAAACAATTAAAAATGAGTTCTAATATTTTCAATTGAATCGGTATAATTAAAACAGCAAATATAAAAAATGTAACTTATACAATTTTAGATATTTTGATGATTTTGAATAAAACTTCAAGTTTTAATGATTGCTTACTCTTCCATGTGATTGTTGACAATATTGGCCATTAGATCATCTTTAACAGGCAAGTGAAAACCAGCAATGTTGAGTACATCACAAACCATTGGTTCTTTGATCTCTACATCCAATGGAGTGGTTGAATGAAGGCTAGAAATATAAAGGAAAATGTTAAGGTGCTAAACAAAGTGAATGAACATAAAAAAAAAAAAAAAAATAATTAAGATAAATTTCCCCCCCTTACCTGGGTGAGATGTTCACTTCCAAAAGCCAAGGTTTCAGAGCTTCATCTAATAGGATATCAAATCCAAACAATTCATACGCTGAGTAAGGGCTTCTTAAATTAGCTCTTGTCAAACTGGAAACCATGGATTCTCCACTACAATGCAAAACAATCATAATTAGACTGACAAATATCAAGTTGCTGCTACAGTTATTGAGCTTTGGAAACATGAAGAGAGGAAAAAAAAAAATGTTGAGAGGAAAATTATTTTTCACCATCTAGCCTGACTGCACTCAATAAAGATTTTTTTTTTGTTACAGCAGCAGCAACTGTTAAAAATTTCTTGTAAGTTACTCGGATCAATATTCATCTGATGATAACTCAAATGTAAATAGTGTAAATAACAACCCCCATCTCGTCCACTCTCCTATGATCATGTTGATGTTATCGTTTGTTTGGGTTGGCTTTTCAATGTTTCTGCTATTTGTGATGAATTTAAGATAAAATTAGTGTAAAAGATTTTTTTAAATTTTTTTTTTATTCAAGTGATGTTTAGTGCCCAAGTTCTATCCTTACCCTGCATACTAATGGCTTGGTATCCAGCTTAGTGTGATTCTTTAGTTTTGTCTTGAGAGATGTTACATTCTATTTAATAATTTAGTAATTAGTGGGTCTGTTTTCTTGTTTTTATTAGCACTATTAATGCTGATATGGAGTTTGTGAAAATGACGAACTTAATGTTTATGTCAAGTGCTAAGTCAATAGATGAGATTTCAGCACTGAGGCTTTGTAAGCAGTTTTGTCAGTTTTACTTTGGGGATATCAGTCAGTCAGTTAAGTGCCATACGTGATACACGCTTGGGCGATCATGTCTCAAAAGAGACATGACTGACTGGGCAGAAGATTATCCTGCAGTAGGTTGCCATTGCTTTCTGCAGTAGACTGGCTGCCGACCAAGACTATAGAACCCAATCTGTCCTATTATTTAACCCATAACTGGAGGGAAGAGATGGATTAATACCTTTCCCAAGGGTATTTGCGCGTAAGTGAATGCAAGAAATTGAACCGGAATTTGAACTCGGCTCCCTGATTTCTCGTTCCGAGTCGATATCCACTGCGCCACAACGTGCACTCCTAAATTGGACTGGTAGGTTCAGATGTAGAGATTATATAAATAAATAAATAAGAAAAAAGAAAGCTGTATTCCTCCACGCCACCCAAAGTTGGAATGGTAAATGTTGCAGCAATAAACAAGAAAGAAGCTAATGACTAGAAGACTAGACCAGAGCATTTCTGAAACAGTATGTTTTTGTTTTTTTGGTTTTTTTATAAATTCATCCCAATAACAATACCACTAAGACACAACAGGCTAATTGGAGTAAAAGAGAATAAGATTTTAGAAGGAACCAGAAACCCAATTCTAAACACGAAACAAGGGAAAAATTTCTACTCCTGTTTAAAAGACTTGAGAAGAGTGTGAACGAGTAAGCAGTAAAGACAACATGAAAAGTGAACGATGAATTTATCTTATCAAGTGCGGCACAGAATTTGTAGAGTGCTCACTTTCATTTGCTTCGAGTATTTATTGACAGTGGTCTGAGGCAAGTCAATATAAATTAAAAAAAATTTTTTTCAACAAATTTGTATTAAAAAAAAAATAAAAATAAAAAAAAATTTTTTTTGCACAAACACAAAATTTTTTTAATAAATCTTTGACTGTTGCAAAATTAAGTTAAAACAACCTAATACAGAAAACCTCAAATTAAAAAAAGAAAAGAAAAAAATTACCTGATTATAGTTTTGACTACGATATCTTTGATAGATTCCCAGATATTATGAACATTGACTCCTTGCTTTTTCAAGTAATTCCACAATGTCTTCAGGCTCCTACAATGTAACACCAAAAATATCTTTTGTTTCAGCACTTATTCAGAATAAAAATCAAAATCCCTAAAATTTAATATTAAATCAAATATATTTAGAATAATCTGCTTACATCATTCTATAATAAAATTTTACATATCTTTATTTTATATATCGACTTTCATGAATAAAAAAGATACAAGATTAAACTAGTGAAAATACTTCTAATTTGGTTACAATATGAAATGTAGTATTTATTTTCCTGGCAAGTTAATCTATCACATATACAACTATTAGCATACCATTTATGTCCTTGATAATTATCACCAGTGTTGTTTTGATAAAATGGGTTCATCTTATTGATGCTGTAATTTGTGAGATGAATGCAGCGATTACTTAGGCTGCTTATAGTGGTAGAGTACCTACAAAAGAGAAAAATAGAATAAAAAACAATTTAAATTCATGTAGAAAAGAACTACATTTTATTATTTTTTTTAATTCAGATATTTGATATATTTACAAAACAAATACTTTTACAACATAAAAAAGGTACAATTAAGTAAATATGTTTATTATTCAATACTTACTTGCAGGATGCAAACCGGACCAATCCATCAGAATATAAGTAAATCCTGAGAGGGTCGAAAGAGCTTACTAGCACATAAAGTCGGATATCAAATTTACTGCTATTGATAAGGTAAGGTCGGGAGAGATACCTAAGAGGGGTGAAAAAAAGGGAAAAAGTCACAAAGGAAAAAATGGGAAATTGAAAAATTTGAAATTTGCAACAGAAGCTAAATATTGAAAGGCACATACCTTTGAACAATGATAGGTCGACGTTTTGGAATTTGACTCCATTTGTGAACAACTCTTATTCCTTTGCCACGAGCTGATGCTGGCTTAAAATAAATTTTCAAAAAATTAGTATAAGAATTTAATCTCCTTTAAAAGTTGCACCTTAGGAGTTAAAAAAAAAAAAAAAAGCCTTCAGAGTTTCTTTATTTTCTTTTATTTATCTAACAATCATAAAATCTAACTGGAAAGAAAAAAACAAAAGAACATACTAGCTCAATTTTTAAAGTTACAGCTATTAAAATTGTGCATTATATTTATATTAAATAAGCCAGCATAAATAAGACTAAATATTTCTGATTTTAAATTAAATTTTTCTTGTTTTTTATATCTGCAAAGAGGTAACATTTACAAAATGTTTATGCAAAGCTAACAATTGACATGAATAAACTAATGTATGAGACTTATTTTTGCAGAATTAAATTCTGTAGAAAATACAATTATATAAAAAGATAAGGCTTATATATATATATATATATATATATATATATATATATATATATATATATAAAAAAAAGGAAACAGAGGAAAAAAGGTCTTGTAACAAATACAAGTGTGGTCTGGAATAGTAACTGATAATTTTTCAATTGAAAAAATAAAATAAAATAAAATTGGAAACTGTTTAGTGGAGCAAAATCATCATACAGAAACAAAAAATTATTTGAACGTTAAGAGGCATGCCATACCAAATAAACACTATACTGGTTTTAAAAAAAGTCATTTGTATTTGATATGCAAGAGCACGGCTAAATGTAAATAAATGTCTTCAATGACAAAATTAATATTGAATTGTTGGTTTTGTGAAGATTAGAGGAGAGAAAAAACATTAAAACAAGTTACAGCGTAAGCACTTAAGCAACAGCCAAACTATTCAAATCTGCTAAGTTTGATGATGACTGAAATAAATGGGAAGAATTACAAAATAGATGTGTTAAAACTGGAATATAAATTGGTTTACCAATAAAAGTTTGAATTAAATGAAATACATAAACAGTATAAACTTCTTTCACATTGTTGGACTTTTTTTCTTTTTTTTTTTTAATGAAAAATTCAACAGAATAACTTATTTTGAAACGTATTTCATCCAAATGTATCCAAGCATAATTATCTATGATTTTCAGATTTTTTAGATTTCAGAAAGGTAAAGCAGGAAGAAAAAAAAAAAAAAAAAATAGATTGGCGGGCAGGAGGTAGAAGTGGTAGTGAACTTAACTCACTGGCTTAATAATCCATTTCAAACGGTTTCCACCATCTTCCCACACTTTCTTTAATAGCTTTAGATCAGTTGGAAGAATAAATGTTTGTGGGAAGAAACCATATTCTTTTTTCCCAAAGTGCAGCTGTAGTTTAGACACGTTCCTCCAAAGTCTGTCTTTGCGGCCTATTTGGAAGGAACCAGGAAAATGGTTAAGCTGAAAAAAAAAAAAAAAAAAAACTTTTACTTCAAAGTGATCTCTGATGAGAGTTTTTTTTTAATCTTGTATTTTGTTGCTGTTCATTAACCTGAATATATGCCAACAGCAAAAAGGTATGAGAACCCTGAACATTGCATACAACACATGGAGTAAAACAGTACGTACAACATATGCGATATGTGGCATTAAAAATATTCATTACGCAAAGTTTACCTTTTGAAAATCTCTGAGTGTACGAAATGCTTGGCTTTTCATGTGCTTACCAAAACAACCAATCCAATCAAAGTTCTCTACAAGAAAAAAAAAAAAAAAAAAAAAGAGAGAGATTAATCGTCAACATGTTTACATTTAGATTTATAAAAACAAACCAATCAAAATGATCAATTAATTGAAATCTTTTGAAGAGTGTAATGTGTCAGGAATCTAACAGTTATACATTTTTTTTTTTTACTTTTAAGAAGCATTAACTGTAAATGCTAAAAAGTTTTAATTTAACATAAAGAATCAATTTAAATCTAAATAGACAAAGTGATGACATTTTTATATAATTATTAAAAAAAAATAATTAAGATATTCTTTGACCTTAGAAAAGCCCAAATTTACTAGTTTAAAGACAAAAAATATTTTCTCCAATGCCCTTTGATATTTCGTGAAATTATTGCCATTAATTTCAAACGTTTTTTCTTTTTGCTCACCAAAATTGTAATAGCCAATAGGATGATACTTAATAAAAACGTAAATAATCAAATTACTTACTCTTTGTTATTTTGAAGCCTGCCCTCATTAAAGCACTTTTTACAACAAGTGGTGTAATTGGGCTAAGCCGCCATCTCAACAAACGTTTCATCTCTGAAGGTAAGCAATCAACTAGAAGAAAGAAATTAAAAATAAAAAGTTTTTATAAACCTAAGGAAAACACAAAAAAACAAAAACAAAAAAAAACACACAAACTAGATGTTAAATAATAAAAGTCACCTTTGCATCCACTGTACACAAAATTGATTGTGGGTGGTACATTTGGGAATTGACTGGCAGTAAGGGCTGGAAAGATAATTGGCTGCACACCTGAAGAGCTATTTGGCTGATCAGAGGATGTTAACTTGGGTTGTAAACTAGACAACTGCTGTGACAGACTGCTATAACTACTGCCCAACTCACACTCTTCTGAAAAAGAGAATTTTAAGATGAGACTAAAATATATTACAATAAAATGAGTTATAACCTTTAATTCAAACTTCCTGACTTTTTCACCTAATAAATTATGTAGTAATAGCTGTTAAGTTTGGGCGAGAGAGAGAGAGGAAATAAAAAAAGAAGAAAAGGTCTTCAATTGCCTTTGTTTTTGTCATACATTCTTTAACTGATGGAAGTAAAGTAAATTTAAATAAATTTCTTTTGAAAAGAGTACTCATTTATTCATTGTTTTTTCCAATTCAGAATAAAAAAAATAAAAAAATTAACCCATCAAATATGATTTTATAAACTAGTGTACCCATGTCATCAATAATGATGGTAATTGTTAGTTTTAATGCTAAAATGCAATAAAACAAGTTTTCAAACAATGTACCGCAATTCAGTAAAGCAGAGATCCAGAATTCATGACTAAATTAGAGAAACATGAACTGATTAATTAATCCATTCCCTTTATAACTCTCCCCTCCTTTTAGATAGTCAATATCAATATTTGCACTTTGTGAAAATAATTAAAACTTTTCTAACACTACCAATGAATTCTGTTCCAGGCTATTGCCTTCTTTGTCAAAAAGATTCTAGGACACATGCATGACCTTGGTGTTTAAATCTAGAAAAATCTTTCACTTGCAAGGCAATTGTCTCTTGAATCTCCAGATGATTCTTTGATCAACTTTTAACTTTCATTATTGCACGTTGTTAGCTATCTCTTTTTCCTAGATCACACTCCTATTCAGGACTGTAACATATTAGACAAAATTTCTGACAATATAGAAATGGATTTCTCTTTCTCTACATTCATCTGCAAACATTTTTGTGTTTAGGGATTTTAATGCTCATCACATCAAGCGGTTTAAGCATTTTCTTATATTGTCAGTATTCACACTTTCAGTTTCTGTTGCTAATTCACAGTCAAATTGTGGATTTTCCTAATAATTCGGATCAACATTCTTCTTTACTTGATTTCTTGCTTATCACTTCTCTTAGCTCTTGTAGAGCCTCACAACTACGTTTTCTTGGCAATTCAGATCAGGTTGTAGTATCATATGTAGTATTGTTAAAATTACTTTCAAGTTGTCTATTTGAAAGAAACCTATTCACAAGACTTCCTTTTACCAGTGTACTGATTTAAATTAATTTTGTGACATTCTTTGAGACACCTCTTAGACTGATATGCTTAACGTTTCCATTGAGAATTGTGCCGCTAAGGTTTCTTCTTGTGCATTCTCATAAATATTGGTCTGTTTAGCTACTATAGCCAACAGGAATCATTTTTTCCTGGTGTACCAACATGACAGTCCTGATCACAACAGATGTTTCTTTGTATCTGCTCATAATAATTGTAAAGTGTCTCAAAGATGATAAGTCTGTTTGCTAAAAAAATTACACCATACAGATTGGTTTTTGTGAATACTAACATGTTAAATACACTCTTCTCTTCACTCAATACGAGGTGTTAAAATCTGCTGGCAAAACAAGGTTTTGCCCATAAATTCTCTTCAAATTTTGTTCTTGACTCATCTGGAGTATCCTTGTCTGACCTTTCATTAAGAATGGAGTTGCTATTGAGTGATATGCATGTAACTCCCTCCATGATTTCGGGTATCATCTCTAAACTATATCTTCATAAAGCATGTGGATTTGATGGCAATGCTGCAACAGCCCTTAAGATATGTACTTGTTCTCTCAAATGCTTTATTGCTTTTTGGAAATCCTCTTTGGTAGTTTCAGTTTTTAACCCAGGCAACTGCCTGATCCTTTTAACCATCAGCCTTTTATCTCTTTTTGGCAAATTATGAGAGACTAATTAACTCTGAATTGGTTAAGAATCTCACTTCAGTCGTCTTTCATATAAGCAATATGATTTTTGCCTCTGTTGGTCAATTGCTGATGTATTAATAATTATTGCTGACAGAGTCTATCAAGCTTTAAGTAAGAATGGTGAAGCTTTGGATATTTTGAAAGTATTTAACAGGGTTTGGCATTGGGTTATAGTATTTCTGGACAAATTTGTTTCTTATCAAATCACAAAATGAAAGTTGTCTTGAACAGTAACTTTTCTAGTTCCTTTTTAATACAACCCCCCACCATCTACCGTTGGACCAATGTTGTTCCCAAATGTCATCAATGACCTTCTTGATGTGATCAGTTCTCAATTCAGTATCTATGCTGATGACAAAACTATTCACCTGTCTTAGAAATAAATGATCAGTTCAACAAGGTCAAATTGGCAGGTGATCTAAAAAAAAAAAAAAATTATGTACAATCTGTTGTTAACTTGGGCAAGGAATGACATGTTCATTTTAACTCCTCTGAAATGAAACTGCTCTCTTTTAATCATCTCAAAAAACCTATTTTTGCTTTCCATCAGCATGGCTGATGCTAACCTCAAGAAGAGTGATGCATTGCACCTTATCGGACTAAAGTTTTTCACTGACATAAAATGTAAAGATTACATTGAATCTACTGCTAGACCTGATGTTAGGAAAGTTGGTTCAGTATGCCATACTGCACATTTTGTCAGAATCTATCATACATATAAGTCTATCCTTCCTCCAGGCTTTGAATATTGCTGTCATATATGGTCCAATGCTTTTGCTATAGATTCCAAGATTATTGATAAAATCCAAAGGAAAATTTGCAATGTTATTGTTGATCCTGACAGCTTTACTCACTTTCCTAAAGCCATAATGTAGCTTTCCTGTGCCTTTTCTAGGAATACTCTCATTGCATTTGATCTGATGAAATTTCCTCTACGGTACCCCTAGGTTTTATGAATTTAAACACAGTACTTGATTGGCAGTTAGGTCTGATCTTTTTACAGCTGAAATGGATAAATGTAACTGTAAGTTCTATGCTAACAGTTTCTTCTATCGCATCTCTTGCTTATAAAAGTCATTTCAAAATCAAGTTGAAATGAGATGATTACTTAATAGACAAAGATATTCGAGTACTTTGAAACATAGTAGTAAAGGAACAGATTAACTCAAAGGTTTATCTTCCTTGGGAACTAATTTTGTCTAAATAAAGAGGAATATTTTATTTGTATAGATTATTAAAATGACTAAGAGAAGTAACCACTCAAATTTATCTCCCCATGTGCATGTGACATGAAAGAGATACACAACAATAATTATTATATAGTAGATATGGCTTAACAATGATTATAATTTCAAAATGAACAAGAGGTAATTAATTTATACTTATTAGATCATTACACAAAGAAATTAGTATTTAGAAGATAGAGAAGGAGAGAGAACAACTGTTGGAAGCAGAAGCAACATTAGAATTTTATGTTTAAACAGTAATAATTGGAGTCATAATTGTCACTTAGTTTCAATTACGCACAGCCTGTAATTAACATATAAAGTTCACAAGTTATTAATGAATACGACTAAGAGCTTGGTGGTAGACTTGGAAACATAAACCAATTTTTCTGTTAGTTGCATTTTTGTTCAAATTAGACTAATAATTTTAGGAGTCATATCAGCTATACAATCAATTAATAACAAAAAAAACAAAAACAAAACAAAAACAACTCATCTGAATTACTTAATATTGCACTAAAACCATTTTTTTCATGTGCAGAGATTTCTAAAATTACAGAATTTACTCAGCCCGAAAAAAACTTCTGTTGGCTATGCTTATTGAGATACTAAGAGTGACTTCAAAAAAGAAAATTTATTCACATTAAGTCAACAATTAGAGTAAATTAAATTCAAAATACTTAACAATTGAAATAAAATAAACCCGCATGTTTTAGGCAATCAAACCATCCAATTTCAACTTAAAAATAAACAAGTGTTCTTGATAAATAACACTTTCACCAGGGCTCACACAAATAACACACGGGACAATTTTGGCAGGTAATACTTTTCCTCCAGAAGGAAAAAGACTAACACCCAGAATAAACACTTGAAGAGGACATAAGTAACACTGATTCTTCTGTCTATCCCTCTGATTGAGCTTGTTTTTATTCAAAAGCGACACTGAGCAATAGACTGGATAGAAAAACTGCCAACAAAATCTCGGATGTAACAGGCTTCAAAATGGGCATCACATCATCCCCAACCCCTAAACCAATACACTACACATATGCAATTCACTGCTTTTTTGGAACTAAGCACATCTTTGCCACAATTTTCCTTCCACCCTATATATTTGTATGGATGCTCAAACAGACTTATCTACCCTCTTCTCTTCCAGTTGTTTACACCTGATAGCTATCAGATTTTGAGAATAGCTTTCACTAATATTCTTATTCTGGAGAAAAGGAAAAGCCTCTTGAGAGAAAAAAAAAATGCAATGTTTCAAAGAATTAAGTAAAAAAAGAAAAGTTTACAAAATAAAGAAAAGCTTCATTACAAACAAAATTCTTTTACAGTAAAATGAAAATTACTATTTTAAGATTGAGCATTACATATTCATTAAACATCAAACATAAATACAGTGAAAGAATGTACTTGTTTAAATATTTAAAAATGAAATAATTTTATAGCCTCAAAAATGCATTTAAAGAACAACATACCTTCATAATCAGAATCTGTTTCTTCTGTTAAGCAATCATCAGTTTCACCTTCCGAATTGATAGCAACATGTCCATCAATATGATGGCGGCTAAACAAATGGAGAAAAAGAAAAAAATGTATACAGATTGCCAAGAGAGGAAGCAAGTCCAAAATAGAAATTGCTTTAACAAAATGAAAAGGTACAACTTGATTTGTCGTCCTATACAGAATGTGGCTTTTTAGATAAGTCAGTCAGTTGAGTGCCATAGTATAGCCCAGCTTTGCTCGGGTGTAATGAAAACTTTAAAACTAATCCATGGACCTGGAGCTCACTCTTTGGACGTTGGCACGAAAGACTAAAAAGCAATAGTTGTTTCCAGTTAAAGCGAAACCGTAGACTGAAAGAAAAATGAATGGATGTATGTCAAATTTTGATTTCCTGGTATCGATAGCTAATAAGATTTTTTTCATCTTAAACTGAATTTTGAAGGCTAAATAAGTCCTCTGAGTAAATGGTATCATGGCTGAGACTAAGAACTACAATTATACCTACTTAGAGCCAAACCTGAAGCAAAAACTAAAATAAAAGGGCTGAAAAAATACAGACAAACAGACACACACATGAACATCTATATGTATATATAATCGATTTTCTGCACTATTGTAAGAACTGCAACCTTGAAACTTCTGAATATCGTTTATGTCTTTGTCTATAAGTGTATCAAATTTGATTAAAATCAGACCACTACTCCTATAACCCGATTGTTTCGATTTTCGATATTTATCAAGGGTACCTCGACACAAAACCTAGCTAAGAACACTCGCAGACGCTTATAGTACAACTGTGTAATTTTTCAAGAAAATTGGTTCAGCCGTTTCGGAGACTATAGGTAACGGATACACACACACACACAAAATTCCATTTATAAATAAGCTTAGATTCAGAACAGACACCTTGTTCAAGGCCACATTTTTAACAGAACCATAGAAACCAAATTGCAGAGGAAATTTTTTTTTTTAACAAGTGTTTTTGTTTATATGGAAAAAACAAAATTAGAAATATGAAATGATATAAACAGAAACTTTAATTTTTAATAACAAACCTTTTAATATAGCTATTCTCAGGTGAGTAGCTAACGGCAGAGGACATCTCTGCAGAAGGTGAATTCATCTCTTGGTTGACAGCCTGTAATCCATCTTCATCTTCCAAAAGAGATTTGATTTTAGAATTCTCAGGACTAAAACCTGCAGCTACCGATAGTTTCATTTCAGAAAAACATTTTTCTGCTTTGTATCCAATTTTATAGTACATTGTTTGGCTGTGGTTAACCAATGTCTCAGATTCCTCCTTGGGAAAATCTGACTGAGTGTCCATGACTTCACCATTTGAAAGCATTACTTCATCATAAGAAAGAGCTGGAGTGTAATTCAAGTTCCTAACAGAAAGTGGCCTTTCACAAGCTTTCATTTGGGCAGTACCTGGTTTAGGAATGGAAGATATATGTTTACCGAAGGAAGAAAATGGGACATGAGCAGGATTATTTGACAAGAAAGGAGCTTTTTGAGGTAATACACTGCTTGTAGTAAAAGTTTCCTTTGACGAACTGTTGGAGACAGACCTTAACAAACTACTGTCAGATATCAAGGAATGTTTGGCTATGCTTTCAACTTTCTGTAAGGCTGCATCAGTCTTTAAAAGGCTTTGTGGCTTGAGGAAGAAGTTGAGGTTCATAGGGAAATTACCCTTACAGCTGTAGCTATCATTCTTGTTATGAATGGTGATGGAAGATGAAGCCATTTTTCTGTCTGAAAATTTCTGTACCAATTCTTTAGCACTCAGTGGCCGGGAATAAGGGTTGGAAGACTTTTCTTTTTTATGAACTGAAGATTCACTGAATTTGGAATTATAATCAGATGAACCTAAATATTTAGCCTGTGGATGGCTATAAAAATACTTCGAAAATTGGGATGGCGCGGAATACTGTGGCAAACTTTTAGGAAAATTGCCATCTTTTACAGTTTGCAAATCTAGTCTTTGGAAATAAGAAACATGTCGAACATGAGGTGAGTCAGACTGGAGTGGGCGTTTTTCTGCAAATGAATGTTGTGAAGCTTGTGAAAAACGCAAAGGTAACTGTTTCTTCAATGACACTTCATTAAGCCCGGATGTAATCTTACCCAATTCCAAATCACACATTGCTGTTGTCCTATAGCAATGTCAACAGTTTTCATGTTGTGTTGCTTTGATGCATTATACACTAGAAAAAAAAATAGAAGTCAAAAATAGATTTTATTTCCATATCATTTTGGCATTCATATTTTTTTAAAATATAATTTTATCTGCACAACTCATTAATATCAGCAGAAAGAAAACTGCAGTTTTTAAAATACATTTTTTTTTTTTTTACTAGCATTTCAAGAATTGGAACTGGTTTTATTATTGCACAATTTTTCCTTTATGTTTGAAAAAATTATTTTTTATTGCTAAGTATTTTGAGTTACTGAAATGCACCATGCTCAAAGATATTGCATAGATCCAAGTTACAAAAAAAAATTTAAGTTGGGTAAAATTTACCAGGATTAAAACTAGGGGAAAAAAAAAAGTATTAAGTTTCTTTTCCTTTGAAATAATTTTCTATTGAAAAGCTAGGAAGCCATTTTGGTCAGGAAATGGTTTCTTTTATTATTTTAAAAAATACTGACATTAAGTATTTCTTTTTAGCATAAGCTATTATGCTATTTATATAGCTTTGAAAGTTTCAGCCAACAAGCTTAAACATAAATAAGGAATTATTCATTTTCTTTTATTACAGGAAATGACAAAATGTCAATAACTCCATCATGAAGCAAGAAATAAACAAAAACCTAAGTTAAATGTAACTAAGCAAAGAACAGGCATTTTAATGTTTTAAAATTAAATTGATTTTGTTGACAAAATTCCTTTAAAGTTATTTTTAGACAGTTTTACTTTAAATAAAAATTTATCTGGTTTAAATGTCTTCAAATGATATATATATATTCTTATGTCAATGTTTTCTACCTAATTTTATTACCAAATAGTTTTAAAAAATTTTTTTTTTAAAGTAAACCTGATGAAGTTTGTTTGGAGAAGTTAAAAATCAAGTTACACATTGACAAATTTAATTTTAAATTTTAAAATTAAATTTGTCATAATGTGTAACTTGATTTTTTTAAATTTAAAAGATCCAACTAAAAAGGTAAAAATTCTTGCGTTCCCACAAATTTATTTTAGTCAATTTGTTTAAGTGTAATAAGAATTTAAAGAAAAAAAGTTTTAAATTAACTTTTTTTTAAAGTCACTGCTCAGATAATTCGGCTTACGTTGATGTAAATCTTGAAAAATTTTTTTTTTGATACATTTGCATAAAAAAAGAAAAAAAACTAAACAAGGATCAATTAAAAATCCTTTATATCCGATAATTGAAACAAAATAACCCATTCAAGTTAACAAGTTTCGTAATCTACAGTTAATGATAAAAACAAACATGTATTATTTTAAATAAAATTTTAAAAAAAAAAGAGTACAATATTTTAATGGAGGTACGTATGCTTTTCATGGTTTAGACTAGAGTTAATTTCAAAATAAAAAAGATATTTAACTAAAAAATCAATGTAAATCATAATCAATAATTTTATTTTATTTATTTTTTGCTGCCCTTAAAAATTCCGAATAAAATAAAAACTTCAGTTTCTTTTTTTTGTTTATTGATCAGAACTGTCTGGAATATTTAATTCCATGGAATTTGATTTAAAAGTCTTAAATTTTATTTTTTTTTATTCTGTCTTCAATACATTGTTTTAAAAGTAAAAAAAATGTGATCGAATATAACTTTACTTTATAAAAGTTTTCAATTTAATCGAAAAATATATCGATAACTGAAAGTGAAATGTTTGCATTTGTTGACTTTTTTTAGTTTTAAATTAAAACTAAAAAAGGCTAAGAAGACGTTGATGTCGTTAGACTTTAAAAATCTTAAGAGTAAGCAAAGAACAGTAAGTGAAATTTAAAGTTACAAAAAAAATCAATCGGAATGAAACAAGAAGGTATTTTATTTACATTGTTTTCATTTTTTTTCCCAACTGTTTCGTGTTTATTTAATTAAAAAAAGAATTTTTTAATGCTATTTTCTTTTTTATTTTGAAAAATTTGAGGCCGGTTGATTGTTGAACGCTCGCCAAGAAAGAAATGTTCAGGTGAGTCGATTTTCATCGCAAGTCAAAACAGAAAATAAAATAAGAGTATAAAACGAAAATACGAGCCAATTTTTAATATATATATAATATCTATTTTAGGAAAACGAAACGTTATATATATATATATATATATAAAAGAGGATTTACAACCGATATAAAATTTTTGATTAAAATTAAAAATAATAAATAAAGGCTTATAGAAAATATTGATGCGGCAAAAAAAAAAAAAAAAAAAAAAAGATTCTTTATATAACTATTATTATTATTATTATTATTATTTGCACAAACCTGTTGCAGAGTAAATCGATTTTACAGTTTACAATACATTGATATGCCTTTTTTCCTCTCTCCCTCTTTTTTTCTTTATGAAATTTTAAGGGGTAAATTTAAAAAACATGTCAGTTGTTAAGTCCAAGATTTTCCAGATTCAATAGTTGTCTTCAAAATTGAAAATCTTAAGCATACATAGGTCTTTCTCCTTTTCTCCTATAGACATCAACTTCACGAATAAAGCACATGGTTGCCATGAGTCAATTAATGGCTGCTGCTGCTGCTACGACTGGACAAAGGGACGTAAATAGAACATAAATGATTTTCTACGCCAAACAAAACAATCTTAATCTTCTTAATTTATAATAAATTAATAAAATTATGTAACGAATTTAAAAAGTAATTAAAACTATAATGGGAATAAAACGACAATGTGACGCACTTATAAACTTGAATTTTGTTTTACAATAGTTTGTTTCAATTAGTTATATTTTCTGTTTTTAAAAATGTCCTTTTTATTTTTTTATTTAACACTAGACTGGACTGGAGTATAAATCATTTTTTTTTCTATTTTTTTTTTATTCCTAAAATGGGTGCTTTAAAAATATTAGACTAAAAAAAATATAATTTAAAAATTAGATTCGGAAAAAAAAAGAAAAAAAAAAGTGAAATCCTATCGTTAATCAATCAATAATACCAACACAAAAACAATTTTTTACAAAGTGACCTAAAGCAAACCAAGCCCCATTCAGTAGTTAATATATATTTTTTTAATTTAAACGTTTGATTAGTTTTTTTAATGTAAATATAAAATATTGGATAGCTAACCAAAAATAAATAAATAAAAGTTGAGAATTAAATGAAATTCTTCTTACCTGATAATGACAAATAATCACAGACTGAAGAAAAAGAAGACAAAAACATGTAATAAGCAGACTAACAGGACATATTAACCAAGTACTAAAAAGCTACGAACTACAAAATTTGTAGTCACATCATTTGTAAATGAATGGAGCTACATTATTTTTGGCGCCGAAATAACTGCATATAATAATAATGATGATGATGATGATAAATATTATATGCCGCTAGATAAAAAAAAGTCATACGAAAATAATAGCAAATAATTGTTTTCGGTTGAAAAAAGTATATAATTTGAAATGATGTCAAATAAAATATTGGCAGTTTTAATATTATTTTTAAAATAAAAAAATAATATCCACGTTTTGAACACAAGAAAATAATTTAAATTATTTTTTTTATATATCGTGCGTATCTCAGAAAAAGCAACCTATCATTTTTTTTTAAAGTTGTTTTTCAGTCCCAAATTCTCTCTCAGATAAGTACAAATAAATCGAAGTGGTTAGAAAAGAACCAATTACAAATAGAATTTTACTTTTCAATGATGACTAAGAAGCCCTAAGTTTTTCAAAGGATCGAAGTTCGAACTTAGTTTCACCTAGCAGTGACATGTATTTTTTTTAGGTCATGTGACAAGACTCGGATATCGGCTCGGAACGACAAACCGGGGAGCCGAGTTCGAATTCCAGCCGAATTCATTGCATTCACTTCTTACGCGCAAATACCCTTGGGAAAGATAATCCATCTATTCCTTCCAGTTATGGGTTAACAGGACAGATTGGATTCTATAGCCTTGGTCGGCAACCAGTCTACCGCAGAAAGCAATGACAACTACTGCGGGATAATCTTCTGCCCAGTCAGTCATGTCTCTTTTGAGACATGATCGCCCAAGCGTGTATCACGTATGGCACCTGACTGACTGACAAGACGCGTAGCTAGCAAGGATCGAACTCACAACACAATAATCGTTTGCGAAATTTGTTTGTACTTAGACCAAAACGCGAAAATATTTGTAATTGCGGAAAAAATCTTCTTCACCTAAATCATTGCAAAATTGTTTAAAGTTAAAAACAAATACAAACTCATTGCCAAGGTTAAACATTTTTAAAGAGATAAGTTTAAATTTTTGCTTTTTTTCTTTATTTAAAAATTTAAATACTTACCTGCGTTTGTTAAAAAAAGTTATCACTTAATTCAATTGTTTAATTTAATTAATTTATTGTGACAAGTGCCTTAATTTTACTTGTCAGCAATTTTATAAAAAACAATTCTAATAAATAATAAATTCTCCCCTTTTATGTTAAAATTGTATTGATCATTTAACTTTTGTTGATAGAGTTATGTTCTAATGGAATATTTTACCCAGTATTTAATCCCTCAAATATTGCAAGAATATGATATATAAAAATCATATATGTCATTTATATTTCTATATATATTATTATACATATATTATATATATTCTTGTGGTGATACCGACCGAACAAAAGCGATGAACCTGATGTGTGTTCTCTCATAACTAAAAAGCAAATGAATAAAAATAAAAATAAAAATCCGAGTTCATGTGCAGATGTTCCGGTTGAAAAATAAACATTAATCAAATATCAAATTACCAATTTTATTTACCAGCCAATGGGAAGCCCGAAACCAAATACAAGGATGAAATTTGAAACTTCTGAAGTCCCCACAATTTAAATATCAGAAGGTTGAAAGTTGAAATGTGAAAGGATAAAATATTTTATGTGTACATGAAAGCAAAGACTTATTTGCAGAATGACAAAAGTGTAAGAAGGAAAATATAAGTGAAACGTTGTTAACTGAACACTATTATATATTTGCAAAAAGAAAAATGTTCATTGAGAAAATGCATGCAGTTTTGTAGTTAAAGTTGTTCGGAGAGAAATGTAGGTATTAAAAATGTCTGCAGAAGTTTAGAGTTCATGGTTGTGTAGTAGCTGAATGTAAAGTCTTTGTTCCTTCCTCTTTTTAGGCTGAAAGAAAGAGAAGTCAAAACAAATAAAGAAGTTGTACTTAACATGTCCATTTTGTTGTTGTGTTGTTCTCTTTAGTGGCATGGTGTGAAAGTGAAAAAAAGGATGTTGGAAGAAGGGGTCAAATGAAACTGGTGTGACCTACATCCAGGTTGGCATGGAGTGAAAAAGATGAAAAGAAAATTGGCAGTGAAGGTGAGTTAGCTTGAAGTTTCTTCTTTACATGGTGAAATGCTGTCAGCTACTGCTTCCCTCTGACAGACTGTTAGGACTCACTGACCTGTTGACTGACTTTGACAGCTTATAGTCAAGCTTCTCATGATGCTGGCTCCAGCAAAGCTTATTACAGCTAAGTGTGAAAATACATCATATATGAATTTGCTGTTTTTAATCCAACTAGGATTCAGAATTTGCTTTTCTCACTGACTTGTGAATTTTTCTTAGTTGGGTTTTTCCAAAGTTGTTTGAATCCCCTTTTTTGGGTGTGCAATTTTATTTTGGGGGGTTTTCCCAAATGTTTTTAGTCGTTTGAATTGATGTTTCAGGTGTGCAATTTATTTTGTGTTTTGAGGGATGATATAGGATTTGTATCCTATAGTAGTGAGTGCAAAATAATAAAGGATGATACAAAAAAACAAAAAAAAAAAAACAGAATCCATCAATATTGTAATAAATCCTACAAAGGTCCAGTTATTTTCAAGAAACTTGGTGGATTTACAGTTCACTCTGTATATGATCATTCCAAAAGTTTTAGTTAAATTGGTCACTTTGCATAAAATTCATGATCTTTCCAAAATATGCTTTAAATGGACTCCACAGCATTGGAGGCAAACGGCGTTCAAAATTATCAATTACTTAGACTCATTCCTCTTTGGGGATTTCTCTGATTTTTGCTGTGATTGCTGCCTTCAGTTATACCCCCACAAATAAAAATTGGGGGGGGGGTTCAAGTTTGGTAAGTACAGTGCTCACTTATTGTCACAATTTCTGCTGATCAGTCTCTCCTGAAATCTCTCTCTCAGTCAGGATAGGGAGTCATTTGATGCATGGCGGGGGGGGGGGGGCTGTCTTGCTGAACTACTGTTTATCTCAATAATATCCCTCTGCGTCTTCTCAGTGATTAACACTTTTATTAAAAAATTTGTAGGTTCTGATTTTTGGGGACAACCTATATCAGCTCCTTTCACATTCGAAAGACTGAAGAAGAAATTTGCGAGCATGTATGAGATTTTTGCTTTTCTCAAAAATTAGCCAATGAAGAAGGAAAGAAATTTGCAAGTCTATAAGAAATTGTTTTTCGATCAATGAAAACCTTGCCTTCACAGAAATTATCCGGGTCAACCAAGAAGAAAGAAAGTAGTGTCTACCTGAACTTCCTTTTGATATAAAATGAGGAGAAAAATTTTAAAAATTAGATAAGAGTATCTGAAGTCATGTGAATGGTTTTGTTTCAATTCCTTTTGACAAGTGTTGAAGTACTTGTCAGTGTGAAATTATTCATCAGCTATATCATTGGATTCTAACCAGTATATGGCAGTTCAAAAAAATTTTTATCTCAACAATCCAAGAAGGCTACATATTTCAAACTATATCTCTTTGTCTACAGTTGAACATGCAGGCGTAGGGTGATGGCTAATGTTTCTTTGATTCGGCCTTGTGTCATACATAACCAAACTCCCTACAGTTTACAAGTTTTATGCAGAGTTATAATCATCAGAAGGTTTTCATCAGAAGGTTGTTTGTTGGACGGTTGGAATATGTTGAATAGTGTGGAATAATCTAAACTTATTTATAAATGGAACTTTGTGTGTCTGTGTGTGTGTTTGTGTGTGTCCGTTACCTATAGACTTTGAAACAGCTGAACCGATTTTCTTGAAAATATACACAGTTCAACTATAAGCGTCTGCGAGTGTTCTTAGCTAGGTTTTGTGTTGAGGTACTCCTGATAAATATCGATAATCGAAAAAATCGGGTTATAGAAGGAATGGTCCGATTGTAATCAAATTTGATACATTCATAGACAAAGACATAAGAAATGATTTCAGAAGTTTCAAGGTTGCAGTTCTTACAAAAGTGCAGAAAATCGATAATATATATATATATAAAAGGCAAGATGTTTGTGTATGTGTCTGTTTATCTGCTTGTATGTCTGTATTTTTTCAGCCCTTTTATTTTAGTTTTTGCTTCGCGTTTGGATCTAAGTAGGTATAATTGTAGTTCTTAGTCTCAGCCATGATACCATTTACTCAGAGGACTTATTAAGCCTTCAAAATTCAGTTTACGACAAAAAAAAACTTATTTGATATCGATACCAGGAAATCAAAATTTGACTTACATCCATTCATTTTTCTTTCAGTCTATGGTTTCGCTTTAACTGTAAACAGCTATTGCTTTTTAGTCTTTCGTGCCAACGTCCAAAGAGTCTGAGCTCCAGAACCATGGATTAGTTTTAAAGCTTTCATTACACCCGAGCAACACCAGGCTATACTGTTAGTTCATTATAACCTGAAAGTCCTATACCACTATATATCTTCCCTTTCTTTCTTTCTTTCTTTCCTCAAAAAAAAAAAAACAAACTGTGCCATTGATATATGTTTTCTTCTGTCTTGTAAATTAGTTCCTTATCTTGTTTTGTTAAAATTACTGGGTGTGTTTCCTCCTCATTATCATTCTTCATTAATATTTTTGGCATGGGTAAACCAATTGTCCATTTTAACCCTTAAGCTGGTCCTGGGTGTGACAATAAACTGCATCCAGCAGCAAGGCCTCAGATTTGGAGGTTGTAAAGAGCATGGAACCACCTCTTAATTGCTGTTGTTCCCAGGTTCATCCTGACCCGGAGTGGTAGTACCTGTTAGGGTCCCAGCTATGGGCAAATAGTTTGACCTTCAAACTGACATCAATACTCTATGAAAGTATAAAAATAGACTTTTATAGAAAAATATACGTTTTTGAATTAAAAATATTACCAACAATATATTTTTGAAGGAAAAAGATTGTTGCCATAAAACATTTTTGATGAAAAAAAATAATAAAGAAAATTTTTCAACAAAATCTGACAAAATCAACCTTCTTACTATAACTGAACATTAAAAAAATCTTAAAACCCTACTTTTTTGGCATTAAATAACCCACAGAGTTTGATATGCTGTTAAACAAAACTCAAACTCAAACTAACCCTTAAGTCCAACGCCACTATAATCTGGTGACCCTTGACATGCAAAGAAACATATGCATCTATTCTTACTGTATACATCACAAATGAACACATCTGACAATGAGCAGTAGATAAAACAAGCATCAACAGAGATCAGCAAATCAATACAAACAGTATCCATTAAACCACCTGTGTTAATTGAATTGAATATGACTGCATTGTTCTCCATCATAAAAGCATAGTTCAACATTATGAGAATGAGGACAGCAATTTTATCATATGTTAACTGCATTACTGCCAGAGGTAGTATGCAAACAACAACCTATCATTTTACAGTCAGAAGATTATAGCAAACTTAAAGAAGCACTTGTAATATAGTGGGTTATCTGTTATAGTGAAGAGTATTTGTGTGTTGAAACATATTAATTGAATTTAGCCTTGTTAGATAGCCCACTATAAGAGGGGTATAAAACAAGAAAATCAAATTGTGTATAAAAACAACATTTATACATATATATATATATATATATATATATATATATATATATATATATATGTATCAATTAAGAATTTTTTACAAATAAAAGTAATGTGTTTTGGTTGGTACAAAGATTGTTAAAAATGTTCATAGCAGCAATCGCTGAAAAGAGTTTGTGCACATGTATATGTCTTTGTTTGTTTGTTAGGAGTGTCTTTGATACCTTTGGGTATCAGTCAGTTATTAAGTAGCTCAGTGAACAGTGAAGAAGAAGATGAGAGAGAAAAGAGAGGCAACTATAATACGATCGCTTGATGTTTGTCAACGGACGTGTGTTAATTATGCTCGCATGTCGATTGTTTTCTGTGTCATTCTTTTATTTCAACTTCAGGGCTTTGAACAAGTCATTTGGGAATTCATACCCGGATTTAATTCTGGGCTTCCCATTGGATGATAAACAAAATTCACGTAAAAGGGTCCGTAAAAGGAATTTGATATTTATTTATTTTTGGTTTTCCACCGGAACATCTGCATGGAGCCCAGATGTGCAAAGACCAGTTTTGGTAATTTGCTATCTGGATCTCTGAGGGCAAACATCCGGTCCCTCACTTGCTCGGTATCACCACAGAAATATTGCACGAGAAATTGAAGCCTGAAATGCTTGAAAAATTAATGTCTTCCAATTTCACAGGCCAACCATCTGTTTGTTTAAATGAACTGATGGCATTAGCAACAAAAATTGGAGTGAGAATTGATATCATATGACACAAGTTCATACAAGTAATGCTGATTAAAATAAGACGAGTCATGGCAGCACATACAAATTTAGAAACAGAAAAACTTCAGATAATGGCTGACAAACTACTGCTATATTTTAATAAGCAAGGCCCCAGTCCAGTTCAGCAGGTGCAATCAAAGAAACAAAAAGACTGTCATAGTGGGAATTACAAATTCCAATCTACTGTAAACCTGTATCATCACGACCAAACCAAAAATATGCAGGGTGCAAATCTACTATGCACATCATGCAAGATCTTGTAAATCAAGATGTTTATAACATACAAGGTATATATGGTTGAATAAAGGGCTGAATAAAGGTAGCATTAAATTAGAACTGTCTTCACAACGATCTTCAGCACATGACAAGTAAGTGAAAAACTAGTGCAGCAGGAGATAATGGCCTCCATGTTCTGCCACTTTTGGAGGTATCCAAACAATTAATGTCTCCGAAAATTACACGCTTTGTAGTTACAGGGGCTGCTGTATCCATTATTCCTAAGGAGTACCTGACAAACACAGTCCTATATTTTATAAATATTTTGCTGGTTTCTGCTAACAATGTAAAAATAGAATTCTCCAAACAGACTGTGCAAATATTGGCAATAAAAAACCTTAGGAGAAGCTTCATGTGGATAATTATTGTGGCTATCACTGTCATGGCATAAGTTGCCTTCCCTTGGGATAGGGGTTACTTCCCTAAATAAAGAGGTTGCTTCTGGATTCATCACAGAGGTCTCCCTTGTAAGCTTAACTTGTCTCCTTGTTGTCTCTGCTCTCTAATAATATTTATACTAACGAATACCATAACAATCACTATGAAACCACTTTAAGGATATGACTTTTTCAGTCACTATGGACTAACTGTAAATTGATAAAATAACAAGTTGATCAACACAATTGCCAATAGGCAAAGTGAAGCCAAGCTGTCAACTTGTGTTTTACACATTTCAATCCATGAGGATAAAAATGCAAAAGAAACCTTACAAAAAATTATAGAAAGCTACTCTAATCTGACATCTCCACCATCAGAACCCTAACATAAAAAAATCAAAAGTGTTTCACAGAATTGAAATAGGGAGCAATCCTCCTGTATTTACAAAAAATTTGACAGAAGTTTGATATAGTCAAGAAAGAATTTAAAAATTTATAAATTCTAATATACTCCAATGATGAAGATACTTATTCTTAAACATTGGACCAAGTATTTTGGAAACTAAGTGGGTATGATCTTAAAATTTAATTTGTAAAATGTATTTTCAGTGCTACAGAACTTGACTTCTTGGAATTTAATGTTTTGAAAGAAGTAATAAAAGCCAGCACTAATAAGCTTCAGTACCTAAACAATTTTCCTCCTCCCAATGATTCAAAAACATTGCAAAACTTTTATTAGAATAGTCAATTTTAACAGAAAATTTATACAAAAGTCTAGTGACTTAATTTCTCTGCTGACAGAATGTATCTGTTTGAATCCTAATGCAAAACTGATTTTAACTGCAGAAGAATTAGCTTCTTTCCAAGGTGTGAAGAAGTCATTATCAAGTGTAACAACATTAGCCTTTCCAGATTTGAAAGTTAAAAATTATCAACTTGTCACAGATAGATTGAATTATACAGTAGGTACTGCTGTATCAATCAGAAATTAATTAAATCAATTCTCTTCTTCACTTTTACAAAATTCACAATGATGTGTGAAATCTTGGTTTTCCCAAATAGAAAAAGGATTCAAACCAGATTTTGCAAGTAGGTGTTAAAATGATTTTGGACCAATGGGAGCGACTTGTAAGACTTGGAAGGACTTGGCGATCCATTATGAAATTCAAAAGGACATATAAATTTACCTGGCATCAGTCAAGTGTCAGATGGGAGCCAGAGAGACAAGAGAGACAGACGAAAGAACTAAAATTTAACCAACTTCAAATCAACCCGGAGATAAGGTCAGGTTGCACCTTGTTCTCTTTCTCCTTATCTCTTTCAACAATTACTACTAGAACATTTTGTATGAAACTCTACCCTTAACTTCTTAATGATGTTTCTAATTGAACATTAACTTCTACAACTTATGTTATTCCTTCTTTTAATAAATTACTATTTTAACAATCAAAATGTATATTTTATTATTCCACTCTTCTATACTAATCCACACATTCCTGCTGACAACCAACCTTCAGATGATGAAAAACCTTCTGATGATTATAACTCTACATAAAACTTGTAAGCCCTTCTGAATCTATGCTTAATGCTGCTCTAAATTTCCCTGTTCCTAAAACTATCATGGATGCAAGATCTTGGTTTGTCTGGTAAACCAACTTGCCTGTGCATATTCCTTAAGTCCCATTATGCTACCCTTTCGAGAGCTTGTCAAAAAGAATTCAAAATTCACCTGGGACCAGACCCTGGAAAGAATCTTTTAGGAATCAAAGCAAGTTAGTGTTAAGCCAGTAAGGCAAGGTGTCTCAACATTTGACATCAACAGAGTTACCTGCTTAGCTCCTGACTGGAGTAAAGATGGTATAGGATTTTTACTTCTTCAAAAGCACTGCACATGTACACTCGATAGTGCCCCAGTCTGTTGTCCTGAAGGCTGGCACCTTGTGTTTGCTGGAAGCAGATTTTGTATGGATGCCAAAGAAAGATATGCAGCTATAGAAGGCGAAGCGGCAGCTATCAGCAGGGCACTTGAAAAGTGCTGGATGTTTATACTGGGTTGCCCAAATGTTATAGTGGTGACCGACCACAAGCCACTCAAAGGACTTTTTGGTAATAGAGATCTCAACAAAATCCACAATCCACGCCTATTCCAGCTCAAGGAGAAAAGCTTGAGATATCATTTCACCATGCAACACTGCCCTGGAAAATGGTATAGGGCCTCTGATGGTATCTACGATACAGAGCTTGCTTGATACATTCCCAATAGAACCCCCCTATGGATGTCAATAAATCAGATGAGACTTGTGCAGCAATGACATCTACAGCCCTCGCATCCATATCTCAATTAGATAGTAACCCTTCCATAACTTTTCCTGACCACATTCGCCATGCGGGTCAGAAGGACACATAATGCACCTTGTTATGCAGGACCATAGACAAAGGTTTTCCAAAAAGTCGTCAAGCAATGCCGCCTACACTCTGAGAATATTGGGAAGTTTATAACCGCCTCAGCAATGACAATGGTCTAATTCTCCTGGACAGGAGAGTAGTTATACCAACTTCCCAACGCAGAAACATACTAAGGTGTTTACATTTGGCTCATCAAGGAGTAGTGGGCATGAAAGCACGTGCTAATGAGTCAGTCTACTGGCCTGGAATGAATGCCTCAATTCAAAATTATAGGAATAGTTGCATTACCTGTTCAAGAAATGCCCCAAGTGTACCATGTGAACCAATCCACATAACACCTTCACCAGAGTGGCCTTTCCAACAAATAGTGATGGACTTGTTTTATGTTGGATCCTTCACATATCTTGCTTACGCAGACAGACTCACTGGATGGCTCATTTTGTACCGCATCAAGTCGGAACAAGTAGCTGCCTCTAGGTTGATATCCATCTGCTGGAAAGTATTCCAAACATATGGTGCACCTGAGGAACTCAGTACTGATGGTGGGACACCATTTTCAGCTTACTCATTCAGACAGTTCCTAGAAACCTAGGATGTTAAACAAAGGATTTCTTCTGTGGCCTATCCCCAGTCTAATGGGCGAGCAGAGTTAGCAGTCAAGACAGCAAAAAGACTCATAAAGGACTGCACAGGACATCAAGGTTCCCTGGACAATGATATGGTAGCAAAGCGATCTTGCAGTACAGAAACACCCCTATCCAAGGCATTGGCTTGTCACCAGCACAACTCCTGCTTCATAGACATCTTCAGGGTTTTATACCATCACACCCACATTTATATCAGCCACACTCTGAGTGGATAGCTGCAGCCCAAAGGTGCGAAAAGGCATTATCTAAACGCAATGCAGGCCTTATTGACAGGTACAATCATACTGCACATAACTTATCCCCACTTTGTGAGGGAGACACAGTTTCAATCCAAAATCCAAATAGCCATCGATGGGACATAAGTGGGCGAATAGTAGAAACACTGCCCAACCGCCAATATAGGATTAGAGTTGCAGGATCAGGTAGGATAACTCTGTGGAACCGTAGATTTCTGAGAAAACTTGAGGCACCTGCAGTCAAGACACCTATCCCAAGTCCTTGGCCAGTGTCCCCTGGAGCGACAGTCACAGATATATGTAGGCCACATCAATCTGATGAGAAATCTGGAAATGGCAGCATTACTTTGCAAAGTGACCTGGCATCTCAAGGCCCTACTTAGTCATAGTTATCATGAACTTGGATCCCAAGGGCTCTATCCCGACTACTCTCATATAATCGACCAGGCAATAAGGAACTGATCCCCCCCCAGCGGCCACTATGTTCCCACAGTGGGAGAGGAGGGAGATGTAGAAGTCAAATAACTTACCTTTCAACATGGCTGTCTTCTTTTGTTTCCCTGCAGGAAGGTGACTATTCAAGAGTGTGGATATTGTGCTTCATAAATATTGAGCACAATATCCACACTCTTGAATGTTCACTCTTGAATGTTTCTACAGGGAGACAAAAGAAGACAGCCATGTTGAAAGGTAAGTTATTTGACTTCTACAGGGAGTTGGATTAAGTCTGACACAAGGCCGAATCAAAGAAACAGTAACCAGCCCCCATAGTTATACTGCTTTACTTCAAATAAATGAACAACCTATTCTCATTGTTTTTTGTCTCTAGAAAGTTATCAAAGTCCCAACAGAAATATTCCATCTTTGATCATAAGTTGCTCACTGCATATATTGTAGTGTTACATTTATAAACTTGTGTGTTTGAGTTTAAGTTTTGTTTAACTGCATATCAACACCTCTGTGGGTTATTTAATGCCAAAAAGATGGGGTTTTAAGATATTTTTTTAAACGTCCGGTTATAGTGAGAAGGTTGATTTAGTCAGATTTTAATTAAAATTTTTTGTTTTTATTCTTTTTTATTTTAGAAAACCGAAAATGTCTTCCAGTTTTGTATTCAAAAATGTTTTGCTGAGAATAATTTTTTTTCCAACAAAAATGTGTTATGGTAATAATTTTTTCTTATTTGGTAATGTATTTCTTATGTATTGTTGGTAATATTTTTCCTTCAAAAATGTATATTTTTCTATAAAAGTATATTTTTATGTATATATTTCTATAAAAGTGAATTTTGATACATTCATAGTGTTTTGACCCCAGTTTGGGGGTTAACTATTTGCCCATAGCTGGGACCCTAACAGGTGCTACCACCTCCACGTCAGGGTAGACCTGAGAACAACAGCAATTAAGAGGTGGTTCTATGCTTCTCACAACCTCCCAATCAGAGGCCTTACTGCCAGATGCAGTTTACTGTCAAGCCCAGGACCAAAATTTGTGTGTAGTGTGTTTACTAGCTATTTGCCATTGAAGTTGAACATTTTGTACTTCTTCTGTGGGGAAGGAGTCGCTGGGTGAAAAGTAATTCATCACCCACAAGGTCACATAATCACTTTTGAACTCTGTCAAGGCTGAAAAGCACCAACCCAGATATGGCAGCAATACTTTATTCTTCTTCTGATCTAATTCTCGTAAACCTAGAGCAATATTTTCTGGAGTGATGGAAGGAATTGACCATTCTTCCAACATCTTTAGTGATGGTACAAATATATGAATTCAGTTTGAGGTGTGGAATGAGCTTTAGTTCCAACAGACATGCAAGTTAAGGAGCCTCTTTGATAGTACAACTTCTCAGAGCTAGTTCAAAGATCTCATGGTCCCCACTTGAATCTATGATATAGGGCTCCCACTCTAGTACATCTCAAATTTCACAAGGTAGTATTCCTCTAAAATACAAATTTTATTGTAACCTAATTACACTACTGATCAAAAATTTAAGACCACTTAAAAATCTGTAAAAAGAAATTTTTTTTATGGATAGATTTTAAACTCCTCCCACTTAAGGTTACCAATACTACAATCTAAAAGGTTATGGAAACAAAAAGCTACATTCCAAACATTTTATTTAGAAATTTACATTTTTATAAAATGAGGCGATTTACACATGATCAAAATTATAAAACCAGGGGTATAAATTGTTAGATCTATGGTAATTCCAATGTTTTTAGTTCAGTTAGAGATTAGCAATCACTGCGTAAAGGTGTTACCATGCCTAAAGCAAGCAAACTTACTGAAGTTGAGCGTTCTCGAATTCTAGAATTCCATAGTCAAATTAAGGCAGTCACAGATGCTGATTGCAGTCCCGTAACCATCAGACGACACTTACAACAAAAAGGCATGGTAAATAAAAAGCATAAACAAATTTCTTGGCTGCTTCCACGTCACAAGTTGGACCGCTTAAAGTTTGGTCGTGAATACCAAACATGGGATGTTGAGAAGTGGAAGAAAGTCCTGTTTTCTAATGAGAAAAAATTCAATCTCGATGGTCCTGATGGCTTCCAACGATATTGGTATAACAAAAACATGCCTCCTGAAATTTTCTCCGCATGTCATAGTAGTGGAGGGTCCCTAATGGTATGGGGTGCCTTTTCTTACAGAGGGACGATGGCGCTCCAGGTGATGCAGGGTCATCAGAGAGCGGCTGGTTGTGTTAACATGCTACAAAAAGCATCTTTGATGATGGAGGGCCATCGTTTGTGTGGGGATGGATGGTTATTTCAACAGGATAATGCTGCAATCCATGCTGCAAGACGGACCTTCATCTTTCTACAAGAAAATGGGGTCCATCTCTTGGGACATCCTGCATGCTCACCAGACTTGAACCCAATTGAAAATGTTTGGGGATGGATGACAAGAGATGTTTATTGAAATGGCAAACAATATTCAACAAAAAATGAACATTGTGAAGCCATCTTCAGAAGCTGGAGCAACATCCCCCGCACCTTAATGGAAATGCTTATTTCTAGCATGCCCGACAGAATTTTTGAAGTCATCAAAAGCAGTGGAGGTAGACTTCATTATTAAATTTGGTTATTAAATATTTTCATACACGTTTTGTACAATTTCGTAGAATTTTTGTCTCTGGTCTTATAATTTTGATCATGTGTAAATCGCCTCATTTTATAAAAATGTAAATTTCTAAATAAAATGTTTGGAATGTAGCTTTTTGTTTCCATAACCTTTTAGATTGTAGTAAGTGGGAGGAGTTTAAAATCTATCCATAAAAAAAATTTCTTTTTAAAGATTTTTAAGTGGTCTTAAATTTTTGATCAGGAGTGTATGTACAATAATGGATCATATGCAATATAGGTGACCCATTTGATTAGAAAAATTGAAAATAAATACATATCTAAATACAAATTAGAGGCATGGCATAATTGATCATTCCATTTTAAGTAAATAAACAATGTTTTGCAGCAAGTATTAACATAAATTTGAGATACTTTTTTTTTAAAAAGTTAAGTAATTTTAACACATTTAATCTTATGAATGAAAAATAGTGAATTTTTTTATGGTGTTTTTTCAAAACTTTGCATGAGCAAAACAAATTCACAGATTTATGAAAAAAAAAAGATCCTAGAATGAGGTCAAAATTTACAAAACTTTTTCATTCTTTAATAGTCAGCTGTGCATAGTTTAATTTGTTTATGTATATAAATGTAGGTAGTAAAAAAGCAAATGGGTGGACCTGAAGCAGACTACCACCACGTTTAATTTTTTTTTTTTCATTTTTGTTTATTTTTTTCAGCGCAGTTCTATCAATTGTTACTTAAACTTTCCGATTATCAAAAAAATTTTGAAAATTTACAATATTTAAACAAATTTGGGGAGGGTCAGTTTCTCATACAATGTTTTAGTAAATCGATCCTCCATTTTCAATCCACTATAAGGTTGTATGAGAAACTGGTTTTCCTGCTAAAATTGTTTAAATATTTAAATTTTTTCAAATTTTTCTATCATTTGTAAAGTTTAAGGTGTAAAAGATAATATCGCACTGAAAAAAGTTAAAAAAATTTGATAATGAACATATTTACCAGCGACGGGTTTCAAAATTGAAGCTTGATTTTCTGTAACATTGTATGAGAAACTGATCCTCCCCAGAAAATGTTTAAATATTGAAATTAATCAAAATTTGTTTTCAATTGTAAAGCTAAGGGCGTAATCGATAGGACTGTGCTGAAAAAAGTAAAACAACGAAAAAATTAAAAACAATGAAATTAAACGTGGTGGTAGTCTGCTTCAGGTCTGCCAGCAAATATTTATAAGATAACAAGGATCACAAAGCTCTACCATGGGATCCCAATAAAACTTACACCCTCCAGTAGGTGGGGTGGCATGGCATCAGGTCTAGTATGTATGGGCCCTGCAACCATTCATCAGAACTGGAGTAAATTTAGAGTCTGCTTAGTGGTGATGAAATGTTACTAGTTTTGTTTTGGCTTTGAATTATACAAGCCATACTTTCTTACACTGAGCTGTAAGAGTTTGATCAGTGAAAAGATCACCTGCCAGATTCTGGTTATCAAAGATTTTTAGGTGCACCTATACACCATGGTATCATCTGCATATATTTACTAAAAATTTGAGAAAGTTTTTTGTAGCTCATTAATATAAGCAGAAACTGGGTAAGACTGAATTATTGGAATCATCCACAATCAAGTTTTATATCACTAAGTTGTAAACAAAATGATATATACATATTTCTATGTATTCCATGCAGAGAAATATATAACATATATCTACAGGCAATGTGAAAGGAGAACAAAAAGATATGGTCTTACATATAATATGGAGATTCTTCTGTGTTTCTGGAGGAGCCATATTTAGGATTCCAGATTTGAGTGTACGGGAGTGTACTGGATATATCTGCAATGTCTCTAGTGAGAACATATTCAGCAAACATGAAATGATGAGTCGGGTATTATGAGTACTGTGAACCAGAGATATTTTCTATATCTGATGAAGATGTATTTCCATAGGAAATTGGTGCCATAGGCTTTTAAGTTGCTCCACATGGTTGAGGCAGATTTAGCTTCAGCCTAATCTGAAAGACTTGAGCTAAGAAAGCCACTACTCTGTTTGTTCCTTGAAGCTGACTGGTCAACCACTTTTGTCTCTATATCAAGTGATGTCTCTAAGTAGCCGTCATGTGACTGCACGCAACTTAATCTCAACCAAAGGGTCATAATCTTCTTTTGTATCTCTACTCATGGAAATAAGATGAAATACTTCTTTTTACTAGAGACCAGACCAAAAATGGGGTGTTGCTACTATCTGGGTTGGAGATGTTCAATCCTCACTTTTCAACCATTATAAAATTCAAAGTCATTTATGCAACCTTGTAAGGAAGGACGGACATATATTCTACCCTGAAACCTCTATGTAGAAGTCAAATAACTTACCTTTCAACATGGCTGTCTCCTTTTGTCTCCCTGTAGGAAGGTGAACATTCAAGAGTGTGGATATTGTGCTAAATATTTATGGAGCTCAATGTACACACTGAAATTATCAGCCAATCAATGCTTACGAAATAGACTTGCCTGTAGCAGAATGGAATCTCCCAGTTTATTATTTAAACAATCTACCAATTTGCCCTTGGTCAGTCAAACCCAACTTCTATTCCAGTTGAGTACTGGCTGTTTCTTCCACAAGATTTTTGCATGGCACAGCTAATATTCTACAGATGCAATATTACAAGCCTATTGATATTCATTTACTTTTTCCATGGCAAATGCTTGAACAGGCTCAATTCTTTAGTTGCATTAGATCAGATCTCTACAACTGAGACCTGCCATGGTACATTAACAGAGCCAAACCAATTTCATTTCCTCTGGTAAAGAGGAAATTCCATTCAAACAGCTTTTTTCCTCAAGAACTGCTGCTTTGTGGAACAGAATTCCATATGAATGCTTCCCCAAATGCTACAATCTTAATCTCTTCATATCAAGGATCTACTGTTATTTATCTAAACTTATTTATAAATGGAACTTTGTCTCTGTGTGTGTGTGTTTGTTACCTATAGACTCCGAAACGGCTGAACCAATTTTCTTGAAAATTTACGCAGTTGTACTATAAGCGTCTGTGAGTGTTCTTAGCTAGGTTTTGTGTCGAGGTACCCCCGATAAATATTGATAATCAAAAAAATTGGGTTATAGAAGGAATGGTCCGATTTTCATCAAATTTGATACACTCATAGACAAAGGCATAAAAAACAATATTCAGAAGTTTCAAGGTTGCAGTTCTTACAACAGCGCAGAAAATCGATAATATATATATATAAAAGGCAAGATGTTTGTGTGTGTGTCTGTTTATCTGCCTGTATGTCTATATTTTTTCAGCCCTTTTATTTTAGTTTTTGCTTCAAGTTTGGATCTAAGTGGGTATAATTGTAGTTCTTAGTCTCAGTCATGATACCATTTACTCAGAGAACTTATTTAGCTTTCAAAATTCAGTTTACGATGAAAAAACTTATTTGATATCGATACCAGGAAATCACAATTTGACTTACATCCATTCATTTTTCTTTCAGTCTACAGTTTTGCTTTAACTGGAAACAACTACTGCTTTTTAGTCTTTTGTGCCAACGTCCAAAGAGTCTGAGTTCCAGGACCATGGATTAGTTTTAAAGCTTTCATTACACCCAAGCAATGCTGGGCTATACTGCTAGTCTTCCATAATTGTTACTTCCTACTTTTACATTCAATTAAAATACTTCATTCAGTAAGCCTCTATCCTAAGTGGCACTTAAGCCTTGTATTGGATGAACATTAGGCTTTATGTTTTTATCAAAAGACATTATCCTTTTTTAACCCAAATCTTCACTTTGTTGTTTCAATCTGTTTCCTTAACACTTCCCATCAAGTAGACATTTACCAAGTTCATTCTAGTCTGGTACAAGGCCAAAATAAAAGAACACTTAGCAATGGCTAATGTAATCGGATATAAAGTAGTCATTGTCACCAGTGTGTAAATGATGATGATAATAATATAATAACAAACTGGTTTATCATCAGGAAATTCCACTGTTATCTGACAGAGATTAGCATGACACATTGAAGAAATTTTCTGTCAGGAATGAACAAGTCAGTGTGAATTCATTGTATGCTGGTCAATGTAGACAAATAAGTTTAATCACTTATATAAAAATTCAGTAGAGAAATGTTGATTGGAATTTTTCCTGGCAGAAACAATATTATTCAATTATGGTTGTGTAGATAAGGTTGATCCTAGATAAGGCTAGAAATCTGTCTGGAATTATAAATTACTAGCAGTATAGCCTGGCGTTGCTCGGGTGTAATGAAAGCTTTAAAACTAATCCATGGTCCTGGAGCTCAAACTCTTTGGACGTTGGCACGAAAGACTAAAAAGCAATAGTTGTTTCCAGTTAAAGCGAAACTGTAGACTGAAAGAAAAATGAGTGGATGTAAGTCAAATTTTGATTTCCTGGTATCGATATCAAATAAGTTTTTTTTGTCGTAAACTGAATTTTGAAGGCTAAATAAGTCTTCTGAGTAAATGGTATCATGGCTGAGACTAAGAACTACAATTATACCTACTTAGAGCCAAACCTGAAGCAAAAACTAAAATAAAAGGGCTGAAAAAATACAGACATACAAGCAGATAAACAGACACACACACAAACATCTTGCTTTATATATATATATATATATATATATATATATTATCGATTTTCTGCGCTATTGTAAGAACTGAATGGGGACTGGGGATTCAACTTTGAATTACTAACCTCTTTTAGGATATATAAGACTACTAGCAGTATAGCCTGGAGTTGCTCGGGTGTAATGAAAGCGTTAAAACTAATCCATGGTCCTGGAGCTCAAACTCTTTGGACGTTGGCATGAAAGACTAAAAAGCAATAGTTGTTTCCAGTTAAAGCGAAACTGTAGACTGAAAGAAAAATGAATGGATGTAAGTCAAATTTTGATTTCCTGGTATCAATTTATATATATATATATTATCGATTTTCTGCACTATCGTAAGAACTGCAACCTTGAAACTTCTGAATATCATTTCTTATGTCTTTGTCTATGAGTGTATCAAATTTGATTAAAATCAGACCACTCCTTCTATAACCCGATCTTTTCGATTATCGATTTTCGATATTTATCAGGGGTACCGCAACACAAAACCTAGCTAAGAACACTCACAAACGCTTATAGTACAACTGTGTAAATTTTCAAGAAAATCGGTTCAGCCATTTCGGAGTCTGTAGGTAACGGATACACACACACACACACACACACACAGTTCCATTTATAAATAAGTTTACATTAGATAGATTAGATTATCATTATTGTTATTATTATTATTAGTAGTAGTAGTATTAGTATTATTGTGTGTGTGTGTGTGTGTGTGTGTGTGTGTGTGTGTGTGTTTAATATAGAACATAGAATCCTGATAAAGTTTTTAATAAATTTGACAAATGGAAATTGTTTCATTGAACATTTTGCCATTCAAGGCTTCATCAGATCCAAAAATGAAAGAAAGAAATGTGTGTATGTGTATTATATAGAATAAGTATTAATGGCTTTTTAAAAAGTTAGTCTGTTTCTTTCTTTCTTTCTTTCTTTCATAAGAAATACCAGCTTAAGGGAAAATTCATTATTTAAGCATACACACAAATACACATACATTTTCATTTGTAATATATATATATGTATATAAAAAGCAAGATGTTTGTGTGTGTGTCTGTTTATCTGCTTGTATGTCTGTATTTTTTTCAGCCCTTTTATTTTAGTTTTTGCTTCAGGTTTGGCTCTAAGTAGGTATAATTGTGGTTCTTAGTCTCAGTTATGATACCATTTACTCAGAGGACTTATTTAGCTTTCAAAATTCAGTTTACGATGAAAAAACTTATTTGATATCGATACCAGGAAATCAAAATTTGACTTACATCCATTCATTTTTCTTTCAGTCTAGGGTTTCGCTTTAACTGTAAACAACTATTGCTTTTTAGTCTTTTGTGCCAACATCCAAAGAGTCTGAGCTCCAGGACCATGGATTAGTTTTAAAGCTTTCATTACACCCGAGCAACGCCAGGCTATACTGCTAGTTTTACTATAAATACATTTGTCTCTCCACATTTCATGATTTACAAAACTTTGCTTGTCACCTGACGTTCACATTCTTTAACTTTTCAAAACAATATTTATTTGCCAAACAATATTTATTTTCTTTTGTTAGCCAGCTTGCATGTGTTTACTGTTTTATAACACCTGCTCAATGTAAACACACATCTGTGCAAAATTATACATGAGGTCAGATATATATATATATATATATATATATATATATATATTGTAATTTTGTCATTACAATGGTTTATAAAAGCATAATATCACTACATTTTCATCATTCAGAACAAAACTGTTCCTTTTCAGGTGATATGTTAAAATAAATGGTGAAAATGATTTATTTTGAATATATAAGATGAATTTCTGGTTATTTAGAAAATTAGGAAGTGGTAGTTGTAGGAAATGCAATAGTTGTGTCAATATTGTTCAATCAAAATTGAGAATTATGTAACCATGGCGATTTAATATTTGGGTTATGAAAGGGGGCAGGATGGCTTGGAACTAGACACGTCACTTTTTAATTCTGTCTGGGTAAGATACATAGTAGGACCTTAGACTTTTTTAAATTGGTAGACAATAATTTTTAACAGGAGGTTGGATTTTAGGTTTTAGCTCTACTCTGTATCGAGCACTCTTTATAAAAGTAAATGCTTGAACAGTGGGTTTTTAATCTACGTGTTCTTTTACTTTTTTGTAATATATATATATTTATGCCAAGTTTTTGACAATGTAGACAAATAAGTTTAATCATTTATATAAAAATTCAGTAGAGAAATGTTGATTGGAATTTTTCCTGGCAGAAACAATATTATTCAATTATGGTTGTGTAGATAAGGTTGATCCTAGATAAGGCTAGAAATCTGTCTGGAATTATAAATTACTAGCAGTATAGCCTGGCGTTGCTCGGGTGTAATGAAAGCTTTAAAACTAATCCATGGTCCTGGAGCTCAAACTCTTTGGATGTTGGCATGAAAGACTAAAAAGCAATAGTTGTTTCCAGTTAAAGCGAAACTGTAGACTGAAAGAAAAATGAATGGATGTAAGTCAAATTTTGATTTCCTGATATCGATATCAAATAAGTTTTTTTTGTCGTAAACTGAATTTTGAAGGCTAAATAAGTCTTCTGAGTAAATGGTATCATGGCTGAGACTAAGAACTACAATTATACCTACTATATATATATTTTATATATATTTATGCCAAGTTTTTGTTAGTTGGAATGTTAGAATGCAAGAATAATTTTTTTCTATATTTTATTTCATCCTTTTATATGTTATGGGTGTGTTTGATCATGGCTCTCTACATCTTCTTGTCTTTTGTTACTCTAAGTAAATTGTACTCCTTTCTTTGTCATTCCACTCTGTTTGCTATCAATTTACTTAAACTTGTTAAATAGCTTTCTCAGTGTTTTCTTCTGCTTCTCCTCCCTTCAGTATGTTCTGTGAGTGTTACATTTTCTAAGCCCCCTTTACTCATGATATGTTCCAGAAATTCCATCTGTGTTTTTCTGATTTTTAGCATCAGTTTCTTTGTTACTCCTACCCAGCCTTTCAGATTTCACTCACCCGATCAACTCAGTCGATTAAAAACTTAATTGAGCGATTAAAGTTTATTGCTTTACTTGCCTGCAGTCAATTAAAAATCTCGCAATGAAATGTGTCCCTTCAAATATAGAAAAAGAAAATCTGATTCCTTTTACAACTCAAAAGTATGCCATTGAAGATTCACAAGTTACTTAGAATGACCTACAATGATATTATCGAACTCTTTGGTAATTATACATGGCACCTGATTTATGTTGAAATGTATGGTTAAGCGACATCCTACAATCATCAAAGCAAGATCTGACAAATGGAATTTAGATTGACAAGTTCCTGTCTCGCTTTTTTCGTACCGGTCAGTGTAAAATTTTGTTTAATAACGTTTCCAAAGTGAAGCCAAAATGTCTCTATCACCCAGATTAAAGACACTCACAGATTTTTAGAAACTCATTTGGAAAAATATTATCCTTGGTTCATCATCTATATTTCCTTCCTACTTATGAAAAGTAAAAATGAACATTTGAAAGAAATAAAAAAATACACATAGTTCTTTCAACCATGCACTGAAAAACAATTTATATACAAGTACTTTTTTTATTTGTTATTTTTATCAGCTATGAGATGGAGGTTGTAGTCAAACAAGAAAGAAACTACGAATTTAGGCACCAATTGCCAAGAAAACAGCATATCGTAATGTTAAAAGCATACCATGATGTTTTTTGTTTTTCGTCAGCGATTCATGTGATGTTTATGTAAGGCGACTATTGAGGAAAATGGAGTCAGTCAAGTAAGATGATTTTGGGGCAAGTAAATTTTCCCTCGCTCTTGATCACCGGTTGAGTGATTTCTTTTTCAAATCTCAAAGGCTGCTCCTACCTTTCTTAAACTTTCTTGTTGTGCACATGTTTTGTTCATGGTATTCTTGACATTCATTGGTAGAACTGTATCTGTGTTTTTTGAAGTGTCATCTTCCTCTATGAGGAAATCATCTAGTATTCACTGCTATATAGATTAGATATTACATAGCTGTTCAGAGCTCTCTTCTTTGTTTGTAATGACATTTTTCTATATTTAAATACTTTGTTTAGTTTCTGAAAGACACCTTTTTCTATTCCTATATACCTTTGGATCTCTGTGTCACACTTTCTATCATATACTACTATACTACCCAGATAAGTAATAAAACTGTTTCGGTTTTGTAATTTAGTATAGACGCTGTGTAGTGAGAACTTCTACTATATACCAGGTTGTTGACCAGAATTTGATAACAAGCACTTTTAGAATGTATAAAGTATTAAACAGTAACTTTTTTTACAGACTATTGTGATGTATGACCTAAAGTGATGTATGACCTAATGATGTATGACCTAAAGTTATGTATGACCTAAAGTGATGTATGACCTAATGATGTATGACCTAAAGTGATGTATGACCTAGTGATGTATGACCTAAAGTGATGTATGACCTAATGATGTATGACCTAAAGTGATGTATGACCTAAAGTTCAATAAGCACAATGCTTCATGTGTACAACAGCTGAAACATGTGAATATGGCAATAAAGATGAGGACAACAGTCAAAATAATGTAGATGGTAATTTACAATGCAGGAACTGTGCATGTGTGAGTGCAATCTTCTTAATACTATCAGCTGATGAATATTTGTGAATTTGACGTGTATATAAGGATTCACTTGAAAGGGTAGAGAGTTTAGACTGTGCATTCCACAATTCACAGTATTAGAGTGAATTTCTTTTCTTTCCTTGGCAGGAAACTCATTTTGAACTCTCTCTCTCTCTCTCTTTCTCTCTCTCTGTGTCTCTCTGTATTTGTGTCACAGGAACGGATATTTCTATACACCTTTGGATTGTATCACACATTCCCTTATATGTTACTATACTACAGTCAGTCAAATGCCATATGTGACACATGCTTTGGGCGATCATATCTCAATAGAGACATGACTGACTGAGCAGAAGATTATCCCACAGTAGGTTGCCATTGATTTCTGCCAAGGCTATAGAATCCAATCTGTCATATTATTTGACTCATATCTAGAGGAAGAAGAGCTGTATTATATTATTACGGAATAATTAGTGGAGAATCAGTTTATTACTTGATAACAATAGAAAATCGATCCCCCACTTTTTGATTAGTAGAAGACTTAATCATGATTTGAACTATTATATTCAATCAGTCAGTCAGTTAAGTGCTATATGTGATACAGGCTTTGGGCGATCATATCTCGATAGAGACATGACTGACTGGGCAGAAGATTGTCCCACAGTAGGTTGCCATTGCTTCCTGTGGTAGACTGGTTGCCAGCCAAGGCTATAGAACCTAATCTGTCCTATTATTTAACC
The DNA here is from genome assembly GCA_037127315.1 of Ascarosepion bandense. Taxonomy (NCBI): domain Eukaryota; kingdom Metazoa; phylum Mollusca; class Cephalopoda; order Sepiida; family Sepiidae; genus Ascarosepion; species Ascarosepion bandense. The sequence goes on along the minus strand of JBBBDQ010000160.1, from coordinate 576,353 downwards.
TATAACTGGAGGGAGGAAATGGATTAATACCTTTCCCAAGGGTATTTGTGCATAAGCGAAAGCAACAAATTCAACTGGAATTCAAACTTGGCTCCCCAATCTCTCATTCTGAGTCAACATCTAATCCACCACAATGCACATCCTACTATACTACAGAGATAACTAATAAATCTTTTGGTTTTGCAATTTAGTCTTGATTATTCAGAGAAAATTTCTGCTATACACCAGGTTATTGACCAGAAGTTTTGGATTTTATCAAGTACTAGCATCATAGCCCGGTGTTGCCCGTGCAACTCAGAACATTGTAGTAGTAGGAGAAAAAAATCTATTTTCTTTTGTTTTGTGTAAATGTGATTTGATTTTTTGTGTGACATTGTAAACAACATTGCGTTTATTTTTGTTTCAAAATTATGGAGGAAAATATTTACATTTTTTGTTGACGAAATGAATTTGACATAAAAATAAAAATTATTTATTTTGTTTTACTGAAATCAGAAATATAAAAACTATTACACTCTCAGTTCAGAAATTTTCGAAGAATATTTAAAAATGTAGACATTTAATTTTAGAGGAAAAGTTACATTAATGCCACATGAATTACAGACAGTTAATTTCCTGCATGAAATATTTAGCGAAAAAAATTTTTTATTTTTTTAAAATTTTATTTTCTGAAGTATGAAATATTAAATCTGAAAAAAATAGACTTAAATATTTAAATTTACCATTGGCAATTTTTTTTTTACATATTTTGTTTTTGTTTGAAAAAACACTTTTCTTTTTAAAATATTTCTTTTGTTTCAAAATTACGGGGAAAAATATTCACATTTTTTTGTTGACAAATGAATTTTTAAAACATCGGAATAAAAATGAAATATAAAGGCTCATTTATTTTTTAATAAAAAAATATTTTAGTCGCGTTTGACACGTGTGATTTGATTTCTGTAACGTAATTTAGCAACCATCTTAGATCTTAGATGTTTTACGGAGCAAATGTAAACAATTGGCTCCATTGGCCAAAAAGTGCGAAAGGGAAAATTGCTGAACTTAAACTCAAAAATTTTGTGTCGACCTGGCTTCCCTGTAGATATATGTCCCTAGAAAGTTTGAATGGCATAGCTTAAAAAATGTAGGCGTGCATAGGGAACGGTCACACACAGACTCACAGATTGCCTTTTATATATATAGATTAAACTCTGTACACAAATACCATTCTACAGGCCATTGTTTATGCTATTCTGATATCTAAGTTGCCGTTGGAACAAATCCAAATGCAAACAATTAATTTCAAAATAGTGATTCCAGCTTTTGTGTAATTAATGGTGAAAAATAATGGTACAGTTGTCAGTTAAGTGCCATACGTGAAACACATTTGGGCAATCATGTCTCAAAAGAGACATGACTGACTGGGCAGAAGATTATCCCGCAGTAGATTGCCATTGCTTTCTGTGGTAGACTGGTTGCCAGCCAAGGCTATAGAACCCAAGCTGTCCTGTTATTTAACCCATAACTGGAGGGAGAAGACACATTAATACCTTTCCCAAGGGTATTTGCGCGTAAGTGAATGCATTGAATTCAACTGGAATACAAACTTGGCTCCCCGATTTCTCATTCTGAGCTGATATCCACTGCACCACAATGAGTTGTATATGTTATAAATGATTTCACTATTTGAAATGAATCCATAAAGAAGGCAACAATAAAAGGACATATGGCCCGGTGGATAAAAGTGTTGGTTAGATCCAGTGACTTGTCCCAAAGAGTTATGAGTTTAATTCCTGGCTAGTAGTGAGCAAAAACTTAGAGAGTTGAGTTAAAAGGGAGATAACTAAGACAACTGAAAGTGGCATGACTCATGGAACAAGAACAATATACTTCAGTGATTGAAATAACGGTTTCCGTTTGAAATTCCAATTACCTGAAGAAGGTTGAAGCGTACAACAGCTGAAATGTGAATATGGCAATAAAGATGAGGACAACATTCCAAATAATTTAAATTTAAAGTTATTTATAAATAAATGGAACTTTGTCTCTGTGTGTGTGTGTGTGTGTGTGTGTGTGTGTGTGTGTGTCCGTTACCTATAGACTCCGAAATGGCTGAATCCATTTTCTTGAAAATTTACAACTGATTAACCAACTGATGTTGATCAAATTTTCTGGGTAGACTTATATCCATATGGTAAACTAGCAGTATAGCCTGGCATTGCTCAGGTGTAATGAAAGCTTTAAAACTAGTTCATGGTCCTGGAGCTCAGACTCAGCTTAAAGAATATTTGTGTGAAATTTGGTGAGAATCGGATAAAAATTGTTGATTTGTATAAAGGGCATACAGACAAATAAACAGACGCACACAAACATCTTGCCTTTTATATATACATATATTATTGATTTTCTGCACTATTGTAAGAACTGCAACCTTGAAACTTCTGAATATCGTTTCTTATGTCTTTGTCTATGTGTGTATCAAATTTGATGAAAATCGGACCACTCCTTCTATAACCTGATTTTTTCCATTATCGATTTTCGATATTTATCAGGGGTACCTCGACACAAAACCTAGCTAAGAACACTTGTAGTTGATTGTAGTACAACTGTGTAAATTTTCAAGAAAATTGGTTCAGCCATTTTGGAGTCTATAGGTAATGGACACAACACACACATACACACACACACACACACACACAAAGTTCCATTTATAAATAAGTTTAGATTTAGATTTAGATAGATTAGATTTAGATAGATTAGATTTAGATATACTTATTATGTGAATATCATTCACACTTCTTCATATTAAAACATTTATAGCCATAAGAAATGGGAGGGATAGTAAGGAGATAAACATTACCTAGAACTATAAAACATAGGAAGTTGTGAAGAGCCATGTTCCCAAGGGATGTGACATATAAAAGAAGATTAAAATTAATACCTCTGATAATTTGGGATATTTTGTTGAGTTTATTATTGTCATGTATGTAGACCTGGCAAAACACATGCCATGCAAATAAGGAAAGCACTGACCAGTAATCCTGACTATGATCAGCTTCTTTTATTATTTACACTAGCAGAATAGCCCGGCGTTGCTCGGGTGTAATGAAAGCTTCTAAACTAATCCATGGTCCAGAAGCTCAGACTCTTTGAACGTTGCCACAAAAGACTAAAAAGCAATAGTTGTTTACAGTTAAAGTGAAACTGTAGACTGAAAGAAAAATGAATGGATGTAAGTCAAATTTTGATTTCCTGGTATCGATATCAAATAAGTTTTTTTCATCGTAAACTGAATTTTGAAGGCTAAATAAGTCCTCTAAGTAAATGGTATCATGGCTGAGACTAAGAACTACAATTATACCTACTTAGAGCCAAACCCAAAGCAAAAACTAAAATAAAAGGGCTGAAAAAATACAGACATACAGGCCGATAAACAGACACACACACAAACATCTTGCCTTTTATATATATATATTATCGATTTTCTGCATTATTTTTAGAACTGCAACCTTGAAACTTCTGAATATTGTTTCTTATGTCTTTGTCTACAAGTGTATCAAATTTGATTAAAATCGGATCATTCCTTTCATAGCCCGATTTTTTTGATTATCGATTTTTGATTTTTATCAGGGGTACCTCGACACAAAACCTAGCTAAGAACACTCACAGACGCTTATAGGACAACTGTGTAAATTTTCAAGAAAATCAGTTCAGCCATTTCGGATTCTATAGGTAACGGACACACACACACACACAGACAAAGTTCCATTTATAAATAAGTTTAGATATGTTTGCAAAAGAACAGACAGAAACAACAAACTACTGCCTGTAAGGTGGCAATAAAGAGAGACAAGAAATGTTCAAATAAAATTCTTTGTTTTATCTTTGTTGTAGTACAGTCGTATGGTAATGTTACCAGAATGGTTTTGATGTGGTTGTGATTATAAACAAAGGCCAGGTTTGTACGAACTATACCATCATATTTTTTTTATTTTTGTGGTTGACTCAACTGGTTACAGATCTTTGTTTGTTTAGGTGAAGGTACATCACTTTATGTATATTTTGGTGTGGAGGTTACAAAAAGTTTTATATAAATTGTTCCAGTATTTGCATGTGTGGATTGTCCTTCTGAATTAGTCATTGATTTTCTGTATCTCTTTTCTCTTTTCTTGAGTGAATATTATTTTAAACTGTCATCCTTTTGGCTTGGTGTTTGTTGAATTTTTAATGACTTGAAGCGATGTCCCACACACATGTGTGTGTGTGTGTGTGTGTGTGTGCGGCTGAGAGTGAGGCAAAAAAAACAAGAGAAGAGAAGAGAATTATACACGTGGGTTTTGTTGTTTTATTCTGTCGTAATGTCTACATATTTTTGATTTGACTTTAGTAGGATCATCAGTGATTGGTTGGCTTCCGCATGACGTTAGCTGACCAAGTAAGCTATGTCCAGGTTATAGAAAAAGAAGGAAATGATATATTGTGTAGAGAGAAAAAAAGAGATTTTCTCTGTCATTCTATTATATTCATTATATTCTAAGAATATAATTCAATATGTTTTTTACGCGGATGTGCGTTGTGGTAAAGTGGATATCGGCTTGGAATGAGAAATCGGAGAGCCGCGTTCGAATTCTGGTTGAATTCCTTGCATTCACTTATGCGCAAATACCCTCGGGAAAGGTGTTAATCCATCTCTTTCCTCCAGTTATAGGTTAAATAACAGGACAGATTGGATTCTATAGCCTTGGCTGGCAACCAGTCTACCGCAGAAAGCAATGGCAACCTATTGCAGGATAATCTTCTGCCCAGTCAGTTATGTCTCTCTCGAGACATGATCACCCAAGTGTGTATCACATATGGCATTTAACTGGCTGACTGACATTTTTACTACTATGGCCACAGTATGAAGGATTATGGTAGAATGTCTTTGTGGGCAAGGGAAGTGACCTAGAGAATGGGGGTGTTGGTAGGGCCTGGTATTGAAACTTGTCAGGTTGTTTGACTTGAGGTTATTGGGGAACTTGTTGACTGCCTGTGTACTGTCTTCACTGTAGCAAGGAGTCCTTTTAAGCAGAGCCAACTTAAGGTACTGGCAACTTGGGCAGTCACTTAAGACACAATTAAGGTCAAGAGCTCCATCATGCTGCCATGTCATGTGTTTAGGATCTTTCAAAACTAAAACTTATAAAAACATTCTTCCAGTTGTCCTTGGCTCAAGACAGATTAAATTCTTTGACTATTTTGTCAATGAAAAATCATCTTACAAAGATGTAGAAAGTGCCATGAAAAGAATTGAAGATCTAGAAAAATTTTTTTAGATAGGATAATGAATTTTTTCTTTTGTTTGTATTAAATTGTATATTGAAATAAATTTGTTATTCTATATTTTAATTTTTCTCCTTGTGAAAATTTTAAGAAATTATACTTGTAAGGACACTGACAAGGATTTGTTTTCTCACTGGATCTTTTCAACCTGTACAGTAAAGCAATTATAAGAGAAATAAAAGCCTTGCTGAGATTTCTCATTGGTGGCCATAATCTCAACAATATTCAATATGTGGATAACACAGTGTTGGTAGCAAACATGGATAGGAAAATGCAGGATCTTCTACAGAAGTTAGCAAAAGAAAGTGAAAAGAAAGGGTTGAGCATAAACCTCAAGAAAACTGAATGCATGGTCATCGGCAAAAAGAGGAGACCAATATTCCAATTGCAAGTTGGAGAATCTAAAATAAAACAAGTAAAAACATTCAAATACTTGGGAAGTGTTTGGACAGAGGATGGAAAATGCGATATGGAGATCCAAAGACGCATTGGCATGACCAAAGACACATTTCAGAAGCTAACCAGAGTACTGAAAGACAGGAAAATCTTATTAGAAACAAAGAAAAGAGTGCTGGATTGCTACATGATATCTGTCCTTCTGTATGGAAGTGAATGCTGGACGATCTCATCAAAGATGAAGGAGAGGCTTGAGGCAGCAGAAATGTAGTTTTACAGAAGGATGCTGAGGATACCATGGACAGAGCACGTGTGCAACGATGAGGTGTTGGAAAGGATGCAAACGAAAAGAAAACTGATAATAAATATCAGGAAGAGACAAATGAGGTTCCTGGGACACGTAATGAGGAAGAAAGGCCTGGAGAACTTGGTACTCACAGGTTGGATAAATGGAAGAAGAGACAGGGGATGTACTTGTTAGGTCTGAGCAAATGTTTGATGCTGTGGGGCTTGGAAGAGATGCCAAAAGAAAAATTACTGAGAACGACAAGAGACAGAGCCAAGTGGAAGTCCATGATCGCCTATGTCCTGAAGGGACATGGCACATGAAAAAGAAGAAGAGCACTGAAATTTATCTTTCCCCTGGTCTCAGCAACACTAGGGCTGTCACTGCTTTTAAGCCGTCAGGGTAGATAGATGACTGTGTTTTTTTTTTTTTGGTCATACTTTTACTTTAGTGGTGGTGGTGGATTTGTTTTATGAATCAAATGTAGTGCTTAGAACCCCTGTACAGAGAGTTAATTTTTTTATTTTACTTTATAGTGTTTACATCTGGCTGACAGGTTTTGATGTGGAGTGAATCAGAAAGAGATCTAATTTGAAGCTGAATATAACAAGAATGACAAATCTGATTCAGTTTTGTATATCTTCTGTCAAAGACTTACTTAAAAATTTTCCCTGAAATTTATGACTTCTTTAAAGACATTTAATTTTTTTTGTCAAATTTGTATTCAAAGTAAATAACTTTAATGCAAATCTTTTTTTTTTTATATAGAAATTAAGGTCAAGAGCTCCATCATGCTGTCATATCATGTATTTGGAATCTTCCAAAACTAAAACTTATAAAACATTCTTCCAGTTGTCCTTGGCTCAAGACAGATTAAATTCTTTGACTATTTTGTCAATGAAAAATCATCTTACAAAGATGTAGAAAGTGCCATGAAAAGAATTGCAGATCTAGAAAATTTTTTTTAGATAGGATAATGAATTTTTTCTTTTGTTTGTATTAAATTGTATATTGAAATAAATTTGTTATTCTATATTTTAATTTTTCTCCTTGTGAAAATTTTAAGAAATTATACTTGTAAGGGTGTTGAAATTCAGTTTTCCCCTGGTTCCAGCAACATTAGGGCTGTCACTGCTTTTAAGCCGTCAAGGTAGATAGATGACTTAGTGTTTTTTTTGGTCATGCTTTAACTTTAGTGAAAACATTTGTGATTAGCTCTGAGATTTAAACTGTATTCTATTTTTTGTGGTGGTGTTGGTGGTAGTGAGGGGGATTTTTGTTTTATGAATCAAATGTAGTGCTTAGAACCCCTGTACAGAGAGTCAATTTTTTTTATTTTTCTTTATAGTGTTCACATCTGGCTGACAGGTTTTGATGTGGAGCAAATCAAAAAGAAATCTAATTTGAAGCCAAATATAATTAGAATGACTAATCTGACTCAGTTTTTTATATCTTGTTGTGCTCACGCACACATAACACATTTACTTCCACATTGTCATACATATTTCACTCCAATGCATTTCTGTCTGATCACACCGTGTTCACATACATTATCTTCCCATGCAGCTTGGCTTGCGTATTTAAACAGCCACACACGTGTTATCCACTAGTTAGGTCTGCGATCTCGACATATGATCGTGGGACATGTGTGTTTCCTAACTCGCACACACACACACGTACTAATTGCAGGTCGCAATTAGGTGTGTTTTTATTTTCACACACATCAATGCACACACACACACACACTTTTCCCTTTACAAACTACTCAGAACTCAACAAATTGTTTTATTATTTCTACATTCAAGCTCTGACTTTCTTCAGTTAATATTTCAAGTTGGATTCTAGCTACCAAACGACTTCATGTCACCTCGTACTAAATCCACTGAGATCATGAAACACACACACTTACATACCTACACCACTAGTTAACTATTCTGAACACTCAGAACTTTGCCGAGTTAAATCTTCTTCAATCTTATTTCCTTTGGAACAATAACGACCATTCCAATGAACATTACAATCCATTTTACTACCATGCAAACAAACTTTATTTAATTCAAGATAAACTTTCATTCAACAAGTTACAACCTGTCTAAGAAACATTTGACTTCAATCAATGGGGAGAAACTCTTGTTTTCTTATTTTTGTCAAATATATTGCATGCCTTTTTCAACCAATACTGTGTAATATTGTTAATACATGTTTTAATTGTTGGTTAAATTGTATTTTTGTCAATTCCTATTTTTTGCATCAGAATTATTTGCATGTCTCGTTGAATTTCAAGTATAAATATTTGTGGTAGATTTGGGATATTCCGAAGGCCCAACCAGCAAGAAACTGGTAAAAATATTGTCTTTTTGCCAGACGCAGTTGTTCAGCTACAAGAACCAGCCTGATCGAAATTTATCTACGAAGTCCGCCACAATCTTCTGTCTAAGACTTACTTCAACATTTTTTCTGAAATTTATAACTTCTTTAAAGACGTTTCAATTTTTTTTTGTCAAATTTGTATTCAGAGTAAATAACAACTTTAATGCAAATCTCATTTTTTAAAACTGAATCAAACGTAGCGTTTTTAAATTTTTCAAAGAATTGATGGTTCTAAGGAATTTTTCTGTCGTTTTCTTCTGTGATGATTCCAGTGCCTTCACTAATAATTCTGAAACCTGTTTTAACTTTTAAAATTTCTATTTTAGCTTTTTGCCTTCAAGTTAAAAGAGAAAACAAGCATTGTCTGATATTTGTGGAGAAAGTTCCAACAATAATGATTTAATTGGCACAAGGCCGAAAGTATGGAGCACTCAGTGTCATTATAATAAATTAAATATATTACAATCTGCTAACGAGTGTAAACAAATGAAGATTCGAGTGTTTGTGGTGTGCAAAGCAAATATATATTTTTGTTTATTTATTTAACAGTGACATAGTGAGGATGTGCGTTGTGGTGCAGTGGATATCGACTCGGAACGACAAATCGGGGGAGCCGAGTTCGAATTCCTGTTGAATTCATTGCATTTGGGTTGGGAAAGGTAATTAATCCGTCACTTCTTTCCAGTTATGGGTTAAATAACAGGACAGATTCTCTAGCCTTAGTCGGCAACCAGTCTAGCACAGAAAGCAATGGCAACCTACTGCGGGAAAATCTTCTGCCCAGTCAGTTAGGTCTCTTTCGAGACATGATCGCCCAAGCGTGTATCACGTATGGCACTCACTGACTCACATAGTGTGCGACTTGGAAAAAGTTTATATTTTAAGGAAATTAATTTGAGTTGTCTCCCTTGTGTTTTCTGTTGTCTTTAATTTATAGTAAATGTAGTAGACCAGCGAACGAACATGTGAAGGGCTGAGCCAAGTGTCATATACTCCAAGTCGTTATATTTTCAAATCAGCATGAGTAATTAAAAGGGAAGAAGGAGAGAAAAGTTAAGACACGACACCAACCCAATCGGAGTTGTTTAGGTTGGTTGTCAAAAGATGAAAAACTTGCTAGACTAGACGAGAAACCCATTCCTGATTGCTTCTATCTTCGTAAACGGGAACAAATCTGGAACCACGTTTTTTTATGGGTGGAGAAAAAAAAATTGAGAATGTGTTTAAGATTATATTGTCTTTAAAAGTAAAATAATATATATGGCGTTAATGGTCTTCCAAAATCGTCATCTTTTAAAACAAAGTCAAAGAGTAGATTATAACGTGTGAAAATTGAAGTTTGATGTGAAAAAAGAAGGAAAACGAAAAACAACAACATTGTCTCACCATGGCTAAAATGAATAGCTGTATGTTCAAAATTGGGTAAGTTACATCTTCTAATCTTATTCTGTATCTAAAACATTTTTACCCTTCTTTTGTTTGTATATATACATGATGTTGGATTACGTGCGTGGCTTTTATTGTTGTCATTCTGAGTATTGAAAAAAAAAGAAAAAAAAAAAAGAAAAAACAATATTGTCAATTTTGTGCAGAAAAGTAACGAATATTTATTTTCTCAACAACAAACAATAATAGAATACTCCCCTTTTTGTCTTAATTTTTAAAAATATTAACATACTGATGATTTTTTCCATTTTGATATAGTGCGATCGTTTTTGGATGAAGGTGGCAGATTTACTAACTAATATTAGCCGGAAGAATATGTAAACATTAAAATTTTTAACAAACAAACAAAATTAAAAAACAGTAAACACAACATACCGATTTTTCTTAATGAGCAGTTATAGCAAACCATTTATTTCATTTTTACACAGAAGCTTGATCCTCACCAAGTATCCCATTTTTGTGGTTTTGTGTCAGGGTAGGCTGAGCCTACATATTGTTGTTGTAACATGTTATTTTTATCATATGGGAGACAGATACAGATGGAATTTTTTTTGCACTCATTGATTATATTTTTAATTTCTAATTGGCTATCGCAAAGCAAAGGAGAGACAAAAAATAAAAACAAACCAAAAAGTTTTTTCTTAAACAAAAATCCTTATTTTATCGATGATTGCAACATTTAAATTTTTTTCAGCTGTTCCAAACTAATGATTTTCTCTCTGATAACAATTCACGAAATAATTAGAAATTTCCCTTCTTTTTTTTTTTAAATGCTGCCCAGTGTCGCTATCATGTTTGTTTTCTTTCTAACAGCTGAAAACGTTTTTAAAACGATAAAAATAAAATATACACACAGAGCACGAATTTAGTAAACAATGTGAGTTTAACCACTAAAAAAGACTATATTGAAAGTAACCGTTTTAAAAATATTTCTTCATATTGCTAAGTTAATCAATTAAATTGGTGTGGATCAATTATTGATTGGCTTAGTAAAAAAAACAAACAAAAAAAAAATACCCTATCAAGTCGCACTGAATTTAAAATTTCACCGACTTAAACTTTTTTTAGGGAGATTAAGGAAAAATACTAAAATTAAAATAACTCATTAAAAAATGTTTATCAATTACAACTGTTTGCTTTTTTCTTTTTTTTTTTGTATTTTTACATGACTTTTTTAAAGCCCAGATCTTGCTTAAACAATTATTGACATTGTTTTTGTTTGACAATCTCAAGTTTTATTTTTAAATTAAAAAAAAAATAACGCATCACCTTTTAATACTAACCTTACAAAAACTGACAATAATTATGTTGAAAATATAAACTCTTTGATCAATTTTGCAAGGTAAATTTAAAAGAAATTTAATTTTGCACCTGTCTCTCCCTCCACCTTTCATGTCAACTGATAATGTTGACCCAGGCACGCACAACGCATTAGAGAGAAATAGGGAGTGGGGAGATATACCTTTAAACCTTCAGATACATACACTCTGCTATAGAAAAAGTAATGTGTCAAGGCTTTTTTCAGCAGCTACTGTTCAGGAAGGGTGGGAAACGGTACTTTGTATCTGTATTAACAAAGAGAAAGACTTTTTTTAAACTAAAAAGACACTTGGAGAAAACGCTGATACAGTGATGCAGGGATCACTGTCGTGTAAGTTAGCAATCATTGTAATTTAGCCCTTATGATCTGACATAAAATTAAACTGGGGGATTGTGTAAGATTGCAATACAAATATTGTTAAGTTGTCCCAAGTTCTCGGCTCTTTTTATTTGTTTAGGACAGTAATGAAAATATGCTCTATCAAATCTGAAGATAGTAGTAAGTGAAGAGTTTGTGATAAAAATAGCCTCTTAAAATTAAAAAAAAAAATCATTGTCTTTTTTTGTCTTTAACCAGTTTGGGCATATAAAGCTGTTAACCAGAAATGTTATTTTCTTGGCATTTTTTCTAGATATTCATTGTGACAGACATTGAATAATAGTTTATAATTTCACCAATAGTGAACACACTGAAAACAAGCCAGTAATTTCTTCATATATAACCTTTAATTAAGTCTGAATTAGTTATGTTGATAAAGTGTGGGACAGTGAAGAATAGGCCATGTAATTTCTCATAGACATAAAGAAAATAGTGTATTTTTTCAAAACTAGTAAAACTGGACAAAGACATCTGAGATTTTTAAGAGTTGGGGAGGATGAATTTGCAAAATAATTAAATTACAGTACTATAAAAATTGGATTTTTTTAATTTTATTTTTTTGCATATCAAATAATTCAAAAGTTAAAAAGGGATTTTAAAACTACAAAGTCAGTCAGGTTTGACCATTGATGTTGTACCCAAAATATTCTACAGATACTCTTTAATGTGCATTTATATATATATATATATATATATATATATATATATATCATGAAGATTAACGAAATGGTTATAAACAACTGACAATTTGAAATTATTTGTTTGAACATTATTTTTGATCGATACTCGTATTTATCTAGCTATTCTGTTAATAATCAAACAGTATTATATATTTATTTCTACTGGCCTGATTATTTATGATGAATTTTTGTTATGAAAATGTGTGTCCTTTGGCAGGATTCGAACCTGCGTCCCTTATCAACTTACAGTTCAGTGCAGAGATGGTTATTTACATGAATCAAAAATTGTTTTATATAGGCTTGATTTGACTTCGTTTAGACTGTTGGTCATTTGTAGTTGAGAGGTCTAAGACGCGCCAGATCAATTGGTGGCTTCCCTTATATGGATAGGGGTTGCAGGTTCAAATCCTGCCAAATGGCACACATTTTCGTAACAAAAATTTATCTCAAATAATCAGGCTGGTAGAAATAAACATAACTGTTTGATTATAAACAGAATATCTACATAAATATGAGTATCGAACAAAAATAATATTCAAACAAATAATTTCATATATATATATATATATATATATATATATATATATGAAATTATCTGTTTGAATATTATTTTTGATCGATACTTGTATTTAAGTATATATATATATTTGTCATCCATATACAAGCCTGTTTCGCTGTATCACAGCTCATCAGTGTGGCTAGACATCTACTTGCTTCTGGCCGGGATCAAATCTTGACCAATTTGGTGTCAGTCGGAGTCTCTTCTTCCTATATATATATATATATATATATATATATATATAGGCTGAATATATAGATTGAAATTTTTTTTTTGTTTCACCCCAAGCAAGGTGGTACCACCACTGGTGGGCAGGGATTACATAAGAGAAGCTGTGAAATTTTAAGCAGGAAGAGAACGAAGAGAAAGACAAACCAGTTACAAGGGTTTCGGAGAAAGGGCAAGAGAAGGATAGGAATACCAGTGTGAAGACAGTTGCAAGGGTAGAGTGAGAAAGGAAAAGAACAAAATACACGAGGTGATGGGGAGAGGACAAGAGGAGGACTGGAGTCAAGTGGACAAGAGATGGGAATTGACATTGCATTTAAATTCTTGAAGATTGTAGTCATCTGGGTAGCAAGTATATGGAAGGGAGTTCCACAAGCAGAAGTGCGAGAAAGAAAGCTGCTGGAGCTGCATTTAGTTGATTTAACTGTAAAAAGGTGGGGCCTTGTTGACAGTCTGGTTGCTCGAGTAAATTCAGTGAGCTAAGCTCGTCTAAGTAGAAATCTGAGAAGATGATAAAAGAACGAAGTAGGAAATGTGTCTTAATCTAACATGTTTCACTTTTATTAAAGCTTCTTCAAAGATCTGGTTAAAGACAAGAGATGAAACATTTTTGTTTTTCAAAAAAAATTCATCTCTTTTCTTTTAACAGATCTCTAAAGAAGCTTTATTAAAAGTGAAACATGTTAGATTAAGGCACATCTTTGCTTTTTTATTTATTCTATCACACACACACACACACACACATATATATATATATAGATACTAGCAGTATAGCCCGGCATTGCTCAAGTGTAATGAAAGCTTTAAAACTAATCCATGGTCCTGAAGCTCAGACTCAGCCTAAAGAATATTTGAAATAATAAAATAATTGCGACAATTTACCAATCGCAACTAGTATATATATATATATATATATATATATATATATATATATTAGCAGTATAGCCCGGCATTGATCGGGTGTAATGAAAGCTTTAAAACTAATCCATGGTCCTGGAGCTCAGACTCTTTGGGCGTTGGCACAAAAGACTAAAAAGCAATAGTTGTTTACAGTTAAAGCGAAACCGTAGACTGAAAGAAAAATGAATGGATGTAAGTCAAATTTTGATTTCCTGGTATCGATATCAAATAAGTTTTTTCATCGTAAACTGAATTTTGAAAGCTAAATAAGTTCTCTGAGTAAATGGTATCATGACTGAGACTAAGAACTACAATTATACCTACTTAGAGCCAAACCTGAAGCAAAAACTAAAATAAAAGGGCTGAAAAAATACAGATATACAGGCAGATAAACAGACACACACACAAACATCTTGCCTTTTTTATATATATATATATATATATATATATATATATATATTATCGATTTTCTGCACTATTGTAAGAACTGCAACCTTGAAACTTCTGAATCTCATTTCTTATGTCTTTGTCTATGAGTGTATCAAATTTGATAAAAATCAGACCATTCCTTCTATAACCCGATTTTTTCGATTATTGATATTTATCGGTGGTACCTCGACACAAAACCTAGCTAAGAACACTCGCAGACGCTTATAGTACAACTGTGTAAATTTACAAGAAAATCATTTCAGCCATTTCGGAGTCTATAGGTAACAGACAGACAGACACACACACACACACAGAGTTCCATTTATAAATAAATTTAGATATATAACCTTTTTATTATTATTATTTTGAATAAAGTTATAAGCTCAGTATATTCTTAATAACCTTTTCTTTCCAATTTATATGTCCTCCATAATAACAAAATTATTTTAATTTTGTTTTCTTTTTTTTTTGAGAAGAGTTAAAAAAGTTGTGAATTTAGAATTTGACAGTGTTAGGGAAACTATGCAATTGTACTCAGGATAATATTTCAGGTGCAATATCTAGACACCTGCTTCCTGTCTCTCTTATGCACAAGAACTGGGTAGATAGATATGAAAAATGGATTGTTACACACACAGTAGGTTCCCCTTCTCCACAATGATACAATGGTAAGGTAAATGCCGATACATGTCATTTCAGCACCATTGCAAGAGTTGTCAGGACATTTCTGATTACAGCCACACACCACCTTAGGAATTCCAACTCATGATTTTTTTTTTACCTCTGGGTTAGCTCTCAAAGCTTTTTCCTTCTGCTAGGAATGGTGCTTTTAAATTTGTTTTCCATCACTTAGACAGGCTACCTCCCTGGAATTACGAGAACTGATGTAAATAATATATAAATTCACACATACATGAATATCTATATACATATTGACCTTTTGAAGGGAAAAAAAGGGAGAGAAGAGGTGATATTGACTATGGCTAAGAAGTATCAGAAATATTAGGTTACTGTTAATTTTCTTGCAGTGGAATTCAATTCAGGCATTATTTGATTATTTTGACCCTTACATTTTTTTTTAACTGTATCACCCCGAGCAAGGTGGTAACGCCATTGATGTGCAGGGGGCTACATAAGAGTCAAAAGATTAGATAGGAGAGTAAAGAGAAAGACAAACTAGTTAGAAAGGAGCAAGAGAAGGATGGGAATACAGGTGTGATGACAGTTGCAATGGTAGAGAGAAAGGAAAAGATATACAGGGTAATGTAGAAAGAACTAGAGTCAAGTGGTTAAGAGATGGGTATTGACATTGCATTTAAATTCCTGGATGTTGTAGCCGTCAGAAAAGCAAGAATATGGAAGTGAGTTCCACAGGTGGGAAGTGCGGGAAAAGAAGCTGCAGGAGTAGAATTGTCATCTGCATTTGGTTGATCTAACTGTGAATGGGTGAGACCCAGTTGCCAGTCTGGTTGCACGAGTAAACCCCTGTGGCAGGGGCACCAGTGACTTAAGTTTGTTAGAGCAGAAGCCATGAAAATATTTATAGAACAGATAGAGGGAAGCCACATCCCGTCAGTGAGAAAGTGGCTGGAGTTGAGCAGCCAAGTCGATACCTATCACATTACTGATTCTTCTTTGGAGCCTGTCAAGAAGATGATGAACAGCATGTGCACCTGACCATATATGACAGCAGTGTTCCATGCACGGGTGGATGGTTGATTTGTGTATATGCAAGATGGATTCAGGAGGAAAAAACATCCTGGCTCGACACAATGACCCAACTTTCCTAGCAGTGGATTTAGCTATGGACTCAATGTAATGGTTCCACTTGAGATTAGAAGAGAGGGTAAGGCCGAGGAAGCGCAGTGTATTGCTCTCAGGGAGACTCGCTTGGTTCATCTTTATGGGAGGCAGGTAAATTTGCCTGTGATGATTGACAGATAGCAGCTTCATCTTAGATGCATTGATGCCTTGAGTAAAGATGCCTTTTTATTAAATTAATTTGAATTTATCTTTAAACATTATACAATAACTTATTTATCAGTTATCGGTTGCTGATGTAGAGGGAAAATAATGTTGTGTCCTTTAATATCAGTAGCTGCCCTTAAACATAATAGTAGTAGTAGCAGCTCTTAAACATAATATCAGCAGCAGCTCTAGAATATAAAAACACATGAACCTTAAAGTAACTCTCTCTCTTTCAGGTTTTCCTCTTTTGAGCTGGTGACATGAACTTTCCACGCTGAAGTTAAAAGTGCTGTGAACATTTCACACTAAAAAAGATATTTCCCACGCCCATTATTAAAGTATTCCTGTAAGAAACCTTACATATTTAATTAGTGAAGTAGATAATCACTAAAAATAACTTCAGTCATTTGGAATTGTTTTTAGAATTATTTATTCGTAAAAGTCTAAGATGGTGAATGAGTAAACATATTCCTACAATCTTTCATGATGTAAATAACAAGTAATTCAGACTTATAGCATCATTCCTTTTAATGTTTCCCTAAAATTGACTGAAAAGTAATAATTTTTAGTTTTTTGCATACAAAAATCTTTCTATCTAGTCCAGAAATATTATTTTAACACGATATATAGGTATATCAATAAATCTGTAACTTAATGATGTAAAAAGCATTTATATTAAATAAGAATTATTTTTCAACATAATTCTTTTGCATATATGCACTTAATTCAAAGGTGAATATTAATCATATAGATTGAGCATTATGTGGTGAAAATTCAAAATAAAATTCAGCTACTATTAGTCAGGCTATGAACTTATTGATCTGAACTTTTGTGTGTATGTATGTATGTATGTGTGTGTGTGTGTGTGAATATATATATATATATATATATATATAATGTATATTGTAACCCTGATATAAGAGAGTTGTCGGGACCAAATAAAAGTTCTCTTATATCCGGGTTTGGTCTGTTTTATATACATTACCACAAGCTCTAATTTGGGACCAGAGAAAATCTATCTTATATCCGAGTTTCTCTTATATCAGGGTCTCTTATATCCAGGTTATACTGTATATATTATCCCTTGCCAATAACAAGATTCATGCACAAAAAATTGGAATGCGTGTTACTTGAAAGGTATAAATTTCATAACTTAACTATTTATGCTTAAAAGCTGAAACTTTTTAGATTTATACTTTTACACTTTAAAATCTAATTTTTAATCTTTTTTTGTAAATCATAAATTAAATTTTATATTAATTTGGTATACACTTACTAGTGATATTGTATCTTATTAATAGTTTTCAATAAAAGGTTTTTTATTTCATTTGAAGATAATTAATAGAATGTATTCTAATAATTTAATCTGTCTATTTTGTTCATTTTACCAAATCTTAATTTATATTTGTATTTTTAAAAAAAGTTTTTCTTCACAAATGCTACAAATTGATTCATCTCAGTCCAAGATTTAGATCATTGTTAATACAGGCAACTAATTTTAAAGTGATGGTTCAACTTTCCTTTTACATGTGATAATGTTCTTATTTTTTTCCTTTCCCCTATTTTGAGACATTGTTAGAACATATCTCATTTGTTTGTGATTCAGTAATGATTGTGTGCTGTTACTGACCCTTGAGAACCAGGTTACCAACTCTTATCACCCCCCCCCATTATTTCCCAGTTGTTATTAGTATTTTCTAGTCTGGTGACAGTTTATTGGATCTTTGTTTTAAATACTACAGTACTGTGCAAAAGTATTAGAACAAGAACTATTTTATCTTTTATGAGACATATTGACAGAAAATAAACAATTTAATTAAAGTAATGTTATTTGACTTACTCAACAAATTCTTTAACAAGAAAAAAATACTTGTTACAAAATAAATTTAATATTTTGTATAATACCCTTTGCTTTGAAACAATAAAATAATTGCGACAATTTACCAATCGCACCTAGTATATATATATATATATATATATATTTTAATTCAGATACTTCAATCCAAGGGAAACAAGCAGGAAGGTAAATTCCAAAAGCCCGATCCTAATTAATATTAAAATTTTATATCTCTCTTATCTCCCAACTTTTTTCCGTGTTGCTTAACCTTACGTTGATTTAACACGGCTGTCTGTTAATTTTTAGTTACAATTCTCTTTCCTTCTTTTGCGAACCCAGACGATTTCAATTTTTTTCTTTTCTTGTTTATTTGATTTTATTTTGTTTTATTTTTTCTTTTTCTTTTCCTTTATTTTTTCCTTTTTATTTTCTTTTTTAATTTCTTTGCAAATCTATTTAAAAAGAAAAGTAGACTAATTTTTCTCCAGTTTCTGAAAGGAGTTTTCTGTTGCTGAGGTGATGTGTTATCCCCCATGGGGATCTTCATATCGAAATGGCCATTCAACATCATTGAATTAATCCTTTTTTAATTTATATATATATAGAGAGAGAGAGTACTGTGCAAAAGTATTAGAACAAGAACTATTTTATCTTTTATGAGGCATATTGACAGAAAATAAACAATTTAATTAGAGTAATTTTATTTGATTTACTCAACAAATGCACTAACAAGAAAAAAATAAAATGTAAATGCAAATTCTACTCCAGCAGCTTCTTTTCTCGCATTTCCTGCCTGTGGAATTCCCTTTTTTTTACTTGCTTCCCTGACAACTACAATCTCCTAGAATTTAAATGTAAAGTCAGTAGTCATTTTTTATCTCACTAACCTGCATCCTCTCTCTCATGCTCCTTTCTCCATCCACTCCACTCTCATCAGTATTCTCATTCTTCTCTTACCCACTTCCTGACACCCCCTATAACCTGTCACTCTTTCTCATAACTTTCCTCCTATGTAAACCCTGCAAAACAGTGGCAGTAAAATGCCTTGCTTGGGGCGATATGATTATAAAAAAAAATTTAAAAAAAACTAATTTTAATTTGATGGTTCTTATTTTTTTCCTTTCCCTTATTTTGAGACATTGTTAGAACGTATCTCATTTGTTTGTGATTCAATAATGATTGTGTGCTGTTACTGACCCTTGAGAACCAGGTTACCAACTCTTATCACCCCCCTCCCCCCATTATTTCCCAGTTGTTATTAGTATTTTCTAGTCTGGTGGTAGTTGGGAAAATTTATTGAAACTTTTTTTTTTAGGAAATGACAAATCTCCACAAACTCGTTTTTCTTTATTATCTGTCAGTTATTTTCTTAGGAAAGATAACGGAGTGGTTTCCTGTTTTATATATTTATTTCTACTGGCCTGATTATTTACAATAAATTTTTGTTACGAAAATGTGTGTCATTCGGCAGGATTCGAACCCGTGACACCTCTCCACATAGAGGAAGCCACCAATTGATCTAGTGCGTCTTAGACCTCTCGACCATGAATGACGAATAGTCTAAACGAAGTCAAATCAAGCCTATATAACATTCTGCCAAATGACACACATTTTCGTAACCAAAATTTATCGTAAATAATCAGGCCGTTAGAAATAAATATATAATACTGTTTGATTATAAGCAAAATATCAACTTAAATACGAATATCAATCAAAAATAATCTCGCTGCTGACCTTGAACAGGATCTACACTCTGTGGTGAATTGGGGCAAGAAGTGGCTTGTCAATTTCAATGCGTCTAAGACCAAGCTGTTGTCTGTCAATCATCACAGGCAACCTCTCCTGCCTCCCATAAGCATGGACCAAGCGATTCTCCCTGAAAGCAATACACTGCACCTCCTCGGCCTTACCTTCTCTTCTGATCTCAAATAGAACCACTACATCGAGTCCATAGCTAAATCCACTGCTAAGAAGGTTGGGTCACTGTGTCAGGCCAGGATGTTTTTTCCGCCTGAATCCATCCTGCATATATACAAGTCAACCATTCGTCCATGCATGGAGTACTGCTGCCATATATGGTCAGGCACTCCTGCCGTTCACCTCAGTGTTCTCGACAGGTTCCAAAGGAGAATCAGTAATGTGATGTGTACTGACTTGGCAGCTCTACTACAGCCACTTCTCCACCAATGAAATGTGGCCTCCCTTTGTCTGTTCTATAAATACTTTCATGGCTTCTGCTCGGATGAACTTAAGTCACCGGTGTCTCCTCAACAGGTGTTTACTCATACAACCAGATTGGCAACTGGGTCCCACCCATTCACAGTTAGGTTAGCCAAATGCAGATGACAATTCTACTCCTGCAGCTTCTTCTCTCGCACTTCCTGCCTGTGGAACTCGCTCCCATATTCTTGCTTTCCTGACAGCTACAACCTCCAGGAATTTAAATGCAATGTCAATACTCATCTATTAACTACTTGACTCTAGCCCTTCTCCCACCCCGTATATCCTTTCCTTTCTCTCCACCTTTGGAACTGTCATCACACCTGCATTCTCAGCTTTCTATTGCTCCTTTCTAACTGGTTCGTCTTCCTCTTCACTCTCTTCTAATTAATCTTTTTACACCTATGTAGCCCCCTGCACATCAGTGGCATTTTCGCCTTGCTCGGGGTGAAACGATTAAAAAAAAATATATAAAATAAAATATTGTTCAAACAAATAATTTCAAATTGTCGTTTTTTTTATAACCATTTCGGCAATCTTTGTTAATTTCCATAACATGTTTACATTTGTTGACATTACGATACATTTCAGAGCAGATTTGGTTATTGCGATGAATTGAAAATTGTGTTATATAGGCTTGATTTGACTTCGTTTAGACTATTGGTCATTCGTGTTTGAGAGGTCTAAGATGCATTAGGTCAATTGGTGGCTTCCCCTATGTGGATAGGAGTTGCAGATTCGAATCCTGATTAATGGCGCACATTTTCATAACTAAAATTTATTGTAAATAATCAGGCTGTTAGAAATAAATATATAATACTGTTCGATTATAAACAGAATACCTACTTAAATACGAGTATTGATAAAAAATAATGTTCAAACAAATAATTTCAATATCTTGTTTCTATTTTGATGTGATGTCTTTCTTACTACTTCTGTCAATTTTTATATATCTGAAATTAATAATTAAATATCAATAACTATTTGATTACAGTTATTGTTGAAGAAGCAGGTATGGCTAAGTAGAATTGAAAAAATTCTCAATAATAAATGTTACAGCAATATTAGAAGTCCGTACAATCATCATCATTATTGAAATGATGATGATGATTGTACGGACTTCTTATCCCACTAGAGAATGCTAGGATTAAAATGGATCCAGTAAAGTAGTTTAAATTATTATTTTTTTTATAATCATGTGGCCCCAAGCAAGGCATTTTACTGCCACTGTTGTGCAGGGGGTTACATAAGAGGAAAGTTATAAGAAAGAGTGACAGGTTACAGGGGGTGTCAGGATTAGAATATATGAAGGAAGAGAATACTGATGAGAGTGGAGTGGACAGAAAAAAAAAGCATGAGAAAGAGGATGTAAGTTAGTGAGACAGGAGATGACTATTGACTTTACATTTGAATTCTTGAAGATTGTAGCTGTCAGGAAAGCAAGTATGCGGAAGGGAATTCCACAGGCGGGAAGTGCAAGAAAAGAAGCTGCTGGAGTAGAATTTTCGTTTACAATTTATCCGTTTCACAGTAAAAGTTGCTAATCTTGTGGCTCGAGGAAATTCATATATAGGGGATACCAGTGAGCTAAATTAATCAGAACAGAAGCCGTGAAAGTATTTGTAGAAGAGACTCAGGGAAGCCACACTGTGTCAGTGAGAAAATGACTGTATCCTAGCTGCCAAGTCGGGATCGATCATATTACAGATTCTCCATTGGATTTTGTCAAGGACCTCTAGGTGGATAGCATGAGCACCCGACCAGATATGGCAGATTTTGAATTCCAGTTGAATTCGTTGCATTCATTTACGAGCAAATACAGAAGTTGTTATGTTTACCTTGTGTCTTTGTGTTGCTTTGACTTTTCACCAGTCAGTCTCATATGATATATCTTTCCACCCTAAGTCCAGTAGAACAATAATAAGAACGGGGCAAAATAATGTTCGACAAAACAATGTAATGCAAGGCAAAGCAAAACAAAGCAACCATGAAACAACAGCAAAGTAAAAAGTCTACAAATTAGAAACAAGGTTCACATACAAAAGGTATATATTCAAGTGGTTATAACCTTCTGATTTCAAGACAAGAAAGAACAGATGTGTAGATAATACCTAGAATTGTCCATTTTTATTGGCTAGGAAAAAATTCCAGTAAGTATCTCTAATATTTGTTTATAAATTTTGGAAGGAAATTTTAACATTCATTCTCAGGATTGAAACCAACATTTTTTAATATGATGACCAATACTTGAGTTGCATAATAAAATCTCAGTCAGTCAGTTAAGTGCCATACGTGATACACGCTTGGGCGATCATGTCTCGAAAGAGACATGACTGACTGGGCAGAAGATTATCCCGCAGTAGGTTGCCATTGCTTTCTGCGGTAGACTGGTTGCCGACCAAAGCTACAGAACCCAATCTGTCCTGTTATTTGACTCATAGCTAGAAAGGGAAGATATGTATTATATTATTATATAGTAATAAGTGGGGGATCAGTTTATTACTTCATAACAATATAAAACTGACCCCCCACTTTATGCCCAGTAGAGGCCTTAATCATATGTTCAACTATTATATTCAGTCAGTCAGTTAAGTGCCATACGTGATACACGCTTGGGCGATCATGTCTCGAAAGAGACATGACTGACTGGGCAGAAGATTATCCCGCAGTAGGTTGCCATTGCTTTCTGCGGTAGACTGGTTGCCGACCAAGGCTACAGAAACCAATCTGTCCTGCTATTTAACCCATAACTGGAAGGAAGATACGGATTAATACCTTTCCCAAGGGTATTTGTGCGTAAGTGAATACAATGGATTCAACTGGAATTCGAACTCGGCTCCTCGGTTTCTCGTTCCGAGCCGATATCCACTGGACCACAACGCACATCAAATAAAATAATTTAAATATTTCCAATAAAAACAGATATTATAAGCTAAAATTCACATAAATATATTGATCATATCAGTATAAGTATTGCGAAGTAGATGCAATGAGTAAGGAGGACTTGGAGAACCTGATACTGACAGGCCAGATAGAAGGAAAAAAAGACAGAGGAAGGCAGCGGATAACCTATTTGAAGGGTTGGATCAGGTGGTTGACGGAATGGGGGTTGCGAGGTGTAACAGGAGAAAACATACTAAGAGCCACCAGGGATAGGGAGACGTGGAAAGCCATGATCGCCTATGTTCTGAAAGGATAGGGCACATAGAAGAAGAAGTGAGTAGCTAGGGTCAAATGCAAAATAAGTAACAGAATTGTCCAACAAACAAAATTGACAAAGATTGCAATTACAAGAAAAAGAAAAGAACAGGGTAAAACATTATAATAACCTGATATAAGAGAAACCCGGGTATAAGAGAATTTTTTATCTGGTCCCAAATTAGAGCCTGTGGTAATGTATATAAAATAGACCAAACCCGGATATAAGACAGACCCAGATATAAGAGAA
Organism: Ascarosepion bandense; assembly: GCA_037127315.1. Classification (NCBI taxonomy): domain Eukaryota; kingdom Metazoa; phylum Mollusca; class Cephalopoda; order Sepiida; family Sepiidae; genus Ascarosepion; species Ascarosepion bandense. The sequence continues at coordinate 552,583 of JBBBDQ010000160.1, read as the reverse complement.
CCCCCCGACACTTCTCTTATATCCGGGTTACACTGTATAAAGCAAGCAAACAATATATGTAAGGCAAATTAACTATAATAAAGCAAAACAATAGTAGTATGCCAAAATGTTTACAAACTAAGAATTGGAATTGACATAAAAAAACGAGTTCAGACAAGTGAACATAATGTTCTGACTTAAAGACAGACTGGGACTGAGTCATACGAAATCAAGAACTGGCCTGTTTTATTTACTAGGAAAAAATCCTAGAATGCATTTGTTTGCTTCTATCTATAAACTTGGGCGGCACAAGTGTTTTGCAGTCATTCCCTATTGGATTGAAACCAACAAGTATACCCAGAAAATTTTATCAACATCTGATGATTAATATTAAAATTATTTTGAAAAACATTGACTCGTATAATAAAACTTAGTGTAATTTTTACTTTACGATGAAGAATTGTGAATGATAAGAATAAACAATATAAAATGTAGCAATATCTCCTTGATAGAAATATAACTCGGAATAAAAAATATTCATATATAGGCATCAATGTAAGACAGGAACTGCTTTATGATGTTATTTTATGTCCCTTTAGGATGTAGATGATCATGGCTCTCCATGACTTCCTATCCCTTGTGGCTCTAAGCAATGCTTGTCACTTTACTATTCTTTCTTGTCTTTTTTTCTGCCAATCATTTACACAAGCTCGTTCAAAATCCAAACATGTGCAATGTAATTCAAAATAGCAATTTTAATTTTTATCAAACCTGAAAAATAATTGTGCAGTTGCATATGTTATAAATATTTTTATTATTTCTGTCAAGGCGTTTGAAATGGATCCATAAAAATGGCAATAATAACCTCATCAAAATATCCCAAATTATCAGAGAAAATAACTCTCATCCCTTCAGAATGTAGGTGATCATGGCTCTCTACAACTTCCTATCCTTTGTAATTCTAAGTAATGTTTGTTTCTTTGCTATTCCTCCAAGTCTCCATTCTTTATTGAGTTATCCAAAAAAAGGTTCTCCATTAATGCAGATATTGGCTGTTTTTTACTCTTTATTCTTTATATAAAATTTTCGTTTTTATCTGAGTTTTTCATTTCTTTATTAAAGAAGTTGTAGAATTTACTTAGTATCTGGGAAAAATAGTTTTAAATATTGTAATTAAAATTTTATAATGAAACTAATACAAAAATGGATATCAATTTTTCAAATATCAAATTTAACAGAATATAAATTTGAATATAATTTTAATAGAATATAAATTTTAATACAATTTCAATAGAATATAAACTTTAATAAAATTTTTAAAGACTATAAGCTTTAATATAATTTTTAAAGAATGTAAACTTTAATACAATTTTAATAGAATGTAAACTTTAATACAATTTTAATAGAATATAAATTTTAAAACAATTTTAATAGAAAACAAATTTAACAGAATATAAATTTCAATACAATTTTATAAGAATACAAATTTAACAATATAAATTTTAAAAACAATTTTAATAGAGTAAATATTTAATACAAATTGGAATACAATTTAAACAGAATATAAATTTAGTTTTTAGTTGGAGAGAACTGTTTTGATTTTGTGTTATTGTGAGGTCATTGCAGAAACAAGGGTTAATGATAAAAGAAAATGAATCAACAAAGCAAATGAAATAAATTGAATTGGTCTCATATCAAGAATGGATCACTCCTAAATGTCTCTCTCTCCAGTTTGTGCAGTGATGGGTGTTAAATGTTGGAAAACAAATAAGCAAATTAAGTTGACTTATTATGTTTTGTGTGGGTTAGAGCAATGATACATTTATTAAAAACTTGTTTCTTTTTATCATTATAAAGCCTAGCTATAAATAGTACATTTTTTCCCTCATTTCACTTCAAGCACAGCAATAAAACTACTGAGACACAATAGGTTTCTGAGTGTGAATGAGTGAGAAAAATAACATTATTAAGGAGAGAAAACAATAAAAGAACAGAAATTAAGAAGATAATGATTTATATTGAATTTAAAATTTTGAAAATCAAAGTTGCCTGGAAAGCAAGCACTCTACAAGCAGTAAGTGGGAAACAAAAAACTGTTAGCATAGATTTATATAGGTACCTCCATGGCCGTATCTGACTACCAGGCACACCGGGCACGGGTCCGGGCCGATCCGTGCAATCATAGTGAAAATTCGGGCAAGGAAAAATATCTTTGTCAGAAATCAAACTAAACAATTCACAAAGAAAGAAAGAAAAATGAAGAAAACATCCAAATGAACGTGGTAAAAATCTGTTTATTTATTAATTTTGGGAGAAAAGACTGGTTATATTCAGAAAGTCTGAACCTGATTTCCTGCTTTCGTTCACGTTCTGTGCCTAATTTCCATTGGAATAGCCAAAAAAAATCAACAAAAATCATAGTTTCTGGAAACAGATGACACTGATGACATCATCATATTGTCAAAAATCCGGGCAATTTTCTCCCGTGCCTGGTGTTTTTTAGCATCAGCTACCGCCCTGGGTACCTCCAATCATTTTTGATACCTAAATTTAAATTTAAATTTAAATTTTAAAAATAAATAAGTCATCTTCAAGCTTTAAAATTAGCTTTAATTTAAAGCCAAAAAATTAAATTTAGTAATTCCAGTAAGCAAAATACACTGGTGTATTTTAAACCGAAATTATATTGATTGGAATCTAAAATCTTTCTTATTACATCTAGCATTTCCAATTGTTAAATGATGAGACATAGCCCTCAATCTAAATTAACATGAAAATATTTATAAAAAAGGCACAAGCAGGAGGAAATTGATTGAAACCAAAATGTCAGATCAGTATCTATAACATTGCAGGTTCTTTAGGGGATTTTATCAAGAACTTCTAAATACTAGACCAGATGTGGTGGCAATATTCAATGCAAGGCTGAATGGTAGACTTATAAATATATAAGATAGATTATGGTGGGAAAAATTATCTAGCCTAACACAGTGAACCAACTTTTGTAGCAACAGACCAAGCAATTGATTCAATATAAACTTTTGACGTCATGTCAATATTGATTTATATTCAATGCATGGTTTATTTATTCAGCTCAGTCTTGTCTGTCACAAGGTAAAATTGAGGGAGACTGGAAAGATTGTCTTGTTTTTCTAAGAAAGATTTTGTTTGTCTTGAAAATCTGTATTTGAAATCAGATGTATGAACATTGGCCACTGTACTTTGTGGTGATACCGAGCAAAATCAATGGATTGGATGTGTGCGCTTTCACGACCAAAAAGCAAATGACCAAAAGTTGTCGCTGCGCCACCGCCTCCGCGCAGATGTTCCGGTTGAAAACTAAAAATTAATTAAATATTAAATTTCCAGTTCGTGAGCCTACGCGAATTTTATTTATCAGCCAATGGGAAGCCCAGAACCAAATACAAGTGTGAAATCCCAAATGAGCTGCTGTGATCCAAAAAGAAGATATAAAAAGCAGATACAGAAAGCATCGCCAGGCAGACTGACTTGAGGAGAAGAGAGTAATTAGTATCTCCCTTGACCAAAGTCAAGCGGCTTACTACGCTCACCTCCCTTACTTCTTTCCTTCTTTCCTGCCTCAAAATCTACTTACTGACCTAAGGAGCGAATACATCAAAGACATTCCTTACTCACATACTCCATAATTCCTAAGCATTAATTATCTTATCAGCCTTCTATTGCCACTATAACTTCACTAATCCTCACATGTATGGTTGCAAATAATGAGATATAAAAAAATCTCCTGGGGCTTATAGAAAAAAAAAATTGATTAACGTACAGACAAATGATTTCAGTTTCATTTTTATTTTTGCAATCATTTCAAAATCATTCAAAACAGCTTAATGGCTGAGATAGGTGTATATTTTTCACTGTTGTCAATGAGTTCGTTTTTTTTAAAAAAATAAAGAAGAGATCATTATTTTGAATGCTGATTTTCAAGGTAGATAGGTATGCAAGTAAACAATGAAAACACTTATTTTGCACAATTCTTCTTTCCTTGTTTCCCTAAAGATTGAAGGTTAATAAATATCTATTTTGGACATTATAATGATTAATGGTGTGAAAAACGAATTTGGCATGCCAAGTTCAATTCCTTTTACTGTGAAACCAATGAATTGTAAACACAAATTCTACTCCAACAGCTTCTTCTCTTGCACTTCCTGCATGTGGAATTCACTTCCATTTACATGCTTTCCCAACAGCTACAATCTTCAAGAATTCAAATGTAAAGTCAATAGTCATCTCCTATCTCACTAACTTGCATCCTCTCTCTCTTTCTCTCTCTCTCTCTCATGCTTCTTTCTCCGCTCACTCCACTCTTATCAGTATTCTCATCTTTCTCCTACCCTCTTCTGGACACCCCCTGTAACCTGTCACTCTTTCTCATAACTTACCTCCTATGTAACCCCCTGTTCAACAGTGGCAGTAAAATACCTTGCTTAGGGCAACATGATTATAAAAAAAAAAATTCAGTCTCATTCATTTTTTGTTAATGCTCTTGGAAAAAGCATGGGTAGACTAGGCTTTCAAGCCTTGGGTAGCAGAAAGTCTAAGAGAGGAAAAACTCTAAACTCAAAGCTGTGTAAAAGGTGTTGGGAAACTACTCTATTATCTTTCCAAAGAAGTCATGGCAATTCACATATGTTAAAAAGAAATCTGTGGAGATTCATGATTGCCTAGACCTGAAGAGACATTATATATATATATATATATATATATATATATATATATATATATATAGAAAGAAATTTTTTATTTAAAATATTATGCCACCTTAAGGACGCATGACCCAGTGGATATAGATGTTGGCTAGTTCCTGACTTGACTCTTAGAGTTGTGAGTTCAATACCAGGCAACAGCAATGGTGAACAAATAACTTGCAGGTTTAGAGGGAAATAACTCATGACTTCCAATCGAGGCTTCCTGCTAGGAATGGAGTTCATATAACCCAGTAATCATAATAAAGGGTTCTGTTCGAAATTCATAGCACCTGAAGAAGGCTGGAATGTAGAACGGCCAAAACGTTGTACAAATGGCAACAAAGATGAGGACAATAGTCCAAATAATGTAAATACTGTAAATACTACCTCATCTCAGAAATATAGACAAATATTATACCACCATTGTGTATTTTGATATTTGAAATTTGCTGACACACATAAGTTTTTCAAAATGTTACTTAATATGCCTTTATGTTTAAGTTACATATTGATGATTTTTGAAAATTTGATCAGCTAAAAATTTAACAACAACAAATGGTTATCTATAGACCTTTAAAGGATCTTTAGTGACGTTTAAAGAATGTACCTGTATAAAAATGCTATGACAAAAGGATTGTTCTTTTTCTTAACATCGCTATCACTGTATATTCCCTGGGTAATTTTTTATTGTTTTAAAAAGCAGTTTTTAGAATTTTAATAAATCTTAAACATATGAAACTGGATTTATGCATTTTTTTTCTTTAGAACTGACAACAAAAATATCAAATATTATCAATTTACCATATGTATTAGCTGATTTCATATATAGTTTCACTCCATAATTTTTTTGCAAGAATTTTACCCCACTCCAGAAAAATCTACATGTGTATAGTGCAACTTGTACTAAAAATGCATGATTTTTAAAGCCTTCAAAAAAAAAAAAAAATGACCTGTGTATGGTGTGACCCCTATTTTTTGTGTAAAAAATCTGATTATAAAAAACTTGCACTATACTTAGGTATATATGGTGTTAGATTGTTTATTGACAAGAATCTAAATCTATCTAATCTAAATCTAAACTTATTTACAAATGGAACTTTGTCTGTGTGTGTGCATGTGTGTCAGTGTGTGTGTGTATCCGTTACCTATAGATTCCAAAATGGCTGAACCAATTTTCTTGAAAATTTACACAGTTGTACTATAAGCATCTGCGAGTGTTCTTAGCTAGGTTTTGTGTCGCGGTATCCCTGATAAATATCGGAAATTGATAATCGAAAAAATCGGGTTATAGAAGGAGTGGTCCGATTTTAATCAAATTTGAAACACTCATGGACAGACATAAGAAAGGATATTCAGAAGTTTCAAGGTTGCAGTTCTTACAATAGTGCAGAAAATTGATAATATATATATATATATATATATATATATATATATATAAAAGGCAAGATGTTTGTGTGTGTGTGTCTGTTTATCTGTCTGTATGTCCTTTATACAAATCCACAATTTTTATCCGATTCACACCAAACTTCACAAATATTCTTTAGGCTGAGTCTGAGCTCTGGGACCATGGATTAGTTTTAAAGCTTTCATTACACCCGAGCAACGCCGGGCTATACTGCTAGTACTTTTATATTTACAAGATTAGGAAATTATGTGAACTAACTACAATGCTCATATTTTATTATTTATCATAGAAAGAAAGAAATATGAAAACGATTTTTTATATTTATAAAAAAATGTCTGTGAACCTGAGAAGAAGAAAATTTAAATAAACACATGATGACAAAACTAATAAATTTTGAAAAAATGTATTTTCTGAGTACTTTTTCATTTGCTCTCACCACAATTCACTAAAATAGATCAAAAGCTGAGAAGAAAGTATAAATCCAGTTTCATATCTATGGTTTTGTTAAAATTCTAAAAATAGCTTCTTAGAACTACAGTGTAACCCTGATATAAGAGAGTTGTCGGGCCAGGTTAAATATTCTCTTATATTCGAATTTCTCTTATATCAGGGTTTAGTCTATTTTATATAGATTACCACAGGCTCTAATTTGGGACCAGAGAAGATCTCTCTTATATTAAGGTTTCTCTTATATTGGGGTATCTTATATCCGGGTTATACTGTATAAAGATTGCCAAGGGTATATAGAGTAATAATACTTTTTTTTTTTTTTTTAATCATCTCACCCCAAGCAAGGCATTCCACTACCACTATTCAGCATGGGGCTACATAGGGGAAGGTAAAGAGAAGGAGTGGTTAGACATAGGGAATGTCAGGAGGAAGGTGACAGATGAGTAAGAATAGCGAGGATGAGGGTTGGGCAGATGGGAAGAGTGTTTGATAGAATGGGAGAAGGTTAGTGTGTTAGGAGTATCTATTGACCTTACATTTAAACTCCTGGAGATTGTAGCCGTCAGGGAAGCAATCGTGTGGAATGGAATTCCACAGTCGGGAAGTGCGAGGAAAGAAACTGTTGGAGTAGAAGTTGTGGTTGCATTTTATCGGTTTCACTGTAAAAGGGTAGGACCTAGTTGCCAATCTAGTATCTCGTGCAAATTTGTATTTAGGGGGCACCAGTGATCTATTCAGAGAAAAACGTTTTTCTTGATGCATTGTTTTCTGCATCCGTATTACAATTTTCATCCTCCTATCGAATCAATTGTAATGCCTACTGCAAGGAAAGTTTCACCAGAATCCATCTTGCAGATTTATAAATCTTCCAATTGACCATGCATTGAATACTGCTGCCATATCTGGTCTGGAGTTCCTGCAGTATCTCATGAGATTATTGACAAAATTCAAAGAAGGATCTGTAATGTAATCAATCCTGATCTGACATTTTGGATTTAGTCACTTTCTTACTGAAGTGACTTCCCTTTTCTACAAATACATTCCTGGCAACTGTTCTGATAAGCTTTTTTCCTTAGAACCTTGACTGCATGAGGTCCTGAGCATGACAGTAAACCTTCATCTGGAGTGGTAGCACCTGTTAGATTCCCGGCTATGGGCGAATAGTTAACCCCCAAACTGGGGTCAAAACACTATGAAAATACACTTTCATAGAAATATATGCATAAAAATAGACTTTTATAGAAAAATATACGTTTTTGAAGGAAAAATATTACCAACAATACATTTTTGAAGAAAAATTATTGCCATAACACATTTTTGAAGGAAAAAAATTATTCTTAGCAAAACATTTTTGAATACAAAACTAGAAGACATCTTCAGTTTTCTAAAATAAAAAAGAATAAAAACAAAAAATTTCATTAACATTGGACTAAATCAACCTTCACACTATAACTGAACATTAAAAAAATACCTTAAAACCCCACCTTTTTGGCATTAAATAACCCACAGAGGTTGATATGCCGTTAAACAAAGCTCAAAACTCAAATTCGATTGCATGAATATAAGCATGCTACTAGATTGGCAATTAGGTCTCATTGTTTTACTGTTGAACAACCTTATTTTTCTATTTTAACAGTTTCTTTTCTTGCACTTCTCACTTGTGGAATGCCCTTCTAATTACTTACTTCCCTGCCACTTATATCTTCTGTCTTCCTGAACCCTGTCCTTTATTGTTCTTTCCTTGTTTCTGGATGTGCGTTGTGGTCCAGTGGATATCGGCTCGAAATGAGAAATCAGGGAACCGAGTTCAAATTCCAGTTGAATTCATTGCATTCACTTACGCGCAACTACCTTTGGGAAAGGTATTAATCCATCTCTTCCTTCCAGTTATGGGTTAAATAACAGGGCAGATTGGGTTCTATAGACTTGGCTGGCAACCAGTCTACCGCAGAAAGCAATGGCAACCTACTGCGGGATAATCTTCTGCCCAGTCAGTCATGTCTCTTTCGAGACATGATCGCCCAAGTGTGTATCACGTACGGCACTTAACTGACTGACTTGTTTCTCACTAAGGTCTTATCAGTCTCTTTTGCTCTCTGTAACCCCTTGCATCCTTGTGGTATTATCACATTGCTTGGAGTGAAATGATGAGAAAAAATATATGTTAATAGTTGTTGATGTGTATTCTTGATGGTCAATTGCATTTCCTGAAAGAGATTTATTGTCAAATTTAGTTAGCAAAAGACTAAGCACTTTATTCTCAATTTTCAATATGCTTAGTTATGCTCCTTCACATCGAGGACCTTTTTATTGCAACTAGTTGAACTACTGTATACTATTCTACTGGTAAAGACTAACTATGATTACATTATCTGAAAGTCTATTTTGTTGGTACTAAAACTTGCATGTAAATCTAAACTTATTTATAAATGAAACTTTGTGTGTATGTGTGTGTTGTGTGTGTGTCTGTTACCTATAGACTCCGAAACGGCTGAACCAATTTTCTTGAAAATTTACACAGTTGTACTATAAGCGTCCGAGTGTTCTTAGCTAGGTTTTGTGTCAAGGTACCTCTGATAAATATTGATAATTGAAAAAATTGGGTTATAGAAGGAGTGGTCCGATTTTAGTCAAATTTGATACACTCATAGACAAAGACATAAGGATATTCAGAAGTTTCAAGGTTGCAGTTCTTACAATAGTGCAGAAAATTGATAATATATATATATATATAAAAAAGGCAAGATGTTTGTATGTGTGTCTGTTTATCTGCCTGTATATCTGTATTTTTTTCAGCCCTTTTATTTTAGTTTTTGCTTCAGGTTTGGCTCTAAGTAGGTATAATTGTAGTTCTTAGTCTCAGCCATGATACCATTTACTCAGAGAACTTATTTAGCCTTCAAAATTCAGTTTACGATGAAAAAAACTTATTTGATATCGATACCAGGAAATCACAATTTGACTTACATCCATTCATTTTTCTTTCAGTCTACGGTTTCGCTTTAACTGTAAACAACTATTGCTTTTTAGTCTTTCGTGCCAACGTCCAGAGTCTGAGCTTCGACTTTCGATATTTATCGGGGGTACCTCAACACAAAACCTAGCTAAGAACACTTGCAGACGCTTATAGTACAATTGTGTAAATTTTCAAGAAAATCAGTTTGGCCGTTTCGGAGTCTATAGGTAATGGACACACACACACACACACACATAGACAAAGTTCCTTTTATAAATAAGTTTAGATTTTCCTCCTGTCCCACTCATGGAGAGAGAGAGAGAGATATATATACAATAGTGAGGCAGCATTGGCTTAGTTTATTAGAGAGACAATAGCAAGGCAGTGTCAGCTCAGTTCATTCTCTTTACTACCAATTATTAAACTTTACTACCTGTTATGAAAGCTCTTACCATGTGTTTGCTCTTTACCAGTGTCTTATTTTATTTTTTGCAATAAGTATGTCGTTGAGTAGTAAAGAATATATATATATATATATATATATATCCAAATGAATAAGAATGAAGAATAAAATTGCAACATTCAAAACATTCATTTCAAACCATGCTCACTATAAATATGGAGCAATGAGTATTTATTATCATGTTAGAACATGTGACGGTAGTTTTTCACATGTTTTAAGAGAGGATGCAAGTCAGTGAGATAGGAGACGACTATTGACTTTACATTTAAATTTCTTGGAGATTGTAGCTGTCGGGGAAGCAAGTAATGGAAGGGAATTTCACAGGCCAGAAGTGTGAGAAAAGAAGCTGCTGGAGTTGAATTTGCGTTTACATTTTATTGGTTTTACAGTAAAAGGGTGGGACCTAGTTGTTAATCTTGTGGCTCTAGTAAGTTCATTTATAGGAGACACCAGGGAGCTAAGTTCACCAAAGCAGAAGCCATGAAAGTATTTGTAGAAGAGACACAGAGAAGCCACATTGCACCAGAGAGAAAGTGACTATCTGAGCTACCATATCGGGATCGATCACATTACACATTCTCCCTTGGATTTTGTCAAGGACCCCTAAGTGGATAGCAGATTGGTGAAGAAGCTTTTATCCTGTTGGTCAAAAAAGTCATCAACAGAAGATGATGTCATTATCCACAATACTGGTTCCCAGTCAAGTGTTTTTTTTCATTTTTTTCAAGTGAGGAACAGATGATAGTCAGATGTGGCTGAATCTTTAACTCTTTGAAATCGAGTGGCTATTACACTGGCCACTGTGTGAAAGTCAGTGAGATAAGAGATGACTATTGACTTTACATTTAAATTTCTTGGAGATTTTAGCTGTCGGGGAAGCAAGTAAATGGAAGGAAATTCCACAGGCCGGAAGTGCGGGAAAAGAAAAGAAACTGCTGGAGTTGAATTTGTGTTTACATTTTATTGGTTTCACAGTAAAAGAGTGGGACCTTGTTGAAATGAAGGGATAGGGAGATGTGGAGGGCCATGATTGTCTATGTTCTGAAGGGACACTGCACATAGAAGAAGATACTCTTAAATCTTCTTCAAATGATTTTAGCCATGACTAATTTTTGTTTTTAATATTGTTTATTGCAAAAAAGCTTGCATTTTATGTTATGAACAGTCATGAACAGCAGAGATAGACAGCAAAAACCTGAGTGAAAGATCTGTACTCATCAGGAGGTTGGTGTTCAAGGGGGTGAAGAAAGAGGGGATAATCCTTTCCATTTTGACTTCCTCAAAGGATTTAGATCAGTTATTATCGGCCCGTCTAAAAAAACAAAAAAAAAAAATAATAATAAGCAAATTTTTGATAAATCCCTTTAAATGAAAATTGTACCACTAATCTGATATTTTAACATCAGGAAAAGACAGCTGAAGTTTCTGGGATATGTAATGAAGAAAGAGGGCGTGGAGAATCTGATGCTCACAGGATATATAAAGAGAAGGAGAGACAAGGGAAAACAATGCATGACATACTTGATGGACTTGAGCAGATGGATGGTGGAGCAGGGGTTGAGTGGGATAACAGGAGAAGGGGTGTTAAGAGCTACAAGGGATAGGGAGATGTGGAGGGCCATGATTGTCTATGTTCTGAAGGGACACGGCACATAGAAGAAGATACTCTTAAATCTTCTTCAAATGATTTTAGCCATGACCGATTTTTGTTTTTAATATTGTTTATTGCAAAAACGCTTGCATTTTATGTTATTTCATATTGTATACATTTATTTATTATAACAATGATAGACTCATAATCATTTTGAAGGGACTTTAATTTTGATATGTACACTTATTGTGCTTTGGACTTTTAATAACCTTTAAAAGATTTTGCAGGATCCTTATGGTCCTCTCATAGCACACTAGTTGAAAAATCACTGATCAAGAGACTTTGATGGCATGCGTATTAAACCAAAGAATGATTGCTTGGTTTGGTTTGTTTTACGGCATATCAACCGCAATGGGTTATTTAATGCCGACAAGATTTTAAAAATAGATTTGTATGAATAGAGTTTATATTCTTTATAAGAAATAAGTTTGTAGATTAACTTTCTTTGACGTATTTTTTGTAAAGAGGGTTTTCTAGAGTTATATGCATTCCTGGTACGTATTTTTTATCAAAAACATATTGCTAGTAATATTTTTTTTCTTTCAAAAATGTATTCCTGAAATTTTTACTATAAAAGTCCATTATTATACTTTCATAGTGTTTCGACCCCAGTTTGGGGATATACTATTTGCCATAGCTGGGACCCTAATAGGTGCTACCACCCTGAGTCAAGGTAGACCTGGGAACAATAGCAATTAAGAGGTGGTTCCATAATCCTCACAACCTCCCAATCAGAGGCCTTGCATTGTTATACCCAGGACTATTTTTGCTTGGCATATTTCACAAACAATTACAAGGAGAAATGCTTGACTGATTTCTATTTGAACTAAAAAATTTAGCAAAAGATTGAGATTTTACTAATATTATGGTTGAATGGTATAAATATGAATTAATTTGTGATATTGTCATCAACGGTATCACAGAATATAATGAAGACTTTTTTTTTTTTTTACTAATGTTCGCCTAATAAAAAGAATAATAAAAGAGAATTACTGAATGAGGTTGATGTACATAAGAAGAGGTGGTGTGTATTTTTTTAAGGATATGTAAGAAAGATAACAGTTAACCCTAGACTTGAAGAGGTTAAGATTCTTGGGATCAGGGAAGCATCCTCTCAGATGTCTCTTCCATATTTTGGGGCAGGGGGAAGCTGTCTGAATGGAACTTCTTTCTTACTAACAGAATATGAAGAACATGCAGATTCCCTTAATTCCAGTGTACATGGCATAGTGGGTCTTAGCTGTAAATGTCAGAACTAGTGGAACTAAGGAATGTAACTTATTAGAACATTTGCCATGGAAATAGTGATTTGTGGCATTTCATCTGTAGGGTAAGGATCATAGAGTAAAAAAATAGTTAATCACTCACAAGGCCACAAAATGCTTCTGAGCTCTATCCAGACTGGAAAGTGAAGACTGGACAGCCCTGGCCCAAATATGCTTGCAGTACTTCAAGTCCCCATTGCTCCAAGTGGAGCATAGGCCATCAACAACCCCTTTTTTAATAACGAAGGGTCATCATGGCTTCTGTAACTCGTATTTTTTACAGGTAGGGGTGTTAACCCTATACAAACTCCTTTATCCTCCAGATGTGGTAGACTGGTTGCCAACCAAGGCTATAGAACCCAGTCCATCCTGCTATTTAACCCATAGCTGGAGGGAAAAGAGATGGATTGATACCTTTCCAAAGAGTATGGGCACATAAGTGAATGCAATGAATTCAACAGGAATTTGAACTCGGCTCATTGATTTTTCATTGAGCTGATATCTACTGCACCCAGTCCATCCTGCTATTTAACCCATAGCTGGAGGAACAAGAGATGGATTTATACCTTTCCAAAGGGTATGTGCACATAAGTGAATGCAATGAATTCAACAGGAATTTGAACTCGGCTCTCTGATTTTTCATTGAGCTGATATCCACTGCACCACAACACGTATTCAGTACTTCAAATCTGCTTGAGAATAAAACTCTCAATTTAAATATTGCCTTTGATCAAACTAGATCACTAGAGGCTGTGCTACAAAGCTCTAATGGATTATGGCCACATCATGTTAAAACCTCAGTTCTTGCATTATCACCAAAGTTAAGTAACAATGATGGGTGACCACTTGTAAATCCTAGGTACTGTAATTGATAATAGCTCAGAATTGGAACTCAATGAGCCTAGTTTCAATTACACTCAAGTTTTTTATATTCACTGACACATAAATGCCCTTGGGAAAGATGTGAACATACCTATTTCTTTTTTTTTTCTTTTTTTTAATCATTTCAAGGCATTCCACTGCCACTATTCAGCATGGGGCTACATAGGGGAAGGTAAAGAGAAGGAGTGGTTAGACATAGGGAATGTCAGGAGGAAGGTGACAGATGAGTAAGGATAGCGAGGATGAGGGTTGGGTAGATGGGAAGAATGTTTGATAGAATGGGAGCAGGTTAGTGTGTTAGGAGGTGTCTATTGACCTTACATTTAAACTCCTGGAGATTGTAGCCGTCGGGGAAGCAATCGTGTGGAAGGGAATTCCACAGTTGGGAAGTGCGAGGAAAGAAACTGTTGGAGTAGAAGTTGTGGTTGCATTTTATCGGTTTCACTGTAAAAGGGTGGGATCTAGTTGCTAATCTAGTATCTCGTGCAAATTCGTATCTAGGGGGCACCAGTGATCTAAGTTCATCGGAGCAGAAGCCGTGAAAGTATTTATAGAAGAGACACAGGGAAGCCATGTCACGCCTGTGGGAGAGAGACTGCAGGCGGTCTGCCAAGTAGGTATCTATCACATTACAGACCCTCCTCTGAACCTTATCGAGAAGCCCGAGGAGAATAGCAGGGGCACCCGACCAGATATGGCAGCAGTATTCAATGCACGGGCGGATGGTAGATTTATATATGTGCAGGATAGATTTAGACGGAAAAAACTTCCGGGCCCTACACAGAGAACCGACTTTCATAGCAGCGGATTTAGCAATGGATTCGATGTGGTCATTCCATTTGAGGTCCGATGAAAGTGTGAGACCAAGGAGGCGTAGTGTTTTACTCTCTGGGAGGCAAGCCTGGTCCATGCTAATGGGAGGTAGGTGAGATTGTTGATGATGGTTAATTGAGAGTAGCTTTGTTTTAGAAGCATTAAAATTTACTAGCCATTTCTTACCCCAGTCCACTATGGATTGGAGGTCTTTTTCAATCTCGGCTGCGAGGTTAGCTTTGACGCCTACACCAGATTTTTGGTCGAGGCGAGAGTAAACTCTGGTGTCATCGGCGTACAAACCTACTTGGGCTCTTATGGAATCAGAGAGATCATTAATATATATCAGGAAGAGTGTAGGACCTAAGATGGAGCCTTGGGGGACACCTGCGTTTGTATGGTAGTTCTGGGAGGCATGTCCGTTTAATACCACGTTCATTGTACGGTTAGAGAGGAATGACTGGATTAGTTGAAACAAATGTCCAGTTATACCATAGCTCCACAGTTTACATAGAAGGCCAGCATGCCAAACTCTGTCGAATGCCTTAGATATATCCAATGCAACGGTTCGGGCTTTGCCATTCCTGTCGAGTGCCTGGTATATGTACTTGGTGATGGTCGTTAGCATATCAGCAGTAGACCTGGTGAAGCGGAAACCATATTGCTTGTCCAAGAGGAGCCTGTGTGCTGTGAGATGCTGAACCACCTCGGCGTTGATAATGGCTTCGAACACTTTGCCAAAGATTGGAAGAAGGCTGATAGGGCGGTAATTTGCAGGGTCCAAGGGTTTTCCAGTGTTTTTAAATATAGGAACTACAGAGGAAGATTTCCAACAGGCAGGAAAGCAGGAAGCAGATAGGCAGAGGTTGTAGAGCTTAGAAAGGACAGAGGAGAGTTCAGGGGCACATTTTTTTAAGACTATGGTTGGGATTCCGTCACCACCGCTCGCTTTGTGAGGGTCAAGTTTTAAGATTATCTTAGAGACAAGCGAAGGTGTAATGTGGACATCATTCAGTTGTGCCTCGGTTCTAGGTGAGAAGACGGGTGTAAAAACTCCAGATGAGTCCAGACTCGAATTGTTCGAGAATCTGCGGGCAAAGCATTCAGTCTTATCTGCTGGGGAGGTGAGGACCTCAAATTTGTTGATTAGCGAGGGTATTGTGAACTTGCTCTTGTTAAGTACTCTTTTACAGAGTCGCCAGTAGTCTTTAGAGCCGAATTTAGAGCATGCTATGCGTTGCTTCATTCTGGCAGCAAACAACATTTTAGCTTCGTTAAGTATCCTTTTACACTTATTACGAGCTGAAGTGAAAAGGCGCCTGTTTTGGTCCGACGCGTAGTTACGATAGTCGGAAGAAATGATTCTGGTGGGCAATGGCAGCCGAGCAAGCATGTGAGAACTATGGAGATGAATGAGATTTAAGCTGGAATTTCCTAGCAGGGATGAAGGCATCGATGCCAGCCTTAACCCAGGAGGAAACCTTGGATGCACATTCTTCGATGGGAAGACTAAAAACGTTGTTCCAAGGGATGTCACAGAGGAAGTCTCGGAACAAATCCCAGTCTGCTCTTTGATAGCAGTAGGATATTCTACTTGTCTGGGTTTCATGGGTCGGGCGGGAGTGGAGTGAAATATTGACGGACACTACAGTGTGGTCAGAGTTTCCGAGTGGGCAGAGTTGTCTGGTAGTGCAAGAGTCTGGGGTGGAAGTGAAGCAGAGGTTTAGAAGTAAGTCCCTTCCGTTAGGGTTGTCGGAGAAATGTGTGGGGAAGTCCACTACTTGCATAAGGGATTGGGTGATTGAAAAGTTCATGGTGTGGACACCAGCAGGGTCGGTGACAGCGTTCTCCAGCCACTTGGTGTGGTGGGCATTAAAGTCACCAAACACAAATACATGGGCAGAGGGATGGGAAGAAATGACTTTGTTGATATTGTCAGAAATGATGTCAAGTAACAAACAGTCAGAGGAGGAAGGAGAGCGGTAGAGAAAGAAGAGATAGCTAATCGAGCTGAGAAGTGAGAGGCGGAAGCACATGAAAGAATGATCTGGGGATTCAAAAGATGACACCCTAGCTAAGGGAAGGTGTTCACTGACATAGACAACAAGCCCATGCATATGAACATTGGAGTCCTTCCTGAAGAGGGGAAGGTAGCCAGGAACGTAGAACTCAGATGAGGGGATAGAAGGGTTAAGATTAGTTTCACATAGGGCTAATATATCAGGTGAGTTATTATGGAGGAATGAATCTATGCTGAGGAAGTTAGTGCGTATGTTAGTGAAAGAGATGCAGACAGGTTTGGGCGTTTTCAAATGAGCTGGTTTACCCTATATTTACTCTATAGCTATGTGTTAATTAGTAGGATTTGTATCAGTAAATCATTATCTACAAGAAATGCCTACAATCTAAAAACATTTTCTGGGATTAAATAGTATTATCCGTTGTAAAAAGACAATGTATAGTTTTCAGAAAAAATGATTTTCACATCTGGTCTGCTGTATATTTTGAATTTCTTGATAAAATCCAAAGAAGAATCTGCAGTTATTATCAGTTCTGACCTGACATCTCAGCTTCAATTCCTTTCCCACCACTGTAATGTGGCTTCTCTGTGCCTTTTCTATAAATACTTTTGTGGTAATTGTTTTTATGAACTTTCCACCATAGTATCTAAACTTTATGAATTTAAGTACAGTAGTAGATTGGCAGCAAGATCTCATCTTTATACAGTTGAAATTACTAGATGTAACCATAAGTTCTATGTTAATAGTTTCTTCTCTCTTACTCCTGACTTGTGGAACTCTCTTCTGGCTTCTTGCTTCCCAGTTAATTTTAGTCTTCAAAAATTTAAATGCAATGTACATCATTATCTTGTCTTCTTAATAATTGTTCTTTTATTGTCTTCTTTCCTTAATAGCAGTTTTTTCTCATATTTTCTAACGCTCAGTAACCCATTGCATCCTTTATTGCCTTGCTTGGGGTCAATCAATTAAGTGCCATATGTGATACACGCTTGGGCGATCATGTCTCGAAAGAGACATGACTGACTAGGCAGAAGATTATCCCGCAGTAGGTTGCCATTGCTTTCTGCAGTAGACTGGTTGCCGACCAAGGCTATAGAACCCAATCTGTCCTGTTATTTAACCCATAACTGGAAGGAAGAGAAGGATTAATACCTTTCCCAAGGGTATTTGTGCGTAAGTGAATGCAATGAATTTGTCTGGAATTCGAACTTGGCACCCCGATTTCTCATTCCGAATCGATATCCAATGCTCCACAATGCACATGCTTGGGGTAAAATGATTAAAAAAGAAATGAACAGTCTAACCTTCTAACTACAAATTAGGGATACTGAAATTCAGCAAGTATAAAAATTTAGATATCTAGTACAAGTTTTAACAGAAGATGAAAAATGGGACACTGAAATCCAAAGGTGCAGTGGAATAGTAAAAAATGCCTTTCAAAAACTAAGCAAAGTATTCTAAAACAGGAAAATTGTGTTAAGAACAAAGAAAAGATTGTTGAACTGTAATGTAATATTGGTCAACCTATAGTGAATGCCAGATAATCTCTTTACAGATGAAGAAGAGACTTAAGGCAACAGGATTGTGATTCTACAGAAGGATGCTGAAAATACTTTGGTTTGAATATTACAACAATCTGAAAGTTTCAGGCAAAATGGAAACAAAATAGAAACGTCGGGGAGTAAATCTTTAATTGTTGTTCTGCTTTTGTCTTTACTGCTAAATTAAGCCAGTATGAAAAAGTTTTAAGGAAAATAGAAATAAAAAGGATACTTATATTTAGAATCAGAAAGAGTTGAAATTTCTATGGTACATAATGAGGAAAGGGGGCTTAGAGAATTGGACACTCACAAGACATTGAATACAAGAGGCACTGAGGAAAGCAATTAATAACCTACCTATGTGTGTTGTGGGCCAGTGGATATCGACTTGGAATGAGAAATCGAGGGAGCCGAGTTCGAATTCCAGTTGAATTCTTTGTAATCATATACGCGCAAATACCCTTGGGAAAGGTATTAATCCTTCTCTTCCTTCCAGTTATGGGTTAAATAACAGGACAGATTGGGTTCTATAGCCTTGGTTGGCAACCAGTCTACCACAGAAAGCAATGACAACCTACTGCAGGATAATCTTCTGCCCAGTCAGTCAAGTCTCTTTCGAGACATGATCGCCCAAGTGTGTATCACGTATGGCACTTAACTGACTGAATGAGCTTGTGTAAATAGTAGAACAAGGATTAGGAGAGATAGCAATATGACAAGCCATACTTAGAGCTACAAAAACAAGAAATTGTGGTGAATCACGATCATCTACATCCTGAAGGGACACAGCACTTAAAAAAAGAATATTTATCTGCACAATTTGGCACAAGTGCATCATTAAATCTAATATCAAAGCAATTATCTTTCCTTTTCATCACTGGATTCAAAAGCATCTGAAATTGCTAAACCTAAAAAAACATGCCCTATAGTAATGGTTGCCACCCAAGAAGTTGACGTCCAGCTAAGGAAGCTCGTTGTTGGGAGTATATAAAGGTTAGACACTTTAAAAGAAAAATGTCATTCTACTACATCTGCTATTCCTATTTCAGATAATACTGATAATATTTGTTTTTCTAACAACTTACCAGCCTCAACTACTGATGTTAATTCTCCATGCGTGACAAAATTTGCTTCTTAATGACATGAATACAGTTCAAGCTTTGATATTGCCAGCACTGATAACATTTTTATCAGTAATAAATTTGTAAGGTTGTTGAATTTGAAGATTGTTTCTTTGATTGATATAATTGGAATGTTTTCTGTTTCTCTGTCAGTGAATTCTCTTGGACATTGCTATTTCATTCTCATTTTACATGGCCAATATGTGGATAGAATAGCTGCTCAGAATGAGAATTCAAAGAGTCAAGTTTAAATTTTGGTTAGGTTCATTACATTTACACTTCCGGCCATAATTATTAGGTTGCCCCAGTTTTTTAAAAGAAATTTATTTCATACTATTGCCAAGTGGATAATTCTAAATAAAAATAAAATGGTTCTTTTGTTATTATTACTTTGCAAAATTTTACAAGGTAAATGGAGACAATTTACCCATCGCACCCTGTGGATTTTTTATATATATATATATATATATATATATATGCACTATCGGCCATAATTATTAGGCAATCCCAGTTTTTTAAAAGAAATGATGTATTTCATACAATTTTTAATATTTATTGCCAAGTGGATAATTCTAAATGAAAATAGAATGGTTCTTTTGTTATTATTACTTTGCAAAATTTTACAAGGTAAATGGAGACAATTTACCCAACGCACCCTGTGGATTTTATATATATATGCACTACTGGCCATAATTATTAGGCAATCCCAGTTTTTCAAAAGAAATGATGTATTTCATACTATTTTTAGTATTTATTGCCAAGTGGATAATTCTAAATAAAAATAAAATGGTTCTTTTGTTATTATTACTTTGCAAAATTTTACAAGGCAAGGAAGCAAAGATGAACTCATCCAAATCACCCTAAATTTTCTCCATTCTTTCATTGATGAAACTGCAATATAGGTAATTATTAAATATTTATAAATTCATTTGATGTACATGTTATAGTGCAGTATTAACAAAAGAACTATTCTATTTTCATTTACAATTATTCACTTGGCAATAAATACTAAAAAATATTTTGAAATACATCATTTTTTTTTAAACACTGGGGTGGTTTTATAATTATGGCCAGTAGCGTACTTACACTTGGGAAGCATGAATTCATCTCTTCCACTCCACAACTAATGGTTAAATAGGACTTGTAACTGGAAAATAATCATTGTTGTTCCCAAAACATTGTTAATAAAATTTTCACTTGCAAAAGAAGAAGAATTATTTTTACAATCCCAAATATGTTTTGGTTTTAAATATCCCATTCAGTCAGTTAAGTGCCATACGTGATACACACTTAGGAGATCATGCTTTTTCTAGAAGCAATTGGTGATAATATGACATTCAACAAGTCAAGTGACAGGAACCTAAGGACACATGGCCCAGTGGATATAGACATTGGTTAGTTCCTGTAACTGTGACTTGACCAAAAGAGTTGTGAGTTCAATACCAGGCTACAGCAGTGGTGAACAAGTAACTTGCAGAGTTAGAGGGAGATAACTTATAACTTCCAATCAAGGCTTTACGCAAGGAATGAAGATGACATATCCCAGTGATTGTAATAAAGGGTTTGGTTTGAAATTCTTAGTACCTGAAGAAGGCCGGATTGTACAACAGCTGAAACGTCGTACAAATGAAACAAAGAACAGTACAATAGTCCGAATAATGTAAATACTACCACATCTCAGAAATATAGACAAATGAAAGAAAAAATACACTTACCTGATTAAAATAATGAAGTACTCGAAGATTAATGAGCACAACCTTTGAAGAAGGATGTAAAGTTCACTAGCTAAAATGTTGTAAAACAAAACTGAAAAACAAAGAATATTTAGCTGGAGTATAACAAAGATGAGGATACTGATAAAAAAAAAAACATACAAACTAAAAAGCTTTGAATGACAGTAAAAGAAATTTAACAAATAAATATGTAAAGTTTGTATTTACTCCTGTCTTTTGTTTGTAATTTATTGAATTAGTTTAATGAATATATGAATAACAATATCATCATCATTTATCCATCACATCCAATCGTGCATAGGGCACCAACTTTTTGTTGCTATTTCTGTAACAAACTGTTTTTTACGGGGCAAGGTTGTTAGCCCTGCACCACACCCCCAAACCTGGAGGATTGGTGGACCACTCTTGGTCCTTATGCTTACAGCACCTGGTATTCCCAATTGGTTCACCCATTTAAGTACTGACCAGGCTCGATGTTGCTTAACTTCAGTGATTGGACTGGAACCAGTGCATTCAACACAATTTTGCCATAGACATGAATAACAATATAATTGCAATGAATTTAATTCATTATCACACAAACATTCAACCATTAGGCTTTGATATGTTTTAAGTAAAAAAGGCTTACGGCCTATCACCTTGAATACACCAGTTCTCGCTCAATCACCGAAGTTAAGCAATGTTGAGCTTGGTCAATACTTAGATGGGTGACTGCTTGGGAATACCAGGTGCTGTAAGCGTATAGTGACGGATGTGCGTTGTGGTGCAGTGGATATCGGCTCGGAAAGAGAAATTGGTGAGCTGAGTTCGAATTCCAGTTGAATACCCTGCATTCACTTAAGCACTGGTACACTTGGGAAAGGTATTAATCCATTCCTTCCTTCCAGTTATAGTTTAAATAACAAGGGTAGGACTTGGGGACTCTGCTCTTAAAAACAAATCCCAATGAAGCTTGATACTTGAAAAGAAAAAAATGTATTACTAAACACAAAACTTATATAAAAACAACAATAAATTGTTGAAAGAAAAAGGTATTACCAGCAATAAATAAATAAATAAAGTTTAGTTGGCAATAAATGACCCGCCTAGGTTGATTTGCCTTAAAAACAAACCAAAAGAAAAGTTAAGTAAAAAAAAAAAACTCATATTTAATTGTCCTGACGTAGCATTATTGCTTCGATCACTTTTCCGTCATTGTAAAGTCACCTCTCTATGTTACCTCTATAAATACTTTTATGCTAATGGTTCGGATGACCTCTTTGCTATGGTACCTTGACTTTATGAATTTAAGCAGAGTACTAGTTTGGCAACAAGGTCTTATCAATTTACACTTGAATTGGCTAGATATAACCATAAATTCTATAATAATAGTTTCTTTTTTTACACTTCTTGCCTGTGGAACTCTCCTCCAGCTCCATGATTTCTGGCCAACTTTGATCTTAAAAAATTTAAATGCAATGTCAGCCATTATCTACTGTCTTCCTGATTACTCTTCTATAGTTCTTCATCAGTCAGTTAAGTGCCATATGTGATGCACGCTTGGGCGATCATGTCTCGAAAGAGACATGACTGACTAGGCAGAAAATTATCCCGCAGTAAGTTGCCATTGCTTTCTGCGGTAGACTGGTTGCCAGCCAAGGCTATAAAACCCAATCTGTCCTGTTATTTAACCCATAACTGGAGGGAAGAGATGCAGTAATACCTTTCCCAAGGGTATTTGTGTGTAAGTGAATGCAAGGAACTCAACTGGAATTCGAACTCAGCACCCCGATTTCTCATTCCAAGTTGATATCCGCTCTTCATAATGGTATCTAATTCTTCCACACCCTTTGTGACTTAGTGGCTTTACTACTTTGCTTGGGGTGAGTTTGATTAAAAAAAAATTAAGGATCCCATATTTTAAAGAAGTAACATTATCAGATATTTTAAATTGTAAATTATGAGATCCAGGGTTGGATTATTCTTTAAACTTTTATAGGCTGCAACCTAGGTCTTCTCAAACTTTTATAAAGCAATGATTTTAGTTTTATAGATGTTATAACTTTTAAATCTAAATCTATCTAATCTAAATGTAATCTATCTAAACTTATTTATAAATGGAACTTTGTGTGTATGTCTGTGTGTGTGTGTGTGTGTGTGTGTGTGTGTGTGTATCTGTTACCTATATACTCTGAAATGGCTAAACCGATTTTCTTGAAAATTTACACAGCTGTACTATAAGCGTCTGCAAGTGTTCTTAGCTAGGTTTTGGGTCGAGGTACCCCCAATAAATATCAAAAGTCGATAATCAAAAAAATCTGGTTATAGAAGTAGTGGTCTGATTTTAATCAAATTTGATACACTCATAGACAAAGACATAAGAAATGATATTCAGAAGTTTCAAGGTTGCAGTTCTTACAATAATGCAGAAAATTGATAATATATATATATAAAAGTTTTCATTACATCGAGCAACGTCGGGCTATACTGCTAGTGTCTATATAAAGTTAAATTAAATCTTTTTTACCATGAAATCTTTCGTGGATCAATTGGTAAGACACATCTGATCTTAAGACGGCATCTCCCCAATGTTGCCTCTGTGCAGGTTTAATTCTTGCTTGGAGATGCATATTTTCCAAATGATTCCTCAAACGAATCATAATTTCATAACTGTTTAACTGTGTTAGCTAATACCATTATCTTAAATTTCTGTATAATTTATAATTCCATTAAATCCCAAGTAGGCATATATGCTGATGACACTACAGTTTACTCTCGCATCGACCAAAAATCTTTCCGAGGTTAACAAAGCAAACCTCACTGCCGACCTTGAAAAGGACCTCCAATCCGTGATGGCCTGGGATAAGAAATGGCTTGTAGTTTCATAAACTAAAATGACAGCAATGTGACAAACACGTATGTATTTGACCTTCCAGAACCCAAAGCAAGGAAAAGAATGTTTTAGTTTGAGTCGGGTTTAGAACATGTAGATAACATTTCAGAATATTTAAATCTTAGAAATCTTTATAAAGCAGAGATTGTAATTTTCTAGATGTTCTAAATAGTTTCATAAACTGAAATTATATCAATATGACAAAATCTTATTTATCTTGATTATATAATTGTTATAATAATGCTGGTTATAAAAAAATCTGTTTTTTTTTTTTTTTGGTCTATGGTTGTTGAAATGTGTGCTAAATTGGTTTGCAATAAATAGTAAAATAGTGGTATTTCTTAAAGAACATTTATATTGACAAACAAAAGATAGCCATTTTAGTATATTCAAAAAATTTTCAATAGGCTTACGTCAAGTTAATTAAATATTGCTAAAATATATCCTGAGTAAAAATATTCAAAATAGGTGTGGAAAAATTAGAAGTGGCTCTGTCTGAAGGTGGAAGACATAATTTCATTAACTTAGGGACCCCAAAACACCATAATCTGGCCCTGATTGTAAAAACATTATTTAAAAATAGTAAAATTACTAGATATAATATTTGAAATTCTAAATTATGGGATCCATTATTTAAAAATCGTAAAATTACTAGATATAATATTTTAAATTATATATTATGGGATCCATTATTTAAAAATAGTAAAATTACTAGATATAATATTTTAAATTATATATTATGGGATCCATTATTTAAAATAGTAAAATTACTAGATTTAATATTTTAAATTGTAAATTATAGGATCTTTATTTAAATTAAACAATTTAAAGATGCTCCAGTGACTCATTTGCAACTTTTAATTTTAGTTAAGCCATTATGTTTGATTTGAAAAGCTCCTTCCTGAGACTAAACTTTATGGAAAATTTATTATACAATTTCTGTTTTCCTAATCTTAAGTGGATCATGCTGTATTTATTTCAGCCTTTTATTTTTTTCTTAAAAAAATTTAGTGATATTCAGTTTCTTGCAGGGCAATGTGCTATATATGTTGGGTTTATAAGAATCACTTGAAAAAACAAATATATTCAAATATGACACTTCATAACAATTCAGTGGTATTCAGTCAGTTAAGTGCCATACAGGATACACACTTTGGGTGATCATGTTTCGAAAGAGACATGACTGACTGGGCAAAAGATTAACCTGCAGTAGGTTGCCATTGCTTTCTGCAGTAGACTGTTTGCCTGCCAAGGCTATAGAACCTAATCTGTCCTGTTATTCAACCCATAACTGGAGGGAAGTGACAGATTAATAACTTTACCAAGGATATTTGTGCGTAAGTGAATGCAAGGAATTCAACCGGAATTCGAACTTGGCTCTCTGATTTCTCATTTTAAGCTGATATCCACTGCGCCATAACACACATCCCAATATTATATCTAGTAATTTTACTATTTTTAAATAATGGATCCCAAAATTTATAATTTAAAATATTAAATCTAGTAATTTTACTATTTTTAAATAATGGATCCCATAATTTATAATTTAAAATATTAAATCTAGTAATTTTACTATTTTTAAATAATGGATCCCATAATTTATAATTTAAAATATTAAATCTAGTAATTTTACTATTTTTAAATAATGGATCCCATAATTTAAAATATTAAATCTAGTAATTTTACTATTTTTAAATAATGGATCCCATAATTTATAATTTAAAATATTAAATCTAGTAATTTTACTATTTTTAAATAATGGATCCCATAATTTATAATTTAAAATATTAAATCTAGTAATTTTACTATTTTTAAATAATGGATCCCATAATTTATAATTTAAAATATTAAATCTAGTAATTTTACTATTTTTAAATAATGGATCCCATAAGTTATAATTATGGAATGTGTGTTATGGTGCAGTGGTATTAGGTTGCTGTAAAAAATTCCTAAAGTCAACATTTGTTCAGTTGTTAGGAAATTTTAGTGTTTTGTTTTGATTTTTTTTATGTTTACTCAGTTCTTTATTGCATGTTACTGCAATGTTTTCTCTTGTTAGAATCAATCTTACACATAAGTTTATCACGAGTCCAAGCATTAAATATTACTGTCACACCTGGTCTGGCATTTCTGATATGTATTTAGGGATTCCAAATAATAACCTGTAATGTTGTCAGTCTTGACCTGGCAACTTGGCATCAGTTATTTTCCCTGTCTGTCCCTTTCCTATAAATATTTTCATAATTGTTCTGAGGCGTTTTCCTCTTTAGTGGTTAAACTTTATGAATTTAAGTGAAGTATTAGATTGGATGTGCATTGTGGTGCAATGGATATCGGCTATGGATCAATTAGTATTACTTGTATCAGTAAATCATTATTATCCCAAAACAGTTTTTTTACAATTTAAAAATACTTTCTGGCTTTAAATAACCTGCAAAATTTTGACAGACCATAAAAAAAAAATCAATCAAACTTCCAAAAATATAATTATGGTCTGGTATAATGATGTGCATTGTGGTGTATTGAATATCGGCTCGGAACAACAAATCGGGGAGCCGAGTTTGAATTCCAGTTGAATTCATGGCATTCACTTACGCACAAATACCCTTGGGAAAGGTATTAATCCATCTCTTCCCTCCAGTTATGGGTTAAATAATAGGACAGATTGGGTTCTATAGCCTTGGATGGCAACCAGTCTACTGCAAAAAGCTGTGGCAACCTACTGCGGGATAATCTTCTGCCCAGTCAGTCATGCCTCTTTCAAGACATGATCGCCCAAAGCGTGTATCATGCATGGCACTAAACTGACTGATTAGATTGGTGGAAAGGTCTCATCGTTTTACAATTGAAATGGTTAGATGTAACCCTAAGTTCTATGCTAACAGTTTCTTCTCTTGCACTTCTTGCTTGCGGAACTCTCTTTTGCCTTCTTGCTTTCATGTCAACATTGATTTTCAAAAATGTTAATGCAATATCGATTATCTCTTGTTCATTTATTATATTATATCCTTAAAAATGTTTTCTTTTTCTCATATTCTTTCATACTCAGTAACCTCTTGTGTCTTAGTGGTTTTATTGTCTTGCTTGGGGTGAAATGATAAAAAAGTATAAATAAAATAAAATTTGATTTCTTTTTTTTAGAGATCTTTCTCCCAAGCACCATCACTCTATTGCACTAAAAGTTAGTTAGGCAGTTAGTGAACCGATCCTGATTGTTCACATCCTTTTACAGTTGAAACGGTTAGATTTAACAAAGTTCTATGCTGAGAGTTTCTTCTTGTTTGTGGAACCCTCTTCCTTTTCAGTCAACTTTGATCTTCAAAAATTTAAGTTGTTATCTTCTGTTTTCTGAATTCTTATTGTTCTCTCTCCTTCACCATCTTTTTCTTTTTTTGTATATTCTTTTACACTCAGTATACTTAGCATCTTTGTGGCTTTATTGCTTTGCTTTGCTTGGGGTGAAATAATTTTGAAAAATCTTTGTAGTAATGCCCTTGGGAAAAGCATGAATCCATCTCCTGTTGTCCAGCTATAGATTAAATATTAATATAGACAGAACTTTCTAGCCTTGATAGCAGCCAGTCTAAGAGAAGGACTAGTATAAATTCAAAACCATGGAAAAGGCAACTAGAAACTGCTCCATTATCTTTCCCAGGATGTCTTAGGAATTCATGCACAAGAAAAGGATGTTGTGAAGAGCCTTTATTACTGTTAGGGTGGCACTCCTGTCAGTTGATTGACTAATGGACTATTCCTGATGTCACGTCCTGTTACCAGGTTCTGTCTTCCGAGTAGTCCGATCCAGAGAGTAAAGGTTGTAACCTGATTTGTCCTGTAACTGAGTGGAGATACAACTCAGCTTTAACAGCTGTTTGTATTTTGGTTAATACATTATTTTATTTTATTGTTCCCGAGTCTTCTTGTTAGTTATTTCAACAATAATTTCACAATAATTACCCATATGTAGAAGAAACATGACAATTTGGAAAAAAATGATTTTATCAAATAAAACTATAACTTGAATCTTTTGACAAACTAGATGTACTTGGTCCTGATATAATGTATGGTTGAACATGTGGATTGCATTAGAATGTCTCAAAAGTGACAAACCTGAAAAAAGAAAGAGTCCTAAAGCAAACTTACCTAATCAGTGAAGAGCTTAAAGCCTAAAACAAGCACAAAATGCTTAACAGCATTAACTCCTATGAAAAGATGGCTCTTATCATGATATGAGTTTCACGCAATATATATATATATATATATTTAGTGTATCAAGGCAGCAGATAACTGTCTAAATATATACTGTTAAATATAAGAGACAATGAATATCTATTATGTTTAATCATGAGCCATTCTAAACATTGTATTTTGGCTTTAATTTCAAATAAAAACAAATTCTCCATTTGGATAATGTTTTATTAAGTTGGTCCTAAGATTTCAGCTAACATGAGCCATCTTCAGAGAGGTTACAAGGACGTTAACACAAAAACATCCACCATCAGCGACGATTTTATCTTGTGTTGACATAAAACTTTGTTAAGCAACAATAACAGTTACCAAAAATAGCAAACGCAGTTCGTAAATTTGTAAGTGGGTTTTATGGTGTCACACCGCATGAGAGCTTGAAATGATGACAGAGTACAATTAAACAACATTTCTTAGAAAACCATAGCCATGTAGGTAATATCAGACAGATTTTAGTCAACAGTACAATAATCCTCACTCATACACAGAGTAAAAAGAACCTTCAGTTATTGGAGGCCATCTATATTAAATCCAAACAACCCACACTTAATAAAATCATGTTTAAATCTGGTCATAACACATTACATTGCATTTAAATATATGGTTCTGTTATCATTTCAAGCTCTCTATGTTTAGAAAAAAAAAATATATATATATATATCCTAGTAATATAGCCCGGCGTTGCTCGAGTGTAATGAAAACTTTAAAACTGGTCCTGGAGCTCAGACTCTTTGGATGTTGGCACGAAAGACTAAAAAGCAATAGTTGTTTCCAGTTAAAGCGAAACCGTAGACTGAAAGAAAAATTTATGGATGTAAGTCAAATTTTGATTTCCTGGTATCAATATCAAATAAGTTTTTTTCATTGTAAACTGAATTTTGAAGGCTAAATAAGTCCTCTGAGTAAATGGTATCATGGCTGAGACTAAGAACTACAAAACCTAGCTAAGAACACTCGCAGATGCTTAAAGTACGACTGTGTAAATTTTGAAGAAAATCGGCTCAGCTGTTTCGGAGTCTATAGGTAACGGACACACACACACACATACAAAGTTCCATTTATAAATAAGTTTAGATTTAGATTAGTCATCCACATACATGCATGTTTCACTGTATCACAGCTCATCAGTGTGGCAAGACACATTCACTTGCTTCTGGCCGGGATCGAAACTCAACCGATTTGGTGTCAGTCGGAGTTGCTACCCCCTAAGCCATAGGCGCATGGAATCAGAGAAGGGAAATTTTAACATGTTGTATATAAGCAGTGTATACACACACCAGTCACCGAAAGAACTCAATTCATTCCAAAGGAATAATGCATATATCGCAGAAATGGAATCTGTTTTTAAAATTTTCTTCTCTAGAGAGCGCAATCATAATGAGAGCATAATATATTAATCATCCACATACAAGCCTGTTTCACTGTATCACAGCTCATCAGTGTGGCTAGTCACATCCACTTGCTTCTGGCTGGGATTGAATATATATATATATATATATATATATATATATATAAGAGAGAGAAGGTGATCAAGAAATCCTTCCCCCCAAAATCTGATGTTTGTTCATTTTGTTATTTTTAGACAAGTTGATAAGCTAAGAACTTCTCCGTAACTCTTATCTCTCTTTTTCTCTTTCTCTCCCTCTCTTTCTATACACACACACACACATGGGTATGTGTATTTCTAAAGAATTAATTTATTTTATTTTTAATCCAACATTATTTCTTTATTACTTGAAATGTTATTTTTAGTCTACTACTTTTAGTCTACTCAAACATGGGTATCTGCTAAAAGTAACATTTAGAGTAATAAGCATATATATATATATATATATATATATATATATAGCCTTTGAGATTTGAAAAAGAAATCACTCGACTGACGGTTGAGAGCGAGGGAAAATTTACTTGCCCCAAAATCATTTTACTTGACTGACTTCATTTCCTTAATAGTCGCCTTATGTAAACATCGCGTGAATTGCTGACAGAAAACAAAAAATGAAATTTTAATTAAAATTTCGAAAATGTTAGAAAGGATTTAAAACATTTTAAAATTAATAACAACAAAATTTGATTTTTCCTCTTAATTATAGTATAAACATTTTGATGATAAAACTTTGTTTTTATTGAGCTCTTTTAACATCATGATATGCTGTTTTTTTTTTTTTTTTTTTTTTTTTTTTGGCAATTGAGTGGAGGGATCTAAATTTGTAGTTTCTTTCTTCTGTTTGACTACAACCTCTATCTGATAGATGATAAAAAATAACAAATCTGATTTTCTCAACTATTTTCTATAAAAAATTACTTGTATAATTTGTTTTTCGGTTGAAAGAAGTATGCATATTTTTTATTCTTTCTTTCAAATGGTTGTTTTTACTTTTTGTAAGCAGGGAGGAAATATAGGATAAAATTTTCCAAATGAGTTTCTAAAAATCTGTGAGCAGTCTGGGTGACAGAGACATTTTGTCTCCACTCTGGAAGTGTTAATTAAATGAATGTTTACACTGACTGGGATGATAAAAGCCAAGAGTTCAATAATGTCATTGTAGGTCATTCTAAGTAACTTATGAATCTTCAATGGCATACTTTTGGGTTGTAAAAGGAATCAGATTTCTTTTTTCTATATTAATTGATTGCAGGTGAGTAAAACAATACACTTTAATCGCCCAATTAAGTTTTTAATCGACTGAGTTGATCGGGCAAGTGAAATCTCAAAGGCTATATATATATATATAACCTGATGATGAAAAGCATTTATTTTACAAAAATATTTAATTTTGTACATAATCCCCTTTCTCTTTGTGGTTACTATGAATTGACTAAATGTTATACAGTGAAAATTTTGAATAAGAATTCAGCTAATAACTCTATTAGGCTACAAATATATTGTGCACGCACACACACACACACACACACACACAATGCCTTCCTTTGCCTACTGTAACTTATGGGACAGACATTTTGTTTAAATTAAAATTTTTCTATTCTTCAAATTTTTGAACTATTTTATGACATGTCAGAAAAACCTGTCTATCTCAAGCAATGCATAGCAGCAAATTGAAGATGTAAGACAACTGAAATTTGTAGCCGTCTATACTTACCTGAGAACAGCAGCAATTAAGAGGTGCATCCATGCTCTTCAAAACTATTTGATAACTCTGAGTAAGTAATTATAAACCCTCCAACATTTATATATACAAAAACATTTGTAAAAATGAGAAACATCACATGGAAACAAGAAAACGAGTATTATTTGTTATGTTGTGTTGTGGACGTGAGAGACAGTAATACTTAGTGAAACTGTGAGTTTGGGATCAAATGTAGATGAAATATTGACCAGAATCTACAAGAATGGTAAAATAAAGAATAAGTACAGTCTTTCTTGTTTGTTTGTTTGTTTTTTTTATATATGTGTGTAATTAGTGTTCAGATTATTTACTTGTAAAATACAAATGTCTGATTTTCTTATTTCATATTTTTGTTGAGTGTTAAGAGATAAATATTACTATTATGGCCTGAAAAAAGAGCCAAAATTTTTATTGACACATGTGTTGATGGCCTGTTCATGTTGGCTTCCTGTCTGATAGTGAGAATGTCATGTGTTTATGTAGAGGAGAAAAATATGGTCAATTCTTATTGGGAGTGCCTGGGTGCTCTCATACCAGAGAGTGTAGATGATCCAGCAGGCAGTCTGCAACTTCATGTGATGATGAAGGATCACTTTGACTTGCACCCTTGACACCAGCCCTAACAAGTAGATCACAGGCATGTCGGCTCCCATGGATGCTGTAGCATTGGTTGTATTAATTGTAGTCACATTGACATTAGAAAAAGCTTCATGAGACTTTTTTTATCCCTTCAAAGTTGCTGCATCTCATTCAAGCTTGCTACCAATCAACATCAAGGTGGGTTCGTGCCTATGTTTAGGAGCTGGAGGTCTTTAAGGTCAATTCTGATGTGAGGCAAAGATGCACTCTCTTTCCAACTTTCTTCAGCTACTGTCCTGGGTATGATGGTAAACTGCATCTGGCAGCAAAGCCTCTGATTGGGAGGTAGTGTGAAGAATGGAACCACCTTAATTGTTGTTGTTCCCAGGTCTACCCTAACTTGGAGTGGAAGCACCTGTTAGGGTCATATCTATGGGACCCTAGCTATTTGTTAACCCCCAAACTGGAGTCAAAACACTATGAAAGTATAAAAGTAAACTTTTATAGAAACATACACATAAAAATAGACCTTTATAGAAATACATACATGAAAATAGAATTTTATAGAAAAATATACATTTTTGAAGGAAAAATATTACCAACAATACATTTTTGAAGGAAAAAATTATTACCAGCAATACATTTTTAATACAAAACCAGAAGACATCTTCAGTTTTCTAAAATAAAATAAAACAATTTTTCATCAGAGTCTGACTAAATCAACCTTCTCACTATGACCAAACATTAAAAAAATACCTTAAAATCCCACTCTTTTAGCATTAAATAACCCACAGAGGTTGATATGTGGTAAAAAATAAAAACAAACTTACTTCATCTATGCCATTGAGTATATCCTAAATACCATTTTGTGGGATTACACAGGAGTAGTTGTTGGTAGAGGAGTCATAGTGTTGGACTTAGCATATACAGATATCATGTTGTTGAGTGACTCTTGTGATGCAATCCAAGGTGTCCTTGAAAGGGTGCACTGAGCTGCACATCAATGCAGCCAAGATGAAGATTATAACCTGCCTCATCCCTCCCAGAAGACATGCGGACAATCTTGCTGGAGGGTTCTCCTCTGGAGAATATTGAGTTCTTTGTCTGTGATGCCTCAGGTTCTTGCCGATGTCCGTGATGATCCCAGTTGTGACACTGCCACCCGGTTGTACAGTTGGTTTGCTCGCTGTTGCTGGTCATGACGAATTCATCCGATGATGTTGCCACAAAAGCTGGATTACAAGACATCTGTTGCAACAACAGGCCACTGTCCCACGTTGTGATTAGATCCCAGAGGTCATGTTGTGCAATCTTAATAGTCGTCCTTTTGAGCCAGTCCAGACACTGGTGTACACTTGAGGTTTGAGAAAAAAAATGACAGCATCAAAAATAATTAATAAAATAAATGAACAAGGTCGAACATGCCTGGAGAGTTACGAAGAATGTCTTTATATATAAAAAAAATGTCTTTCTTTTCCCAGGAATACAGATGTTGAAAGTGATATACAGTTGTTTAAAATGCTGGTTACAACGGAGGGAGAAAGTTTGCTAAAAGCATCATAGCTCCTAAAAAAAATGTCTTGTTTAAGTTTCGTTAGTTTCATTGGCGTTAAAAAAACCCAGATCTGTTCAAATTTTCATTAAAGTCTTTTCATCTATTTCATTAAAGTCTTTTTCATCTATCCTCTTTAAAATCAGGGTTGCCAATTTTCTATGTAACTTCTAAAATAGCAAAGTCCTTTCGGGTTCTTGACAAAATCTGACAGAATGTGCTGAATCGGAGGCGGCCACTGGCGGAGAATGTGGTAGTGGCTCTCTGCCCAAAATCTGAGCTTTTCTTGTTGAGCATCTATTTTTATAACCAATTTCGATCCTCTCTGGGGATCTGGCCAGCTCACAGCTTTCAGCCAATGAAATTGTTTTCTGCCCACTCGTGGAAGATTTTGGCTCCATGAATGAGATTTTGCCAACTCACATCAGATTTCAATTCCCTTCAGGTTCCCACAGACTCCTGTGCCCACCAGAGGGTCTGTCAGAAAACCTTGGCCTTCATGTGAGCTTATCAAATCAGTCTGACACTTGTTTTGTCTAAGTTTTTTGCTTACCTGAAATGTTTATCTCACCCCCCCACCCCAAAGAAGAGAAATGTATATTTCATTTTTTTTTTGTCTTTCCCAGAATAGTTAGATTTTACATTCCCCGGATTTTAGAAGTACTTGATGGTATTAAAATTATTATTTTTTCCTAAGCTCACATCACGTGTATCAATTTCTCTCTCCGTTGTTTTAAACCAACCAAAGGAAAGTATCCTCGCGGGAGAAGGGAAAGTATCCCTGTGGGAGATAGTGTCACATGTCTACTTGGGGGTGTACTCTGGTGTTCTCAGGTCAAGGTGCAACCGATGTTGACCAACGTTGAAGCTGCTAGATGCATGTTAAGACACCTTCAACTGTCTCTCTTGGGGAAAGCATAAGATTTCAATGTCAATAAAAAGCCATGTCTATTAAGCAGTTGTCAGGTAAATGTCACATGTGGGTGCATCTGAATTCTAGTAGGCTTTTCACTGTCTGTCTGATAATGGCTGTGCATGTGTGTATTTAATTTTTAAAGATGGTAGTGCAACATGTACACCATTCCCGTTTCTTTTCACTGCCATCTTTAGAAATTAAACACACACAGACACAGCCAGACAGAAACAAATTTCCGCTGAAGCGAAAATAAAATAAATATATTTTAAATTCATAAAGTTTTCCTATTTGTTTCTTATTTTAGCATTCTGTGACTGTTAAGCAACGAGTAAAAGACCAGAAACAAAGAACTAAAAAAAAAATAGTATCTAAATCTAATCTAAACTTATTTATAAATGGAACTTTGTGTGTGTCAGTTACCTATAGACTCTGAAGTGGCTGAACCGATTTTTTTGAAAATTTACACAGTTGTACTATAAGCGTCTGCGAGTGTTCTTAGCTAGGTTTTGGGTCGAGGTACCCCCGATAAATATCGATAATTGAAAAATCGGGTTATAGAAGGAGTGGTCCGATTTTAATCAAATTTGATTCACTCATAGACAAAGACATAAGAAACGATATTCAGAAGTTTCAAGGTTGCAGTTCTTACAATAGTGCAGAAAATCGATAATATATACATATAAAAGGCAAGATGTTTGTGTGTGTGTCTGTTTACAACGAAAAAACTTATTTGATATCGATACTAGGAAATCAAAATTTGACTTACATCTATTCATTTTTCTTTCAGTTTATGGTTTTGCTTTAACTGGAAACAACTATTGCTTTTTAGTCTTTCATGCCAACGTCCAAAGAGTCTGAGATCCAGGACCATGGATTAGTTTTAAAGCTTTCATTACACCTGAACAATGCCGGGCTATACTGCTAGTTTTATATTATTTGGACTATTGTTTTCATCTTTGTTGCCATTTGTATGATGTTTTGGCCGTTGTCTGCTCCGGCCTTCTTCAGGTGATGGGAATTTCAAACCAAACCCTTTATTACAATCACTGGGCTATATGAACTTTATTCCTTGCGAGAAGTCTTGATTGGAAGTCATGAGTTATCTCCTTCTAACCCTGCAAGTTACTTGTTCACCACTGCTGTAACCTGGTATTGAACTCACAACTCTAAGAGTCAAGTCAGGAACTAACCAACATCTATATCCACTGGGCCATGTGTCAGTCCGAATAATGTAAATACTACCTCATCTCAGAAATACAAACAAATATTAAAAAAATAGAATTAATAAAGAATTATCCTCTGAGGTGAATTCAATTCATTTCCCCCCATCATTGGGGGTCTAACTGATATGCTACATTCCTATTTAGACTACAAAATTGACCTAACAGATTTTATTCATATTCAACCTTAAAACTACATTATTCCATAAAAGAATTTTACTCCATGTTGTATTGATTATTTATGCATATTATTAGTAAACATAATAGCCTTAAGTGATAATGGCATCATAAATTTCCAGGAATCAGTTCTGTAAAGGCAGCTAATCTTTTGAAACATATTTTGCTTATTTTCTTTTCAATCTGAGAATGGAAACAAATCACTTTATATAGTATCAAAAGGAATTAAGCCATTTTGATAATTTAATAGAAAACATTTATTTATTAAGATATTTTTAGACATAAATTTTGTTCTCGTCGTATATCTGTTCAGAAGTATGATACATTTTAACTCTAGTATCATAAACTGTGTTATGGTTTCTTAGCCACATTCAAGCTGAATTGCTATAGTTCCAAAAATCCAATGGAAGATCTATCAAATTTATGACTAGAAGATTTGCCACGTTTTTAACTTTAAGTCAATTTCTTTTGTCAGAATAAATTATGTTCATCACAGAAAATTGTCTTTCATTTTTTATAGAACTTACAGCAATGGTATTAGCTATTTTGTTATATATTAACTATTAATATATAAGATTATTTTTGGATAATCCTACAATCGGTTTGCTAAACTTGTATAATTTTAAGAATCAGTTTGTGCAAACCAGTAGGATGCCACCACAAGCCTTAAGCATTTTGAAGTTCTAAAATTGTTTACACATTGTAGTAAACATAATCATGGAACTCAAATGTTTTAAATCAAACAATGTCATCAATTCTTTGATTAATTTCAGTTTCTGTCCTACTTTTGTTACTTTTTATTAAGATATCTATTTTCAAATCACATTACCCCCACTGTACCATTCAAATCTTTCCTGTCATTTTATGAAGAACAGAGCAAATTGAAATGGTTTTAAATTTTTTTTTACCCTGAGCAAGGCATTTCACTGCCACTACTGCGCAGGGGGCTACATAGAGTGGAGAAGGGATGGTTAAATATAGGAAATGTCAGAGGGTGGGTGATAGGCGGGTAAGGGTACCGAGAATGAGGGTTGGGTAGATGAGTGTTCTGAGAATAATTGGAAGTTAGTGTGATAGGAGGTGTCTATTGACCCTACATTTAAACTCCTGGAGATTGTAGCTGTCGGGGAAGCAAGTATGTGGAAGGGAATTCCACAGGCGGGAAGCGCGAGAAAAGAAGCTGTTGGAGTAGAAATTACGGTTACATCTTATCTGTTTAACTGTAAAAGGGTGGGACCTAGTTGCTAATCTAGTATCTCATGTAAATTCGTGCTTAGGTGGCACCAGTGATCTAAGTTCATCGGAGCAGAAGCCATGAAAGTACTTGTAGAAGAGGCACAGGGAAGCTACATCACGCCGGTGAGAGAGTGGTTGCCATATTGACAAAATTAATTTTTCCAATCTGAGTGGAGTATTGTAGACATTACCCACACTTGGTCTATCAAGAGGCCTGCTAAGTAAATCTGTTTTAAGGCTGTAAAAGAATGGATATAGACCCTTCTTTTCCTTTTCTCTTTTGTTAGTTTTAAAATATATCAGAACCAACACAATCCTTGTCCACGCTGGATAAAAAGTTTTGATGGCTGAAAACTAAATTTTTACATACACATATCAGTCAGTTAAATGCCATATGTGATACATGCTTGGGCGATGATGTCTCGAAAGAGACATGACTGACTGGGCATATGGTTATCCTACAGTAGGTTGCCATTACTTTCTGCAGTAGATTGGTTGCCAGCCAAGGCTTTGAACTCAGTCTGTCCTATTTTTTAACCCATAACTGGAGTGAAGAGACGGATTAATACTTTTCCCAATGGTATTTGTGTGTAAGTGAATGCAAGGAATTAAACTGGAATTTGAACTTGGTTCCCTGATTTCACATTCCAATCTGATATCCACTGCGCCACAATGCACATCCATGTACACAGATATGTTTCCTTTAAAAATGTTCACCTTTCTTTTCAGCTATCTGAATATACAATAATGTGTTGTTCATTATGTGAAAATATATAGAAATATCTCCACATGTTGATATTTGTTCCTTATGAATGTTGAATTCAATTTCTTTGAAAGTTTCTGCCCCCATTCTATCACAAACCTGTAGACTTGCAATCCTCTATAAATAAATCCTTTACAATCAGAAACTATTTAGTTCAGATCTATGTCGTTTTTATTTAACAGTGATAGAATTTAAAATAATGAAAAACCAAACAAAAAATTACCAGGCCCCAATATCAATAAAAAGCAACAAAAAGATGAAAAGAAAAAAAAAAATTAGTTAAAAAAAAAAAAATAAACAATAAGAAAAAGAAAAGCTAAAATTGATTAAACAAGGCTTTTTGATATCACACTTCTTATCAAATTAAGTCAACCTGTGGAAGCAAGCTAAGTGGAGACATATTGTTGACATGGTATTCACAATGCAGAGCAAGGGGTTGATGGTGATAGTAATAAGCTCTAAGGAAAGTTGTTTAAAGAAAGAAAAAATGTGGAGGCTTATTTCTTCTGATACCTAACTTTAGAGACTGCTCCCTCAATTTCTTTTTCTAGTATATGAAAGAAACAAATTCACAAAGCATGTCTTTTGATAAAAATTCAAGATGAAAATAATAGCTTGAATGCTATTAATATATTTCATCAGTGTCATTTTGGTTAAAGAGGGAAAGTTGTTTCTTTTAAGCACAAAATCTTGTGTATAAATCTAAAATGAAACTACTTATAAACCACACTTCTTTTATTGAGTAAAAAATCTAATCATTTCTTAATGTGAGTTTTGAATGAGCTTTTTTAGATCAGGAATGAAGTTAAATATAAGATTATTTTTCTTAAGTTAAATGTGGAACAATCTTCCAGTTTTTTGCATTTCTGCCACCTACAATCTTTAAAGATTTAAATGTAACAGCAGTCGACATATTCTGTCTTCCTGCTCTTTAATTTCCCTTTCTCCTCACTAAAATTTTTTCATTCTTTTTCACTCCTAGGAATGTCTTAGTGGCATTATGTCCTTACTTGGAAGAAAATGATTAAAAAAAAAGAAAAGAAAAGAAATTTTATAACTCTAAAAGCAAATTCTCCAAATAAATAGCCTTCTGGTTGGCAGAACATAGATTAATGTGATTAAGATATTTCATCAACTGTTTTTGTAATACATTTTTTAAATTGTAAAGAGACTTTATGGACAATGTGTGGTAGAGAGAGAAAAAGAAGTGAAAATTAAGAAATGCACATACGTCACTCAAGAGGTCCCAATGAAAGAGGTGCATAATTTAAATCAGGTAATTGACTCTTGGTTTCTGTGATGAATTCCACAGCTTAATGGAACAGCATGGTTTTGCAGATTAAAAAAATGAATACAGATTTCTTTAGTTGAACTTTTGATCTCGAGGCCAGTAGACATTAAGTGCACCATTTAAAAAAAAGCTAAAATCAATGTCTAATCAAACATGTGTACCCTCTAAATATAATGCTTATAGTATTAAGAAATAATGTTGGATTAAAAAATCCATTAATTGCTTAAATCTGTCTGTTGTTAAATTCAACTAACAAGGTCTGTCTGTTTAATTTTTTATTGTATTTTTCTAATTTTTTTAATAAAATGTTGTGTATTGGAATCATGAATAAACTGTCCAAAGTTTGAGTATTTTTTTTTCTGTTTTTTTCAAGTGCTCTCAACTATCTCAGTCATTATCAAGAACTACACCCTTCTGCAAATTAATTGAAGCAATTGCTTTAGTTTCTTTCCTTTCACCATAGGGTCAATTTTACACCCACTGAAGTGACAGGGTGTAATCGATTTCTATGTTTTCTTCAGATTAGGTCATTTGCAGATGTTTTGCATTAATATGAATCTATTTTCAGGGTGTATGATGAAATTTGTTTGACCTTGAAAAATATTGCATCATCTATGGTTGCATCAGGTTTTTATTGTGCACAGACACTATTGTCTTGATGGTCTATTCGTTGTCATTATCTGTGATGGATATTACTCCAATGAAATTGTAACGCTGCACAAACACACTGGCAAGCCTTACAAAGAGGTCATGGATATTGTTAGTGTTCACCTTTTAAGTGTCAGTCATGTCATCAAGGCAAAGAAATAAACTGGATCCATCAGTCTAAAATGGAAAGGAAAATGCAGTCGGAAAAGAAAAACAACACCAAGAGATGACGTTTATGTGATCAGAGAAAGTGTGAAAGATCCTAGGAAGACACTACTGATTTTGTTTCAGTTAATTTGCACAAAGGTGTAGGTGTTGTTGGTATGGTAGGCAAGATTTTGAGTACATCCTGACATTTTTAGATTGCTGCACTCGGAACTGGAATTAGTTCAAAGTCACATCATATATAATGGTTAAGCAGAAAAGTATGTATTGAATATTTATACAGTATTTTTATTTTTGTACTAGCAGTATAGCCCGGCATTGCTCAGGTGTAATGAAAGCTTTAAAACTAATCCATGGTCCAGGAGCTCAGACTCTTTGAACGTTGGCACGAAAGACTAAAAAGCAATAGTTGTTTCCAGTTAAAGCAAAACCGTAGACTGAAAGAAAAATGAATAGATGTAAGTCAAATTTTGATTTCCTGGTATCGATATCAAATAAGTTTTTTTTGTTCTAAACTGAATTT
Source organism: Ascarosepion bandense (assembly GCA_037127315.1). NCBI lineage: Eukaryota > Metazoa > Mollusca > Cephalopoda > Sepiida > Sepiidae > Ascarosepion > Ascarosepion bandense. The sequence goes on along the minus strand of JBBBDQ010000160.1, from coordinate 512,267 downwards.
TGAAGGCTAAATATGTCCTCTGAGTAAATGGTATCATGGCTGAGACTAAGAACTACAATTATACCTACTTAGAGTCAAACCCGAAGCGAAAACTAAAATAAAAGGGCTGAAAAAAATACATACAGGCAGATAAACAGACACACATACAAACATCTTGCCTTTTATCTATATATATATTATCGATTTTCTGCACTATTGTAAGAACTGCAACCTTGAAACTTCTGAATATCGTTTCTTATGTCTTTGTCTATGAGTGTATCAAATTTGATTAAAATCGGACCACTCCTTCTATAACCCGATTTTTTCAATTATTGATATATATTGGGGGTACCTCGGCACAAAACCTAGCTAAGAACACTTGTAGATGCTTATAATACAACTGTGTAAATTTTCAAGAAAATCGGTTCAGCCGTTTCAAAGTCTATATGTAATGGGGACACACACACACACACACAGAGACAAAGTTCCATTAATAAATAAGTTTTGATTAAATATTTTGTGTGCTTATTAAATGTTTTATACACACTTCAATCTACAATCACTTGTGGAGAAAAATATTTCATTTAATGTTAGTTGTTTCTTTTGTATTATAATTTTGCATAACTTAAAGGGAAAGAGTTGCTGGATAGGACTTTTTTTTTAAGTTTTAGAATTTTGACTCTTTAGTTGAACTTGATCTACTAATGGGAAAAAAAGTCAATTGAATTATTTACTAGAACTAGACTTTCAACTGTAACTCAATTTGCTACTTGAAGTCAAATCTGGCATCCCTGGTGAAGAGTTAGAATCATGCCTTTTCCAAAGAATTTGAACTTAGTTTACCAATTTTGTTCACATAAGATATATTGTCTAATCATGATCACATTACAAAAATAGAAACATTACCATGGTAACAGACATTTAATTATAAACATATAAATTGAATTGCTGTCAGGATTTGAAGTATAATTGTTTTTGCAGTCGCACACAAAAATGGAAAAATATATTATTAATCATGCACATGCATTTGCAATTCTATTTATATTTCTAAAGAGTTAATGGATTTACCATTAATCCTACATTTTTTCTGGGCTTACGTTGAATACACTGGTTCTTGCTTTATCACCGAAGTTAAGCAATGTTGAGCCTGGTCAGTACTTAGATGGGTGACTGCTTGGGAATACCAGGTGCTGTAAGCGTTTAGTGACAGATGTGCGTGCTTATGACCATATCACGTTGAATACACTGGTTCTCACTCTATCACCGAAGTTAAGCAATGTTGAGCCTGGTCAGTACTTAAATGGGTGACCACTTGGGAATACCAGGTGCTGTAAGCGTTTAGTGATGGTTGTGCATTGTGGTGTGGTGGATATCAGCTCAGAAAGAGAAATTGGTGAGCTGAGTTCGAATTCCAGTTGAATACCCTGCATTCACTTAAGCACTGGTACCCTTGAGAAAGGTATTAATCTTTCCCTTCCCACCAGTTATGGGTTAAATAACAAGGGTAGGACTTGGGGACCCTGCTCTTATCAAAACAAATCCCAATGAATCTTGATACTTGAAAAGAAAAACACAAAACTTATATAAAAAGAACAATAAATTGTTGAAAGAAAAAGGTATTACCAGCAATAAATAAATAAAATTTAGTCGGCAATAAATGACCCGCCAAGGTTGATATGCCATAATAGCAAAACAACCAAACAGCATTTTTTTTGTAATTTGAAATTGATTCAATCTCTCTCAGGGACACCTTTTCTCAACTGAGATTTCTCAAATGCACAGGCTGGAAAAAAACAATCTATTTTAAATACAAAGTGTCTCCCACAGGGGTTCCCAATATTTTTGTTCTTCTGTACCCCTTGCCATTTTTATAGATTTACTGAGGATGAAAAAGAAAAACAATGAAATTTTGATATTTTATTATGAACTCCTTTTTGAGTAGAATCAATTACTCATAATACCAGTGAATTAAACGCAGGTAATTTATAAAATGGTTTGATCTTTCGTACATATTTTTGATTGATTATTTCTAAGTAAAAATACACAAAACTATTAAAAATATGTTCTGATAACCAAAACAAAAGACTCTTGATATAACTTACTGTTATGGGAAAACACACCTATTCCTCAGATAATGGACTCTCCCTCCTATTTTAATAAGCGTTAACAGGAAGTTAATGAGAGGAGTTCTTGGGAAGTTCATAGGAGTTCTTTAGAGTTCTATTGAAGTTCAGTAGAACTCTAAAGAACTCCTATGAACTTCCCAAGAACTTCTCAAGAACTCCCCCCACTGTTAACTTCCTGTTAACTCTTATTAATATAGGAGGGAGAGTCCATTATCTAAGAAATAGGTGTGTTTCCCCATAGCACTTACTTAAAAGCTTTGGTTGAAGAAATTGGAAAAAAAAAAGTTGTGCGATCTGGATGGAGATTACATTGTGTATTGTGCAGTAGTGGTTATTCTGTCAAACTAAATGTACCTCCTGAAAAGTAAAATGTACCACTTGAGGTATATGTACCTCAGTTTGGGAGCCTCTACTCTTCTATAATATGTCTATGGCTATGTTATGTTGAATACACCAGTTCCCGCCCGATCACCGAAGTTAAGCAACATCTGAGCCTGGTCAGTACTTAATGGGCGACCATTTGGGAATACCAGGTGCTGTAAACGAAAGGACCAAGAATGGTCCACCGGTTCTCTAGGTTTGGGGGTTGGGCGCAGGGCTAACAACCCTGCCCTGTAAAAAATAGTTTGTTACAGAAACAGCAACAAAAAGTTGCTGCCCTATGCACCATCTGGGTGTGATGGATAAATGATGATGATGATTGCTGCCCTATGCACCATCTGGGTGTGGTGGATAAATGATGAATGACTCTTTTATAATAACGTTTGAAGTTAGCAAAATGTTTTTACCTATACAGAGTGTGATGAGCAAATTGGTATCTAAATTACACAAAATGAAAATAACACTGACACCTCCGTTTAACAAATATATTCACCAATATTGCACAAAAATATCTTGAAATACGAAAGAGTAAATATATTCAATAAAATTACTATTGGCTTCAACCACAGCCTCCAGATGACTTTGGAATCTCCTGTAACTCTTCTGGATGGCCTTCTTGTTTAAGTTGATGAATGTTGCCATAATCCTTGCTCTCAGTTCATCTTTGATGTTAGAAGGAGTTTTGTTGGTCTCTTGCTCAACTATGCCCCACAATAATCTAGGAGGTTGCAGTCTGAGGAGCAAGGGATGATATGGTTGCAGAAATTGTCTGACAGCCAATATCCTGCTTGTGTGATATGGTGCAGAGTTCTGTTGGCAGATACAGGATCTTCCAGCAGCCACCCTCTTGACCCAGGACAGTACTACCTCCTTGAGGCACTTGATGCAGGCCTCTGTGTTTAGTCCAAGGCCTTGTGAAAAGATGAATGGATACATTAATATTGCCATTACTAGTGATTACTCCAAGCACCTTTGTAATCATTATTAAACTCATCAAACTCTTTTCAAATACTCTTCAGATTGACACCCAAATACTCTGAAATGTTCATATTGAAGGTTTCGCCATGAATGCTAAGCAGTGTGGCATACTGTTTCCAAATTTCTGGCTGAGTGAATTGTGTCATAGTGCTCCTTTTCTCACAGACAGCACCTAATTGACTCTATAGTATATAGCAGGGGGTTGCCTCCCCCCCCATGCCACATCCAACCCAACAAAGAAATTTTGTCAGGCCCTCCAACTTAACACCTCGACACTAATTATCTAATCAATTTGCTGAGAAAGCAGCAGAGAAATTATCACTTAAAGTTCAGATTTTTAAATCAAAATATAATTTTAAATCCACTACTGACTTTCTTAAAAAATATATTTTGGCAAGCAGAAAATATAAAAGTCTATTGAATAATGTGAAAATGATTGTATCATTATTTGGAAGAGTATATGCTAAAGAACAACCCTTTTACAAAAAGAAATATATTAAAAATCATTTAAGAACAAGGTTGGGTGATGAGCACTTGGATGAAATTTTGTTCGTGTCATCAACTGATGTTAAGAAGTTGTTGAACAATAAAGACAAACAAATGTCTTAAATAATTCACCATTTCTAACTGTATTTTGTTGTAAGGAATTTGCATTTTTTTTTCGATTGTGTTAGTTGTTTTCCTGTTAGTATTGTATACAAACACATTAGCCACAGTCCTGACTCCAGATGGTGAAACAGAGCCTTTTGATATTCTAGCTGGTATTCTCCAAGGCAATACACTTGCACCTTTCCTTTTCATCATTGTAATAGACTACATCATCTGCATCTCTGTGGATACAATAAAAGAAAATGGACTCATGTATCAGCCTAGAAAAAGTTCACGTTACCCCGCACTTTATATTACCGATGCTGATTTTGCTGATGACATTGCGCTGTTGTCAGACAACCTCCTTAGTGCTCAGGCACTCCTATCTTCTCTTGAAACTGTTCAGGGCTTCACCTGAATGAAACCAAAACTGAGTGTATGCCAATTAACATTCGCAGCAATCATGAAATTAAAACTCTCTTGAATAACATCCTTAAACGTGCTGAAGATTACAAATATCTAGGATCACGCATCAAGAATTCTGAAAAAGACTTTGATATCAGAAAAGGCATGGCATGGACTGCTTGTAACAAAATGGATAAGATCTTGAAATCCAATCTTGATTGTAAGATCAAAATTCAAGTTTTTTGTGCACTTATTGAACCAATCTTACTCTATGGATCTGAAACTTGGACTCTTTCAGTAAAACAATAGTGCCGTTTAGATGGATGTTATACACATCTTCTCAGAAGAGTACTTGATTTTTCATGGTGAAACCACCCAACTCTAGAAATGATATATGGAGACCTACCAAGAATATCAACCTTAGTTCAAAAGAGACATGTCCAGTTTGCTGGGCATTGCGCACATGCCACAGATGAACTTGTTTCATCGTTTATATTATGGAGGCACCCATCATCTCACAATCAATCTTGTAAATTAACCTTTCCAGACAGGATACACAGAGACACATCTATTGTCAAGGAAGACCTTACAGGAGCTATGACAAATAGGGAATACTGGAAGGGTGTAGTGAGTTCTATCTTGGCCAAGGCTGCAGAATGATGATGATGATAGTCTTGCAATAAAATAAAGAACCTTGTTTAAATAATATAACAATAACTTCATTATTTCTTTAAATGTCCAGATGATGGTGGCCTTCTGGACAGAGTGGTCTGAGGTTAAGACAATTTATTACATTACATTTGATATCATGGCCCTCCTTTGAGGCTTTGCCTAGCTGTCTGATCTGCTCTCTCCAAAATGTTGCCGACTCCCTGGCATATTGTGCAGTTGACAAAATCAAAACTAACAATGTGAATGCACAAAATCAAAAATGTAAAATGGTGACATTGTACCCAAGGCACCTGTGTGTATGTGTGTGTATATATATCTATCTATCTATATATATATATATATATATATAAAACAATTTAAATCCGTTGAATAGTCATTTCTATGAGATCCTCGCTTCTTCAGCAATGGTGAAACGAAAATTTTATTTACTCAAATTCGAATGTATTATAAGATTTTATACTGGTAGAAGTCCAAAAAAAAACTTCCATCCATAGGAAAATAGAATGGGGTGGGATTAACCATTTTGGAATTTAAGGAACTAAATAGGAAAAGTAGACAGATACCTATGTCTCTTACTAGAAGACATATGCCTCCTCCAAACCCAAGTCAAGAGTTCAAAAGCCAAAATTCAGCCATGTCACCTTGATCACTTTAATATTAATGAAATTAATATTAATTAGGATCGGGGCTTTTGGATTTACCTATTTGATCATCCTTTTGGATTTAAAACATAAAATATATATTTAGTGTATCGAGGCAGCAGATAATTTTCTAAACATATATTGTTAAATATAACAGACAATGAATATCTATTATATTTAATCATGAGCCGTTCTAAACATCGTATTTTGGCTTTAATTTTAGCTGGAGATAATGACAAAAATTGTCCAACATTTGTATATTTTTTTATCATGCTGGTTCAATCTGGTTACAACACATTACATTGCATTTAGACATATGGTTCTGTTAACATTTTGGTTTCTCACACGTTTTAACATCATAGAACTGCATTACAAATTTACAAACTGTATCTGATATTCAGTGACTGTTATCGTTGTATAGCAATGTTTTATATCAACACAAGATAAAATCATCTTTGATGGTGGATGTCCTTATGTTAACTTCCCTATAACCTCTCTGATGAGGGCTCATGTGAGCCGAAAGCTTAGAACCAGCATAAAAAAAATATCCAAATGTTGGACAATTTTTGTCTTTATTTTCACCTGAAATTAAAGCTAAAATACAGTGTTTAGAACAGTTCATGATTAAATAAAATAGATATTCATTGTCTCTTATATTTTACAAAATATATATATATAGACATACACATTTCCAAACAAAAATGAATTACTGAATGAAAGAACAGAAATTATGACCAGCAAGGTCCTTATGCAAAGCCTTAACAGATATTGGGATAGTGGGAGTAAAAAAAAGGAAAGCACTCAAGTCCATAACCGAAACAGCGGAAAGAACAGCTAATTGGTTATGGATCAAAAGAGAGAGTGCCTGGATTCCAAATTGTTAGCTAAAATTCCCCGAAATTCTGCATCTAAGTTAATGTTTCGGACGAGCTCATATACGGTTCGCCTCTAAATGGAAAGTGGCTCTGACTGTTGCCAATCAGAAGCATTTGCAGTGTTTCGTACCGGGACTAAACGTAATTTTCCAGTGTCTGAAAGCACTTATCGCGGGTGAGCCAGATCATGATCATCTCTGGTCAAGTCGGCGCGGTGAGGGGGGTATGATGTTGAAAAACCCGAAACCCCCTAGTGATCCTCGCGAAGACATCACTGACGACACCCTCTATCGCCCCCATTACGGTGCGTATGTTTGAAATCACACACACATTCCTAAACAAAAATGAATTACTGAATGAAAGAACAGAAATTATGACTAAGTGTGACCATACCAAAAAATACCTATTAGGTTCATACAACCATGGATGTAAACGTTATAATTTCTTCCAATTTTAAAAATTGTGTGTTCAAAAATTCCTCATTACGTGAGCATTCAAAAAAATCCCTCTTACGTGAGTATTCTTAAAAAAACAAAAAACAAAAAACCGGTAAAATCAGTTATTGCAAATCACCTGAAGACACCAAATGGTAGAAACCTAGGTTGTATAATAACTCATTTACACTTGACAAATGAAGAATATATATATATATATATATATATATATATATATATATATATATATATATATACACACCATTCCCCCACTAAGACACAGATGTGACACAGTCTAGGTTTAATGCAGGGAACTCAATATTTGTGTGTGTGTGTATATATATATATGATTTTGTCTTTATACTTCAAAATTTTTTTCAGCGATTTTCTACTCTATGGGTCATGTAGTTCTTTTTGTTGTTTTTGGAATACTATTTTTTGTAATGGTTTGAGAAATTATTTTTTTGATTGCTTTGAATTTGAATATATATAGTAGGGTGGGTCTGTGTCTATAGCCTGGTAGTTATTAAATGAATTTTGACTGAAGATTTTACTTTATGAAAACTGATTGATGAAATTAATGAGGTGTTGGATTAAGTCCATTGACAATGAAGTTGCAACAAATATTTTCACTGTAAAATGGTACCTTTTTTTTTTCAACATTAGGCGACAGCTTTCTTTATGTAACTTTGTATATTATACACAGTGCCATCAAAAATTTCATGGAACTTAAGGAATAAAGGGTTTCCCTAAGAAAAGAAAAACATAATAGAGAATAAGATGAATTACTTGAGCATTTTCTTACCAAATACTCCTGTCTCGATAGTAAATCTGCTCAGTTCAATAAAGTCAAAATGGCAGCTGATGTCCAAAATTAACTTCACTCTGTTGTTAACTGGGGCAAGGGATAGCTTATTAATTTTAACACTCCCAAAACAAAACTGTTCCCTATTAATCATCATCAGAAAGACCCCTTTCTGCCTTCCAATAGCATGACTGGTGCTAACCTCTAGGAGATAGACTTGTCCCTTCTGTGGCTAATATTCTCATCTGATATAAAGTGGAATGACTATATTGAATCCATTGCTAGATCATATGCTAAGAAAGCTGGTTCACTGTGTTGTGCTAGACAATTTTTCTCTCCAGAATCCAACTTACATATGTATAAGTCTACCATTCACCCATGCTTAGAATATTGCTGCCACATATAGTCTTATTCTCCTGCTATTTATCTAGAGCTATGTGATAAAATTGAAAGAAGAATCAGCAATATTATTGATCCTGATCTGGCATCTTAGCTTCATTCGCTTTTCCATTGCTGTAAAGTTGCCTTTTCTATAAATATTTTCATGCTAATTGCTTGGATGCGCTCTTCCTTATGGCATCAAGACTTATTGAATTTAAGTATTGGACTGGCAATGAGGTCCTATCAATTTACAGTTGAGTTGGCTAGTTCTCACTTGATCACCAAAGTTAAGCAACGTTGAGCCTGGTCAGTACTTAGATGGGTGACCGCTTGGGAATACCAGGTGCTGTAAGCGTTTAGTGACGGTTGTGCGTTGTGGTGCAGTGGATATCGGCTCGGAAAGAGAAATCGGTGGGCCGAGTTCGAATTCCAGTTGAATACCCTGCATTCACTTAAGCACTGGTACCCTTGGGAAAGGTATTAATCCATCCCTTCCCTCCAGTTATGGGTTAAATAACAGGGGTAGGACTTGGGGACCCTGCCCTTAAAAACAAATCCCAATGAATCTTGATATGTGAAAAGAAAAAAGTATTACTAGACACAAAAACTTATATAAAAACAGCAGAAAAAAAAATCACAGTAAGGCTGAAGAAAGTGGATATTTATGTTGATGTAGTTAAAGCCTGGGTAGAGTAGGAGGGGGCTAAAAAAAAAAACACCTGTATCTTGTTTTCCCCAGAACAGGTGAAGTTGTGTGCACCATACATCTACAAGAAATTTCTTGACAAAAAAGAAATAATGTTTATTGTAAACAGTGGTGCCCAGGTTGAAATATGTTGATAACAAGGCATCAAGCTCATAGTTGATGGTTCAGAATACTGTTCAGGTTAGCAACAGGTCTTTTAATGGTGGATTTACTAAACTTCAGATATTATGAGGAATTTGAAGAATCTTTTGAGCATATTTTCTATATTGTGATTTTTTTTCAATTCATCTCAAGCTAGGCAAAAACACCAGTAAGATGCAAGGAGCTACTAGAAGTGAAATGAAAGAAAATGGTTTTAGAAGAAACTGGAAACAAAACAATAGTATAAATTTCAGAGTTTAGATAGTGATGTTAGTAGCATAAGGTTGAAGTAGAGTTTAGAAGTAACCAGAAGTCCAATCCTAAACAAGGAATAAACATCTACTCCTGGGAGGTAGGCAGTGTGAACCTTATAGTTGATAGGAGCAGGTTGTTGAAGAGTTAACAATTAAGAGACTTCCTAGATAGTTCTTTTCTCTAGATATTATTCCTCTATGCATTAACCTAATGTACTATTTTTCCGTGTTTACTTACTTTTCTAATCCCGTGTTGACAACGCAAAAGACTATACAACAGTCAATCATTTCTTTATTGTATTCTTTAACACCAGAAGTGAAATAAGGTTAAGCTTAGGCAATTTCCATTTCAAGCTATCTTTTTGAAAACTAACAAATAAGAATTTTCTAGCAAATTTGCTTTTCCTACAGTTAATCCTCTGGAGATCATAGCTAGAATTCAAGAGTAGTTTTCCTAATAGTCAAGTGGTTTTTCACAGTTTTTACTTGTGTTGTCAGAACTTAAGGTGCAGTATCGTTACACACTGAGACAATAGCCATTTAAAATTAAGACTCTATTGTAAATGAAAAATATCAGGTTGTTTTTTTTTTGTCTTTAATAACTTGAGAAGCCAAGTAAAGACTAAGAACAAAAAAATATAATAGAACCTCTGATTTTGTTGATAATATTTGAACAGAAATGTTTATTGTGATTTTCTTTCAACAATTTAATAATTGTTTGCACTAGCATCCTTTTTTTGTTTGTTTGTATCATACATTGATACTATTAGGTAAGTTTTAGTCATTAGTCTTGTGATACTCCATTTTTGTTTTATTTTGTTTGTTTGTATCATACATTGATACTATTAGGAAAGTTTTAGTCATTAGTCTTGTGATACTCTTGTGATACTCTTGTGATACTCCATTTTTGCTGCATTTATTTTAACTGCTGTGGTTTTCATCAGATATTTAATAATAATTGAAAAAAAAAACATTGAATGATACACTTTATTTGTTTTGCTGAAATATATTTTGTCCTCATTGCAATATTAAAAGAGAACGACTATTACAGTCCAAAAAGTCACTATCTGGTTCTCTCAGTAGAAAAAAAGAGTTGGTTAAAATTCATTTAATTCCTTAGAAGTCTGGAGTTGAATCCCTGAGTCAGAAAATGCCCAAACAGATACCAAAGCAGTTTATTGGCAGAATGGTGTAGTTTTGAAATTTACTAAGAGGGGCACGAAATGTGATAAGTACAGTAAGATCCTATTATAACGTCATTGTTGAGGTTCATAAAATGTCATTGCCAAAAAAATCAAGGTCACACTAAATTAGGGTTCAAAAACTTTCCACATTAGCTTAGCACACAGCATTCAAATTCATCAATTTTTTAGTTAGCAATGTGTGTGTGTGTGCGTGTGTGTGTGTGTGTATGTATATATATATATATATATATATAGGAAAGAATATTAATAAAAAAAGTTTTGAATTTAAAAATGTACTTTTTTTGGACAGTATTTGTTTATTTTTATTATTGTATTTTATATTTCAGACCGCCCTGGTCCTTCATCAGAAACGAGTGATTTTTAAATTTGAATTAGAAACGTCGTTTCTGATGAAGGACCGAGGGCGGTCTGAAATATAAAATACAATAATAAAAATAAACAAATACTGTCCAAAAAAAGTACATTTTAAATTCAAAACTTTTTTATTAATATTCTTTCCTATACATAGTAAGACAGTATACGTGGATCATCACTATGTTATATATATATATGATAAAATATAGTTTTAAGGTATGCTATATTTATGGTTTAAAGTGCTCAATATCATGGATAAAATGTATGTAAATATGGGCAAGACAGTAGTTATGTTTAGCATGAAACAGACTGTTGTCTCTGAGTGTTGACTTCAATGTCTACACACACACACACACACACACACACACACACATATATATATATATGAAATAATTTGTTTGAATATTATTTTTGATCGATACTCGTATTTATCTAGATAGTCTGTTTATAATCAAACAGTATTATATATTTATTTCTACTGGCCTGATTATTTATGATAAATTTTTGTTACGAAAATGTGTCTCATCTGGTAGGATTCGAACTTGCGACCCCTATCCAAATAGGGGAAGCCACCATGTGATCTGGCACGTCTTAGACATCTTGACCACGAATGACGATCAGTCTAAACAAAGTCAAATTAAGCCCATCACACAATTTTCGAATTCGGATGCAGTCACTTTCTCACCCGCACAATGTGGCTTCTACAAATACGAATTCATCATAATAACCATCTCTGCTCTGAAATGTATCATAATGCCAACAAATGTAAACATGTTACGGAAATTAACAAAGATTAACGAAACTGGTTTTATATATATATATATATATATATATATATATATATAAATAAAATAAATTTTCAATATTCAAAAATGTTGAATGAATATTTCAACATGAAATCCCTAGAGATTTTACATCTCCTCAGCAACTAATTATTTCAAAATGAATTTCCATTTTGGAATATTATGATTGCTGAGGAGATGTGAAATCTCTCTTAGGGATTTCATGTTGAAATGTTCATTCAACATTTTTGAATATTGAAAATTTATTTTATTTTATATTAGCTCTGTAATTTTAATTACATTGAGCTCTCCTCCTGTATCATTTTTTAATATTGAAATTTTAATAGTAATTAGGATCAGGTTTTTGGGATTTAGCTTCCTACTTTTCCGTTTGGACTAAAGTATTTTAATAAAATATATATATATATATATATATAGTCATCCACCGCAGACAGATCTGTTTTGCTGTATCACAGCTCATCAGTACGGTTAGACATCCGACTGCTTTTAACCCTGGATTGAAACTCGACCGAATTGGCGTCAGTCGGCGATTTTACCTCTGAGCTATGGGCATTCAGTAGAAAGAGGCAGACTTTTAGCGTATGATGTATCATACACCAGTGGCCAGAGTGCTCTAATTCATTACTGAATGAGCGATGCGTAGATGCTAGAGTAGCTACTGTTTTTTCAAAGTCTCTCTCTCTCTCTATATATATATATATATCTATATATATATATATATATAATATATACATATAAACACGAAGTATTAGCAAAACCAACAGAAAGCCTACTACATGATCAGAGAATAAACTAATAAAAAGAAAAGCCAACAACTAATAAAACAAAAACTGATAGAAATACTGATAGAAGGAAAAAAGGAAAAGAAGATAAAAAATAAGAACAGAGAAAAAGACAAACATCTTGTCAAACAGAAACATAAAGAGTTCTATGTCTAAATTACCAAGACACGGCAAATCCACTTTTCACCGCCATGACTCAAAAAGAGAAAAATTTTGGGTTGCTACACAAGTTTCCTGCTACTCTGATGATCAGACAAGCAATATATATATATATATATATATATATATATATATATACCTAGCTTACGATCATATCACATTGAATACGCCGGTTCTCGCTCAATCACCAAAGTTAAGCAATGTTGAGCCTGGTCAGTACTTAGATGGTGACCACTTGGGAATACCAGGTGCTATAAGTGTTATTGATGGTCGTGCATTGTGGTGCAGTGGACGTCGGCTCGGAGAGGGATATCGGTGAGCCAAGTTCCAATTCCAGTCAATTCACTTACACACTGGTAAAGGTATTAATCCATCCCTTCCCTCCAGTTATGGGTTAAATAACTGAGATCTGTTGTTCATGCGATCTGTGGCAGAACTCCTGCACTGATTTTTTGTTATCAGCAGTTCCAAAAAGTGTGGATGGTGTTACACAAGCCTTCATCACTTTAAACAATTCTTTGTGTGGTAGTCTAACTAAGTTAAATGCTCATACGTCGAAATCGATGGGAGAGTCCATGATAATAATAACAACATAATAAGAATAATATATACCTAAATCCAGGTGAAGAGAACCAAGTTTTACAATTTCTAGTTCTCTGGCATTTACTTTTTTATTAAAGTACACAATAGAACAATAGAACTGTAGAACTGTAGAGCATAACATAATTAAATTTGTTTTACTTAAAATTAATATAGTTTACATTGTGACACAGAAATTTCTATGTTTTGAGATTTTACCTCATCGTCAAACAATGTTAACATTGTCTGATGATGATGTAAAAATCTCGAAACATAGAAATAATAATAATAAACCCACTACATATATTGGTTTTACCTCAACCACGCTCTCCCATAGACTTACCTGTCACCTTTCTGACCAGAGTTCAATTAAACAACATTTCTTAGAAAAACGTAGTTGTATAGGTAATATCAGACAGATTTTAGTCAACAATACAATAATAGTCACTCATACACATAGTAAAAAGAAACTTCAGATATTGGAGGCCATCTACATTAAATCAAAACAACCCACACTTAATAAAATCATATTTAAATCTGGTCATAACATATTACTCTGCATTTAAATATATGGTTCTGTTAACATTTTGAGCTCTCACACAGTGTGATGTCATAGAACTGCATTACAAATTTACGAACTGCGTTTGCTATTTGGCAACTGTTATCATTGCTTAGTAAAGTTTTATGTCAACACAAGATAAAATCATCTTTGATGGTGGATGTTTTTATGTTACCAACCCTGTAACCTCTCTGAAGATTGCTCATGTGAGTTGAAAGCTTAGAACCAACATAATAAAAAATATCCAAATGTTGGATAATTTTTGTCTTTATTTTCACCTGAAATTAAAGCTAAAATACGATGTTTAGAACGGCTCATGATCAAACATAATAGACATTCATTGTCTCTTATATTTAACAGTATATGTTTAGAAAATTATCTGGTGCCTCAATACACTATATATATATATATATATATATATATATATATATATATATAATCATCTCATGGTGTTGAGTTGTGATAATGTTTAGAATCAAAGTAGCTGTTTTTCCAGTGGTTTTTACTGATAAAATGCATTTTGGCAAGCATTTTGTTTTATTGTATATTGCTTGATATCAGGGTGGAGATAGAACATTGATAAGCACAGTTTGGCGTCAATGTTGTTGCTTTTTCAGTGTTTTTTTACTGATAAAAATATCACATGTTTTTTTACTGATTCAAATATATATAAGACTATTTCATCACTTTATATATATATATATATCATAATAAAATATAATTTCAAGGTATGCTATATTTATTGGTTAAAGTGCTCACTATCAAAGATAGGGATGTGCATTGTGGTGCAGTGGATATCGACTTGGAATGACAAATCGGGAAGTGTTTTTGAATTCCAGTTGAATTCCTTGCATTCACTTATGCACAAAGAGCCTTGGGAAAGCTATTAATCCATCACTTTCCTCCAGTTATGGGTTAAATAATAATAGGACAGATTGGGTTCTATAGCCTTGGTTGGCAACCAGTCTACCACAGAAAGCAATGGCAACCTACTGCGGGATAATCTTCTGCCTAGTCAGCCATGAAAAAGACATGATCGCCCAAAGCGTGTATCATGTATGGCACTTAACTGATCTTGAATAGAGTATATGTAAATATAAAAGTGTGCATTGAAGTTAACGAGTAATTGTCTGGCCATGTAGATTGCATTTAGCATGAAACAGACTGTTGCCTCTCAGTGTTGACTTCAATTTTCACATACAAACAAGATGACATTCTTCTAAAATGATTAGGTGCCTTGACATGGGGTAATGTTTATTGAGGCTAATCAAGTTGTTCATGCCTACTTTATAATGACTTCAATTTTCACAGGGTGCTTCATGTAAAATTTGACATTAAATAACCCAACAAAGACTGGAAATAAAATCAACCAACCAAAATATAACATGATCGCTACCCATATATATATATATATATATATATATACACTATAGTCATCCGCAGACAGATCTGTTTTGCTGTATCACAGCTCATCAGTACGGTTAGACTCTGATTGCTTTTAACCCAGGATTGAAACCCAACCGAATTGGCGTCAGTCAGCAATTCTACCTCTGGGCTATGGGTGTTTGATAGAAGAAGGCAGACTTTTTAGCATGTATATTATCATTATACATGCCCAATAGCCAGAGTACTCCAATTCAGTAATGAATGAGCGATATATATATATATATATATATATATATATATATATATATATATATATATATATACACATGGGGTATATCAAAAAGACTTTTACAAACTTTGGAGGTGATTTCATCATGCCAAAATAAGGACAAGGACAAAAGTCCATATAAACATACGTCTGCAAATCCTTTATTTTTGAGTTATAATGTTTAAAGTTTATGGTAGACAGTTAAATGTACAATCCTAATATAATTTTACAAACTTTTGGGGTGGGTTTCTGATGCCAAAACAAGTTAAAATGTCTGTCTAAACATCCAAAATGTCATTAGCATCATAAATATCAGATATAAACATCTAATTGTCCAAAAGTCCATCGTTGTACCTCAACATAGCAACTTATGTTCAAAATATTCTGCGCTTGCTTTTACACATGCATGCACCCATCAGATCATTGACTGGCAAACCCTTTTAAATACTCCCACGCAATGTCGAATGGTTTTGCAGGCCCCTATAACATGTTGATAAAGAGTCTCTGTATTATTAATGTCTGCTGCATAAACCAATTGTTTTAAGTGGCTTCACAGATAAATCAACCTGTTGGCTGGGTCTTTAGTATATAATGACTACACCTTTGGAGTACACATGTAACTACCCATCAGATCATTGACTGGCAAACCCTTTTAAATACTCCCACGCAGTGTCGAATGATTTTGCAGGCCCCTATAACATGTTGATAAAGAGTCTCTGTATTATTAATGTCTGCTGCATAAACCAATTGTTTTAAGTGGCTTCACAGATAAATCACCCTGTTGGCTGGGTCTTTAGTATATAATGACTACACCTTTGGAGTACACATGTAACTACCCATCAGATCATTGACTGGCAAACCCTTTTAAATACTCCCACGCAGTGTCGAATGATTTTGCAGGCCCCTATAACATGTTGATAAAAAGTCTCTGTATTATTAATGTCTGCTGCATAAACCAATTGTTTTAAGTGGCTTCACAGATAAATCAACCTGTTGGCTGGGTCTTTAGCATATAATGACTACACCTTTGGAGTACACATGTAACTACCCATCAGATCATTGACTGGCAAACCCTTTTAAAAACTCCCACGCAGTGTCGAATGATTTTGCAGGCCCCTATAACATGTTGATAAAGAGTCTCTGTATTATTAATGTCTGCTGCATAAACCAATTGTTTTAAGTGGCTTCACAGATAAATCACACTGTTGGCTGGGTCTTTAGTATATAATGACTACACCTTTGGAGTACACATGTAACTACCCATCAGATCATTGACTGGCAAACCCTTTTAAATACTCCCACACAGTGTCGAATGATTTTGCAGGCTCCTATAACATGTTGATAAAGAGTCTCTGTATTATTAATGTCTGCTGCATAAACCAATTGTTTTAAGTGTGGCTTCACAGATAAATCACCCTGTTGGCTGGGTCTTTAGTATATAATGACTACATTTTGGAGTACACATGTAACTACCCATCAGATCATTGACTGGCAAACCCTTTTAAATACTCCCACGCAGTGTCGAATGATTTTGCAGGCTCCTTATAACATGTTGATAAAAAGTCTCTGTATTATTAATGTCTGCTGCATAAACCAATTGTTTTAAGTGGCTTCACAGATAAATCACCCTGTTATTGGCTCCCATATAATGACTACACCTTTTGAGTACACATGTAACTACCCATCAGATCATTGACTGGCAAACCCTTTTAAATACTCCCACGCAGTGTCGAATGATTTTGCAGGCTCCCTATAACATGTTGATAAAGAGTCTCTGTATTATTAATGTCTGCTGCATAAACCAATTGTTTTAAGTGGCTTCACAGATAAATCACCCTGTTGGCTGGGTCTTTAGTATATAATGACTACACCTTTGGAGTACACATGTAACTACCCATCAGATCATTGACTGGCAAACTCCCTTTTAAATACTCCCACACAGTGTCGAATGATTTTGCAGGCCCCTATAACATGTTGATAAAGAGTCTCTGTATTATTAATGTCTGCTGCATAAACCAATTGTTTTAAGTGGCTTCACAGATAAATCACCCTGTTGGCTGGGTCTTTAGTATATAATGACTACACCTTTGGAGTACACATGTAACTACCCATCAGATCATTGACTGGCAAACCCTTTTAAATACTCCCACACAGTGTCGAATGATTTTTGGCAGGCCCCTATAACATGTTGATAAAAGAGTCTCTGTATTATTAATGTCTGCTGCATAAACCAATTGTTTTAAGTGGCTTCACAGATAAATCACCCTGTTGGCTGGGTCTTTAGTATATAATGACTACACCTTTGGAGTACACATGTAACTACCCATCAGATCATTGACTGGCAACCCTTTTAAATACTCCCACACAGTGTCAAATGATTTTGCAGGCCCCTATAACATGTTGATAAAGAGTCTCTGTATTATTAATGTCTGCTGCATAAACCAATTGTTTTAAGTGGCTTCACAGATAAATCACCCTGTTGGCTGGCCTTAGTATATAATGACTACACCTTTGGAGTACACATGTAACTACCCATCAGATCATTGACTGGCAAACCCTTTTAAATACTCCCACGCAGTGTCGAATGATTTTGCAGGCCCCTATAACATGTTGATAAAAAGTCTCTGTATTATTAATGTCTGCTGCATAAACCAATTGTTTTAAGTGGCTTCACAGATAAATCACCCTGTTGGCTGGGTCTTTAGTATATAATGACTACACTCTTTGGAGTACACATGTAACTACCCATCAGATCATTGACTGGCAAACCCTTTTAAATACTCCCACACAGTGTCAAATGATTTTGCAGGCCCCTATAACATGTTGATAAAGAGTCTCTGCATTATTAATGTCTGCTGCATAAACCAATTGTTTTAAGTGGTTTCACAGATAAATCACCCTGTTGGCTGGGTCTTTAGTATATAATGACTACACCTTTGGAGTACACATGTAACTACCCATCAGATCATTGACTGGCAAACCCTTTTAAATACTCCCACACAGTGTCGAATGATTTTGCAGGCCCCTATAACATGTTGATAAAGAGTCTCTGTATTATTAATGTCTGCTGCATAAACCAATTGTTTTAAGTGGCTTCACAGATAAATCAACCTGTTGGCTGGGTCTTTAGTATATAATGACTACACCTTTGGAGTACACATGTAACTACCCATCAGATCATTGACTGGCAAACCCTTTTAAATACTCCCACGCAGTGTCGAATGATTTTGCAGGCCCCTATAACATGTTGATAAAGAGTCTCTGTATTATTAATGCCTGCTGCATAAACCAATTGTTTTAAGTGGTTTACACAGATAAATCACCCTGTTGGCTGGGTGTTTAGTATATAATGACTACACCTTTGGAGTACACATGTAACTACCCATCAGATCATTGACTGGCAAACCCTTTTAAATACTCCCACGCAGTGTCGAATGATTTTGCAGGCCCCTATAACATGTTGATAAAGAGTCTCTGTATTATTAATGTCTACTGCATAAACCACTTGTTTTAAGTGGCTTCACAGATAAATCACCCTGTTGGCTGGGTCTTTAGTATATAATGACTACACCTTTGGAGTACACATGTAACTACCCATCAGATCATTGACTGGCAAACCCTTTTAAATACTCCCACGCAGTGTCGAATGATTTTGCAGGCCCCTATAACATGTTGATAAAGAGTCTCTGTATTATTAATGTCTACTGCATAAACCACTTGTTTTAAGTGGCTTCACAGATAAATCACCCTGTTGGCTGGGTCTTTAGTATATAATGACTACACCTTTGGAGTACACATGTAACTACCCATCAGATCATTGACTGGCAAACCCTTTTAAATACTCCCACGCAGTGTCGAATGATTTTGCAGGCCCCTATAACATGTTGATAAAGAGTCTCTGTATTATTAATGTCTGCTGCATAAACCAATTGTTTTAAGTGGCTTCACAGATAAATCACCCTGTTGGCTGGGTCTTTAGTATATAATGACTACACCTTTGGAGTACACATGTAACTACCCATCAGATCATTGACTGGCAAACCCTTTTAAAAACTCCCACGCAGTGTCGAATGATTTTGCAGGCCCCTATAACATGTTGATAAAGAGTCTCTGCATTATTAATGTCTGCTGCATAAACCAATTGTTTTAAGTGGCTTCACAGATAAATCACCCTGTTGGCTGGGTCTTTAGTATATAATGACTACACCTTTGGAGTACACATGTAACTACCCATCAGATCATTGACTGGCAAACCCTTTTAAATACTCCCACGCAGTGTCGAATGGTTTTGCAGGCCCCTATAACATGTTGATAAAGAGTCTCTGTATTATTAATATCTGCTGCATAAACCAATTGTTTTAAGTGGCTTCACAGATAAATCATCCTGTTGGCTGGGTCTTTAGTATATAATGACTACACCTTTGGAGTACACATGTAACTACCCATCAGATCATTGACTGGCAAACCCTTTTAAATACTCCCACGCAGTGTCGAATGATTTTGCAGGCCCCTATAACATGTTGATAAAGAGTCTCTGTATTATTAATGTCTGCTGCATAAACCAATTGTTTTAAGTGGCTTCACAGATAAATCACCCTGTTGGCTGGGTCTTTAGTATATAATGACTACACCTTTGGAGTACACATGTAACTACCCATCAGATCATTGACTGGCAAACCCTTTTAAATACTCCCACGCAGTGTCGAATGATTTTGCAGGCCCCTATAACATGTTGATAAAGAGTCTCTGTATTATTAATGTCTGCTGCATAAACCAATTGTTTTAAGTGGCTTCACAGATAAATCACCCTGTTGGCTGGGTCTTTAGTATATAATGACTACACCTTTGGAGTACACATGTAACTACCCATCAGATCATTGACTGGCAAACCCTTTTAAATACTCCCACGCAGTGTCGAATGATTTTGCAGGCCCCTATAACATGTTGATAAAGAGTCTCTGTATTATTAATGTCTGCTGCATAAACCAATTGTTTTAAGTGGCTTCACAGATAAATCACCCTGTTGGCTGGGTCTTTAGTATATAATGACTACACCTTTGGAGTACACATGTAACTACCCATCAGATCATTGACTGGCAAACCCTTTTAAAAACTCCCACACAGTGTCGAATGATTTTGCAGGCCCCTATAACATGTTGATAAAGAGTCTCTGTATTATTAATGTCTGCTGCATAAACCAATTGTTTTAAGTGGCTTCACAGATAAATCACCCTGTTGGCTGGGTCTTTAGTATATAATGACTACACCTTTGGAGTACACATGTAACTACCCATCAGTTCATTGACTGGCAAACCCTTTTAAATACTCCCACGCAGTGTCGAATGGTTTTGCAGGCCCCTATAACATGTTGATAAAGAGTCTCTGTATTATTAATATCTGCTGCATAAACCAATTGTTTTAAGTGGCTTCACAGATAAATCATCCTGTTGGCTGGGTCTTTAGTATATAATGACTACACCTTTGGAGTACACATGTAACTACCCATCAGATCATTGACTGGCAAACCCTTTTAAATACTCCCACGCAGTGTCGAATGATTTTGCAGGCCCCTATAACATGTTGATAAAGAGTCTCTGTATTATTAATGTCTGCTGCATAAACCAATTGTTTTAAGTGGCTTCACAGATAAATCACCCTGTTGGCTGGGTCTTTAGTATATAATGACTACACCTTTGGAGTACACATGTAACTACCCATCAGATCATTGACTGGCAAACCCTTTTAAATACTCCCACGCAGTGTCGAATGATTTTGCAGGCCCCTATAACATGTTGATAAAGAGTCTCTGTATTATTAATGTCTGCTGCATAAACCAATTGTTTTAAGTGGCTTCACAGATAAATCACCCTGTTGGCTGGGTCTTTAGTATATAATGACTACACCTTTGGAGTACACATGTAACTACCCATCAGATCATTGACTGGCAAACCCTTTTAAATACTCCCACACAGTGTCGAATGGTTTTGCAGGCCCCTATAACATGTTGATAAAAAGTCTCTGTATTATTAATGTCTACTGCATAAACCACTTGTTTTAATACAGCACTGTTGCTGTAAATTGTTTTAAGTGGCCTGACAGATAAAAATCAAAAGGATTTAGGTCAGGGAAACATGCAGGCTATGGAATCAGTCCTCACCTCCTTATCCATCTTTCATGGTAGGTGTTAGCCAGTGCATCATGAACAATGTGACTAAAATGTGCTGGAGCCCCATCATTCATGAACCGTGTGTTTTCCTATTAGCAGGCATATCCACTAATAGGTCTGGATGTGTGCTCAAAATAAAGTCTCTGTAGACAGCTCCTGTAAGATGTGCTGGGAGAACATATGGATCCATCAAACAATCACCTACAATTCTAGTGCACACATTAATTGTAAACTGATACTGGTGTTTAGCCTGTATTTTACCATGGGGATTCCAATCTGCCTATAAATGTTGGTCGTGTAAATTTGTTATCCCAACTCTTCCAAATGTTGCCTCATCCATAAACAAACAATGAATTGGCATTTTGTGCAATAAACCATTGGCAAAAACTCTCCTGTGGTGCGTGATCAGAGTGTAAAAGACCCAGTGCATGATGCAAATAATGCGGATGTAAGAGCTGCTCTGGAAGTACCTTCTATGCAGTACTATGAGATGTATAACATACTAAGGCCACTTGGCGTGTGCTGATATGTGTATCATCTCTAACAGTATGTAGAATGTGTTCTTGATGGTCAGGTATATGAGCAGATCTTGGGCTTCTTTGCTCCATAATTTGTGGTACCACAGATCCTGTCTCAGCAACGCGACAAACAGCAACAAAGGTTGACGGACTCGGCTGCCATCTGTCTGGAAATGCAATCTGATATGTCTCTTACCATTCCTATGGCTGCATATAAAAATCATCTCTGCCTGTTCACGATCTGAATATCCTGCCATTGTTGAACAGAACACTTCTTTGTTAACTCACTACTACACATGTTAAACATTGCTGACAAACTAGCCCCAAATGTACACGAATGACAAATGTAACCTAGTCCTCATGGCAATACAGCGCTATCTACCGTAAATTTTCTTTAAACTCAATAATTCAAAAGCGAAGAATTTGTGGGCATATATTTAGATGAACTTTTGACCGTGTTTTGGTGTGAGGAACCTATATTTTTTATACACCCTTTATACAGATACATACCTGTGAATGTTTACGTACCGACTTAGCGGCTCGACTCCACCCACTTTCTCACTGACGGGATGTGGCTTCCCTCTGTTCTAGAAATATTTACATGGCTTCTGCTCCGATGAACTTAAGTCACTGGTGCCCCTGCCACAGGAGTTTACTCGGGCAACCAGACTTGCAACTGGGTCCACCCATTCACAGTTAGATCAACCAAATGCAGCCGACAATTCTACTCTCTCAGTTTCTTTTCTCACACTTCCCGCCTATGGAATTCCCTTCCATATTTTTGTTTTCCTGATGGCTACAACCTCCAGGAATTTAAATGCAATGTCAATACCCATCTCTTATACACTTGATTCCAGTCCATCACCATTTGCGCGGCAGTATGTAAAATCGTCTCATGATATGAATGTCCTGCCATTGTTAAACGAAACACTTTTCTATTAACTCACTACTACACGCGTTAAGCGTTGAAGACAAAGTATCGCCAAATGTACACGAATGACAAATGTAACCTAGTCCTCATGGCAACACAGTGCTATCTACGGTAAATTTTCTTTAAATGCAATAATTCAAAAGCGAAGAATTTGTGGGCATATATTTAGATGAACTTTTGTCCTTGTTTTGGATTGAGGAATCTATATTTTTAATACACCCTGTATACATATACATACCTGTGTATGTTTACGTACATACATTATACCTTTTTACAGTATTGGCTTTTATAGACAAGTGTGAAAAGTAATGTTAACATATTTTTTCTACTAAAATGGTTACTCAATAAAAAATTTGTTGACAAGACGTACGAGAAGGAAGCTAGTGCAAACTTTGAGGATATGTAGAATACATAAGTGTTGATTTGGTTTGGTTTGGTTTATGGTATATCAACACCTCAATGGGTTATTTAATGTTGACAAGATTTTTACTATTGATTTGTATGAATAGAATCTATATACTATTCCCGCAGCTGTATATAAATATCATATCTGCCTGTTCACAATATGAATATCTTGCCCTTGTTAAGCAGGACGCTTCTCAGTTAACTCTCTACTACACATGTTAAATGTTGAAAACAGACTAGCCACAAATGTACACGAATGACAAATATAACCTAGTCTACATGACAATACAGCACTGTCTACTGTAAACTTTCTTTAAATTTAATAAATAAATTTAAAAAAATTGTAGACATATGTTTATATAGACTTTTTTCCTTAGAAATCTGCTCCCAAAGTTTGTAAAAGTATTTTTGATACACCATATATATAATCTAAACTTATTCTTTGTCTGTGTGTGTGTCTGTGTCCATTACCTATAGACTCCGAAACAGCTGAACCGATTTTCTTGAAAATTTACACAGTTGTACTATAAGTGTCTGCAAGTGTTCTTAGCTAGGTTTTGTGTCGAGGTACCCCCGATAAATATCGTAAATCGATAATCAGAAAAATCGGGTTATAGAAGGGGTGGTATGATTTTAATAAAATTTGATACACTCATAGACAAAGATATAAGAAACGATATTCAGAAGTTTCAAGGTTGCAGTTCTTACAATAGTGCAGAAAATTGATAATATACATATATAGAAGGCAAGATGTTTGTGTGTGTGTCTGTTTATCTGCCTGTTTGTATTTTTTCAGCCCTTTTATTTTAGTTTTTGTTTCGAGTTTGGCTCTAAGTAGGTATAATTGTAGTTCTTAGTCTCAGCCATGATACCATTTACTCAGAGGACTTATTTAGCCTTCAAAATTCAGTTTACGACGAAAAAAACTTATTTGATATCGATACCAGGAAATCAAAATTTGACTTACATCCATTCATTTTTCTTTCAGTCTACGGTTTTGCTTTAACAGGAAACAACTATTGCTTTTTAGTCTTTCGTGCCAACGTCCAAAGAGTCTGAGCTCCAGGACCATGGATTAGTTTTAAAGCTTTCATTACACCTGAGCAATGCCAGGCTATACTGCTAGTATATATATATATATATATATGTTGTATCAAAATAATTTTACAAACTATATATATATATATATATATATATATATATATATATATATTGTAATAGTATTTTTGATACACCATATATATATATATATGCTAATTGCTTTATTAGTTAAAGTCTCTCAGTCTTAAGTTGAACCTATTTTTGTCTTTAGAATGACCTCAATTCTTAATAGTATAGATTTGAATGTTCTGGGTGTCATTCTTTTGAAATTTGGATCCCTGTAATTATTATGGCATCCAACAATTCTAGTTTGATTGGCTGCATATTCAGAATTTATATCTCTCTAGTTTGATTGGTTGCATATTCAGAATTTATATCTCTCTAGTTTGATTGGCTGCATATTCAGAATTTATATCTCTCTAGTTTGATTGGCTGCATATTCAGAATTTATATCTCTCTAGTTTGATTGGCTGCATATTCAGAATTTATATCTCTCTAGTTTGATTGGCTGCATATTCAGAATTTATATCTCTCTTTCTACCACATTCCAAAGGTGCTTGATGGAATTTGAGATTCGATGACTGTGGAGGACACTTCAACACAGAAAACCCATTGCTGTGTCCCAATGACCAGTCTTACTATTTTTGAATTATAACATGGTATATTGTTCTGCTGGAAGAGGCCACTAGAAGATGGATACATGAAAATCATAAATTGAAGCACGTGATCAGCCACAATAACTTGGTAAGCTGCAACATTTAAACAATCTTTTTATTGGTACCAAGGATCCTAATGTATGTCAAGAAAACATATCCCGTAACATTATACCACTACGAACTATTGATATAGAGCAGGATGATTCCATACTTTCATGTTGTTTACACCAAATTCTGGTTTTTACCATTTTAATGCTACAGCAGAAATTCAGACTCATTGGATCATGTTTTTCCAGTTCTTTATTGTCCAATGTTTGTGATCATTAGCAAATTGTATCCTCAGTGGCACTCAGTGAGGTTTTCTGCTGCTGTAGCCCATCTGCTTAAAGGTTAAATGTGTTGTGCATTAAGAGAAGTACTTCTGTTGTTATTAATGCTTATTTGAGCTGCTGTTACCTTTTTTAGCTTGAACCAGCTAGCTGTTCGCCTCTAACCTCTTCCATCAACAAGATACTTCTGTCCACAGAATTGCCATTAATGAAATGGTGTACTCAAAGACTGTCTAAATCAGAGCTTTTCAAACTGGTGTGTTATTAATTACAAGTTTTTTCTTTAATTTATAACAAAATTTTTAATTGAATTATTTCTTTTTTTATATTTTTTGAATTACACAATTGTTCTTAATGAGCCACTTTTTTTATAAGCAGTTGTACACAAATTTGACTAAATCTTAAACAGCTGTACTAATGATGTCAGTGTGACTGAAACAACTCAAAAGAAAAGAAAACTGTAAGAATTTCTAAATGCATTATTTTATAAATAATTCAAGAATTCTATCAACTCTACAAGTTCAATTACATTAAAATATCTTCTTTTTGTCTGAATTTCTTGAATGAGGTGTTATTATTACTTACCATGTGAATTATTATCCTCATCTTTGTTGTTATTATAACAACAGAGAACATTATTTATACCACTTACATGCAGACTCTTGTTCTCATCAAGTTTGCATGTAAAAAGTGTAATGATAACTCCTAATTCCTGAAATTCATAACAACAACAAAGGTGAGAACAATAGTCTGCATGTAGATAGTGTAAACAATTAAGTATGTTTCTTTTTTTTTATTAGACATAAAAAAAAAATTCAATCAATCAACTATTTCTACTCCAGCATCTTCTTTTCTTGCACTTCCCGTCTGTGGAATTCCCCTCCGCATACTTGCTTTCCTGACAGCTACAATCTTCAAGAATTCAAATGTAAAGTCAATAGTCATCTCCTGTCTCACTAACTTACATCCTCTCTCTCATGCTTTTTTCTCCGTCCACTCCAATCTCATCAGTATTCTCTTCCTTCTCATACTCTCTTTCTGACACCCCCTGTAACCTGTCACTCTTTCTCATAACATTCCTCCTATGTAACCCCCTGCACAACAGTGGCAGTAAAATGCCTTGCTTGGGGGCCACACGATTATAAAAAAGTGCAAATTTTTCACAAAATCTAACCTTTAGTGCAGCATCATTAATATTACTTCTCTTTCTACTGCATTCTTTTTCAAGGCATCTCAATTGCAGTATTCTTAATTTTAATTTTACTCAAAATTGTTTTCTGTTGCCATAGCAGGATATGACAATACAACTATGAAATCCAAACAAATTCAAATTCAGGGATCAGAGTTACCTTCAGTGGCAGAATAAACTTTTTGTACAGCAAATGAAGTCATATACAGAGTGATAAAGGTTAAGCAACCTGGGTACTAATCAAAATTCCAAATTCTTTTTTTTATGTACTAAGATTTAGCCAATAGAATGTTTCTGAGTCACTAATGGTAACGGTTACTGTTAAAATAGTTATAATGAATGGAGTGTTTGATAGGAATGAAAGAGGAGGTGATAGAAAGTAAAAAAAATATAAGGAAGACAGATGATGAATTACTTTTGACTTGAAGAGGTTAAGATTATGTTCAGAGAAGAATCCATGCTGGAGTCTGTTCCACAAAATAAAAGTTCAAGTTGCTCATAAAAAGAACAATTCTGTATATAACTGGCTTGCTTAACAAAGCTGAAGTCTCACAAAAAAAAAAAAAAAACGATTTAAAACATGTCTCATATTTAGAAAACTCTGGTCTAGCACAAAGATTGAACCCGTAATGCCAAAGAACAAGACAACCTTTGCAACAGAAACACCTACATCTGGATTGTGCTGGATGTCTGCAAGTTCACCTCTGTATTTGACTTGACAGTTCTACAGAGATAACCAAATTAACAACTGTAGCTTCAACTCCCATTTCCCAGTTACTTCATTGCAATGACCTTAAACTGATATGAGAATACAAATGCCAGCTTCTCTCTGACCATATATAAATCTTACAACACATAAAAGATCAAGAAAAAGGGCAAATGATTTACGCCCAACTTCTAAAATGTTTGTGTGTGTGTATTGGGGAAGTCTGAATTAACAAAGATATTTACCAAATTGGATCCTGGCATTCTGTCTGTTTTTGATGATTAAGTATTTAAGGGAAAAAAAAATTATAATGATGAAAGAGTCTGATAAAGCTGATTGCACAATTTGATACCATGTTAATTTTGACATTTTAAAAGTCACCTGAAAATACAGTATATGCAAAGGGGATCAATATTTTCATAGTTTGACACGGTTATCAGCTAAATATTGATATGAAATTTTCACTAGATAATGTTCAATCTATGAGGTTGACGGAGAAACATTGGGTTAAATAGATTGACTACAAAAGAGATTACATTTTAAAATAAATATTTGCTGTATATAAGCTTTTCATCATTAGGCTACAGACTTATTGATGTAGCTTATATATTGCATATTACATACATACACACAGTGTTATTTAAAGGTTTTTGAAATTTAAGCCATTAAGTGGTTTCCTCAGTATAAATAAAAGATAGATTTCTATCTTCAGTTTGTTTCTCTCTTGTGTATATATATATATATATATAGAGAGAGAGAGAGATAGAGAGAGATCAGAATCCTACAAGATAAGTAGAATAAGTAAAGAATAAGTAGGAAAAAATGTCTTTAATCTAACATGTTTCACTTTAATAAGCTTCTTCAGAGATTCTTTAAAGATGAATGATTTGTCTTTAAAGAATCTATGAAGAAGCTTGTTAAAATAAAACATGTTTTTTTATAATCATGTTACCCCAAGCAAGCATTCTACTGCCACTGTTGAGCCGGGGGTTACATAAGAGGTAAGTTATGAGAAAGAGTGTCAAGAAGAGGGTAGGAGAAGGATGAGAATACTGATGAGAGTGGAGTGGACAAAAAAAAAGAGCATGAGAGATAGAGAGAGAGAGAGAGAGAGAATGCAAGTTAGTGAGATAGATGACTATTGACTTTACATTTGAATTCTTGAAGATTGTAGCTGTCGGGAAAGCAACTAAATGGAAGTTAGTTCCACAGGCTGGAGTAAAATTTGCGTTTACAATTTATTGGTTTCACAGTAAAAGGGTGGGACCTAGTTACCAATCTTGTGGCTTGAGCAAATTCATGTTAGATTAAAGAAAAATTTTTCTTACTTGTTATTTACTTATTCTATTCATTTATATATATATATATAGAGAGAGAGAGAGAGAGTGGGAGATAAATAGCTACTCATTTTCCAAGCACATGTATCTGCTAGCATAATTAGGCAATTCCTGATGCAGGTGCCCCCTCAGGCACATTTGTGTTTGTTTAACACTGACAAAGCCAACTTCTAGTTTATATTGAAACTATGCTGAGCATACATGATCAACAGTTTGAACAAATGACAGTATGCTCAAACCCTCGGCCACAGTGACTTGTGGTTTCATGCTAACACAGCTGTCAATGGTTTCTAATGTTTCTACTAATCTCACTCAAAACGCTTGGATCAACTTGTGCTATGATTTTCAGGCACTTTCAGTTCATACTGGGCTCCCCTTTGACCAATCTAAACTTATTTATAAATGAAACTTTGTCTGTGTGTGTCTCTGTGTGTGTGTATCCGTTACCTATAGACTCTGAAACGGCTGAACTGATTTTCTTGAAAATTTACACAGTTGTACTATAAGCATCTGTGAGTGTTCTTAGCGTGGTTTTGTGTCAAGGTACCCCTGATAATCGAAAAAATCAGGTGATAGAAGGAGAGGTCCAATTTTAATCAAATTTGATACACTCATAGACAAAGACATAAGAAACGGTATTCATAAGTTTCAAGGTTGCAGTTCTTACAATAGTGCAGAAAATTGATAATATATATATATATATATATATTTATGTAAAAGGCAAGATGTTTGTGTGTGTGTCTGTTTATCTGTCTGTATGTCCTTTATACAAATCCACAATTTTTATTCGATTCTCACCAAACTTCACACAAATATTCTTTAAGTTGAGTCTGAGCTCCAGGACCATAGATTAGTTTCAAAACTTTCATTACACCCGAGCAACGCCGGGCTATACTGCTAGTAAAACAATAAAATAACATCAACACACACACACACACACATTGCAATCTCTCTTTTATGCAGGTTTCATTAAAAATTATAAAGTGTGATGGTTAAGTTTTTTATGTAATTTTTCATGTGAACTTATGAGTTCTTTCTTTTAAGGTCATAAATTATATAAAAATTGTCCAAATGTTTTGTTTATCTGAGTGTTTTCAGCTATACTTTTAGCCATTTTTGGACAATTTTTATATAATTTATGACCTTAAAAGAAAGAAATCATAAGATCACACAAAAAATTACGTAAAAAACAACCATTACACTTTGTCTGTCATTTTTAATGGAACCTGCATAAAAGAAAGATTGCTGCCCAAAAATATATATATAGTCATCCGCAGACAGATCTGTTCCGCTGTATCACAGCTCATCAGTACAGTTAGACATCCGACTGCTTTTAGCCAGAATTGAAACTTGACCGAATTGGCGCCAGTCAGTGATTCTACCTCTGAGCTATGGGCGCTCAGTAGAAGGAGTCAGACTTTTTGCGTATGATGTATCATGCACCAGTAGCTGAATGAGCGATGTGTAGATGCTAAAGTAGCTACAGTTTTTTCAAAGTCTACCATTCTTCCAGAGTGTTCAATGAGGGTGTGAGAGATGACATATGAATATATGATATATCACACGCTAAAAGTCTGCCTTCTTCTACCGAGCACTCATAGCTCAGAGGTAGAATTGCCGACTGATGCCAATTCAGTTGGGTTTCAATCCTGGGTAAAAAGCGCTTGGATATTTAACTGTACTGATGAGCTGTGATACAGCAAAACAGATCTGTTTGTGGATGACTATATATATATACTCCCACACATGTGCCAATCTGTCAAATAGAAAATGGTTACTTTATTTTTTAGATAATAGTCAGTCAGTCAGTTAGGTGCCATATGTGAAACACACTTGGGCGATCATGTCTCGAAAGAGACATAACTGACTGGGCAGAAGATTATCCCGCAGTAAGTTGCCATTGCTTTCTGCAGTAGACTGGTTGCTGACCAAGGCTATAGAACCCAATCTGTCCTGTTATTTAACCCATAACTGGAAGGAATAGACGGATTAATACCTTTCCCAAGGGTATTTGCGTGTAAGTGAAGGCAATGAATTCAGTTGGAATTGGAACTCGGCTCCCCGATTTCTCATTCCGAGCTGTTATCCACTGCACCAGAACGCACATAGATAATAGTAATATTCTCTAAAAGGTTATAAAAAATCCTTTTTCCTAAAAAAGTAGTATTTCCGTTCCATTGTTACCTACCCCTGCTGGAGTGGTGATGGAGGAGAAGGAGACATGGTGGGATGATAAACTTGCCATGATGCCTCTAACTGCATTCCTCAGTTCTTTGCCCCTAATGGAATGAATGTGAATGATGCTAATCAGCCAGAGTGGGGAAGGTTGTAGGCAAGTCTCCTCTCTACTCTTCAATCCCACTCTTTCGACTGGCTGTTGAGTGGCTGCATGCCACACTGCTTCCATGTTAAAATATCAAGATGAACTTTAAATTGATCCTTGTTAAGTGATACAGGTATTTTTGTGACTCAGTGGATGTACCATTCATACATTGTTTAAATAAAGAAAAAAAAAAAATTAATAATCACTTATCTATTCAGTTCTCTTAAGTGACCTCATCAGGAGCTGGAAATTTTAATTGTTGTCCTGATTTTTGCCTTTATTGCTAAATTAAGCTAGTACTTCCTAAAAGTGAACAATGAAAATATTTTAAGGAAAATGTAACCAAAAAGGACACTTATACTAAGAATCAGGAAGAGACAAATGAAATTCCTAAAGCATATAGAGGAAAGTGGGCTTGGAGAATTTGACACTCACAGTGCATATTGAAGGCAAAAGGGACAGAGGAAAGCTAATGAACTTGTGTGAATGTTTGCCAGAACAGTGATTAGAAAAGATAGCAACAAGGCAAAAATTGCCAATGTCCCGAAGGGACATGGCACATAGAAGAAAACGACTTCCTCCAATTTTCTTTTGGAGGTTACTACTTTTAGAATAAAAAATTTGTTTGTGCCACACTAATATTTTTTTTTTTATTGAGAAATAGATACATGATAAATATTGTGCTTTATTGCACAGTATAAGAAACTGCAGAATTTTGAAGTAATCATCTTAGCATCCTGTAATTTACTGTCAGCTATCCTAAAGGAAATATGTGCATTGTGGTACAGTGGATATCAGCTGGAAATGAGAAATCAGAGAGATGAGTTTGAATTCCAGTTGTATTTGTTGCATTCATTTATGTGAAAACTAGCAGTATAGCCCGGCATTGCTCGGGTGTAATGAAAGCTTTAAAACTAATCCATGGTCCTGGAGCTCAGACACTTTGGACGTTGGCACGAAAAACTAAAAAGCAATAGTTGTTTCCGGTTAAAGCGAAACCGTAGACTGAAAGAAAAATGAATGGATGTAAGTCAAATTTTGATTTTCTGTTATCGATATCAAATAAGAATTTTTCATCATAAACTGAATTTTGAAGGCTAAATAAGTCCTCTGAGTAAATGGTATCATGGCTGAGATTAAGAATTACAATTATACCTACTTAGAGCCAAACCCGAAGCAAAAACTAAGACAAAAGGGCTGAAAAAAATACAGATATATAGGCAGATAAAGACACACACACACAAACATCTTGCCTTTTACATATATATATATTATCAATTTTCTGCACTATTGTAAGAACTGCAATCTTGAAACTTCTGAATATTGTTTCTTATGTCTTTGTCTATGAGTGTATCAAATTTGATTAAAATCGGACCTCTCCTTCTATCACCCGATTTTTTTTTTATTATCGATTTTCAATATTTATCGGGGGGACCTCAACACAAAACCTAGCTATAAACATTAGCAGACGCTTATAGTACAACTGTGTAAATTTTCAAGAAAATTGGTTCAGCCGTTTCGGAGTCTATAGGTAACGGACACACACACACACACACACAGACAAAGTTCCATTTATAAATAAATTTAGATTTAGATAGATTAGATTAGATTTAGATATCTTTGGATAAGGTATTAATTCATCTCTTCTCCCTCCAGCTATGGGCTAAATAGCAGGACAGATTGAATTCGATAACCTTGGTTGATAACCTCAGTCTAACATGTCTAGAGGATAAGGGGGTTTGCATAGTCAACACTTCTACTAGTGAAAAGACAAGTTACAGAAGTATTGATGACCCTTTGTTGATGGCCTATGCTCCATGGGTTCATATTGTATCCTGAGGGAGCTGCAAACCCTACCAGGATTTATTATCAGTGAGTTGGTATAAATTTAACAATATAAGATGTGCAGATGACACTGTGTTGATGATAAATGCAAAACGAAATCTACAGGACCTCGTAGACAATATAGTAAAGGAAGGTGAGAAGAACGAACTAACTATCAATTGTCAGAAGATAGCTAATATTGTCAGCAAGAGAAAATTGGTTATAATAACCAACTTAGGCAATAGAAAATTTTTTCTGGGTTGACTTATAGCTTCAACTGAAGTTTGAACACTATTATTATGGATTACATGTAATTGCATGCATGAGGCCCAGTATAAATAGTTATAAATAATTATTGACCAATTTTATCATTGTGATAATTTTGCATTATATTAAATATTAAGAATATAGTAACTAGGGTCTGCAAATTAGAGGAGAGAGTTATCAATGATCACATTCTGACTTAAAATTCACGTTTTCACACTAAAATTATCATTTCAAGTAAACTTGTTGGTATCTGCAGATGAAAATGTATCCGAAAATGCCATGCAATAGATAACTTGTAATTGGGATCATTATAAAAACTGCCAACTATGAGTTATCTCATGGTTAGTAGTTAATGTGTTAAATGTCTGAGAAGTGTTTTAACAGAGCAGGGAAAATGCGATACTAAAATCTGAACATCTAGTGGAGCAGTGGAAGATGTCAACCTCCTACAATTCGAAATATATTTCAACTTTAAATAACTCACAAGGAGTTGATAAGCCATAAAAAATCAATCCATCAAAAAATGCATTCTAAAATCTAATCAAAGCTTTAAGAAACAGGAACGTTTCCCTTAATAAAAGATTCATCATCATCATTTATCCATCACACCCAGATGGTGCATAGGGCAGCAACTTTTTGTTGCTGTTTCTGTAAGAAACTGTTTTTACGGGGCAGGGTTGTTAGCCCTGCACCCAACCCCCAAACCTGGAGGACCAGTGGACCATTCTTGGTCCTTACGTTTATAGCACCTGGTATTCCCAAATGGTCACCCATTTAAGTACTGACCAGGCTCAGATGTTGCTTAACTTTGGTGATCGGACGGGAACTGGTGTATTCAACACGATATAGCCGTAGATTAGTAAAAGATTAAAGGGTGCTAAATTGTGATGTAATATCAATCCTCTTGTATGGCAGGGAAAGTTGGACAATTTCCTCACAGATGAAGAGAAAACGGGCGGCAACAAAAATGTTGCCCAGAGAAAAAATGTTTTAAACTAATCCCTCTTTTCTCTGACCTCTTTTTACCAGTGTAAAAACGATGTGCGTCATGGTGCAGTGGATATCAACTCGGAACGACAAATCGGAGAGCTGAGTTTGAATTCCAGTTGAATTCATTGCTTTCACTTACGCGCAAATACCCATGGGAAAGGTATTAATCTATCTCTTCCTTCCAGTTATGGGTTAAATAACAGGACAGATTGGGTTCTATAGCCTTGGTCAGCAACCAGTCTACTGCAGAAAGCAATGGCAACCTACTGTGGGATAATCTTCTGCCCAGTCAGTCATGTCTCTTTCGAGACAGGATCGCCCAAGTGTGTTTCACGTATGGCACTTAACTGACTGACTGACTGTTAGTAATTATTATTCAAATTCCAGATGAATTACTTGCATTCTCTTATGCACAAATACCCTTGGGAAAGGCATGAAACCATCTCTTCTCCCTCCAACTATGGAATAGATAGCAGGACAGATTGGATTCTGTAGCCCTAGTTGGCAATCAGTGCAGAAAGTAATGGCAACCTCCTGTGGAAAAATTTTCTGCCCAGTCATTCATGTCTCTTTCAAGACATGATCGCATAAGCATACATCATGTATGGCACTTAACTGACTGATTATTAGTAACAATATTATTATATTTGTCTTGTTTTTTTTTATTAGATGAAGTTTTATCAGTCATTATTATTATTAAATTTGAGTTGAATTCTTTGCATTTACTTACACACAAATACCCTTGGAAAAGGTATTAATTTATCTCTTCCCTCCAGTTATGGGTTAAATAATAGGACAGATTGGGTTATATAGCCTTGGCTGGTAACCAGTCTCCCACAGAAAGTAATGGGAACCTACTGTGAGATAATCTTCTGCCCAGTCAGTCATGTCTCTTTTGAGACATGATCGCCCAAAGCATACGGCACTTAACTGACTGACTTTCATCTTAGGTTTTTTTTTGTAGTCACTTTTTATTGCTGCTTTAGGCTTGGCTGTCAATCTACAGCAGTAAGTAGACAGCATGTATCAGAAAGAAAGAATAGGATTTATCTGTAACTTTAACACTTTTTGCCTCAAAGGAATGATTGATTTGTTTTTTACAGCTTATCAACCCTTTGTTGATTATTTAAAGCCGAAACAAATTCTGGATTGGAAGAATAATTCTCTTTCTTTATTTTTTTTTTGGTAATGGATATTGCATTAAGAATTTTTTTAAGAATAACAATGGTCTTTCCAGATACAAGTCCTACTATTTAACCCGTAGCTTGGAGGAAGAGGAGGAGAAGGAGCAGATGGCGTCATACATTTTCCAAGGATATTTGTGCATAAGTGAATGTAACAAAGCTGACTGAAATTTGAACTCAGCTGATTTCTCAATCTGAGCTTCTATCAATTACACCACCCGCACATCCTTGTCTGAAGGAATGTGCTAGTTGCTCCAGCTAAGCTTCGATGACATAATGGTTTATGAAAGTAGCACTGATTGGAAATAAAGAACAAGCTAAGCCCTTTGATGAGAGTTTTTTTTTAATCCCTTATTAACCTCTCTTTCAAGACATGAGCGCCCAAGCGTGTTTCACTGATGGCACTTTAACTGACTGATTTACCTTTCTGGTTCATTGAGGGCAGAGATCAACTTTATCTTGTCATCAGGCAACACAAGACAAATTCAAAGCTGAAGGGATTTCAATCCTAGAGTAGAATCTTTCCATTTCTCATGTAGGTCACAAAAGTCT
Source organism: Ascarosepion bandense (assembly GCA_037127315.1). NCBI lineage: Eukaryota > Metazoa > Mollusca > Cephalopoda > Sepiida > Sepiidae > Ascarosepion > Ascarosepion bandense. Next base: position 476,328 of record JBBBDQ010000160.1, on the reverse strand, counting down.
CTCTGACGGTGTGGGAATTGGACAGTTCTCTCTTCGTAAGGTGAAAAACAAATATGCTATATTTTTTTTATCAGTGACAGTGTCTTTAACGAACATGATTAACAATAGGTACCAAAAAAAGAGATAATGATATCAAGTAGAAGAATTTTAATTTTCTCTTTTTATTCATTGTCGTAATTGTGCGCAGATTGTCCAGTGTTAAATGAAAAACTGAAAGGAAGTTCTATCACCATCCCAGAGAGTCGTCAGTACTGCGCCTAGTGATGGGATAGTGAAGTAAGTGATACATCCGCCTCTTCGTTGTACTGAATCCGAAAAAGCTACTGGACACAAAAAAAAAAAAAGGTCACAGAGGTTTTAAAAGTTGATTATTGGACCTCATTGTAGATATGTACCATATGTGTGTGTATGCAGTGCAGTGTTTACTTACGTAAAACAATTACAAGAAAAAAAAAGAAGAAAAAATAGATAATTGTTGGACACAAGTAAAAAAAAAAAAAAAGTAATTTCGTTAGAGAACTTGCCATGGCTAAAGTGGACAGTTGCCTATTTAAATTTCGGTGAGTTAAAACTTTTTAGTTTTTATACATTTTTTAAAAACGGAATATCAACATTCCATGACTTTTAAAAGTTTTGTAACGCAATTTTTAAAAAATGTATTCATTCTTTACTCGCGGTATAATTATGAACATTTATTGCATTTAATTGTAAGTTAATTTGCGTTTTTAAATGTTTTTTTTTTTACTCTTCTATTCATTGTTTTTTTTTGGTTTTATCTTTCCTGTTATCGTTTTAAGAACAAAGACAAAAATTTTTTTATCATTTCAACAAAAAACAAAATGTGTCCTGGGGTGTAAAACTTTTTTTTTATTAATTAAAAAAACAAACTATGTAGTAATTAAAGCAATAAAAAAAAGCATTTTTTTTAAATGTTAGTGTTTTAGTCAAATCTTTTTAAAAAAATCACATTTCAATCAACCTGTTATTGATCTGATGAGCAGAACGTTTTTTTTTTTTTTGTTAAATGAAATTTAAATAATTTGAAAAAGACTGAATGAGAATGTAAGAAAAATCGTATTAAAATATAATTAGAATAATAATAGGCCTAAATAAAAAAAACTTTGCATTTACTGTCTATATTTTTCCGTAATATTTTGCGAACGATTGGTTTAAAAAACAAAAGAAGAATCTAGTCAATAAATTGTTTTTATTTTAAAATCATTTTTTTCGTCTGTTAAAAAAAAAAAAAAAGACAATGATGTTAGATCAATCAAAAAACTAAAACATAATGAATGACTAATAAGCACATATTTTTAATTTGTATAATTTATTGGGAATATTTTAAACTTAGTTTGTCGTGATTTTTTTTATTGACCAGTCCAAAATTGAATCATTAAATTCCCTGTTTACTCACGCGGCTAATTAATGTAAGTTTATTTTGAAATTAAAATTACATCTTCATTTTCAAGACCATTTCTGAGGCATGTTATCATTTGAATTGCAATATTTCAATTCTCGTAGTAAAAGTTTTCGTGATCTTTAGTTTAAATGAATAATAAACCACAAATTTTGCAATAGACACCTGTTGTTGTGAGTTATATAAGAATGTTTATCCCCTTTTTTTAATTTATTTTTCTAAAATAATGCTACCTATAGTAACTATAAAAACTATATGTAAAAACTATACTATATAGTTTTTACTTTTTACATTTTTAATTTAACGTAAAAAAGGTTAATTTGTCACATTACTAGCATTTTTACAAAATATTCCTTTATTTTATTTTTTGACGGGTTATTTCTTTTTATAATAAAGAGAATGAATGATTTAAAAAAAATGTATTTAATCATTTTTAATTATATTCTACATAAAAGAAAAAAGCTTGAAGTTTGTTAATCGTAGTTAATTCAAGTGTCTTTGGTTAGGGTTTGGCCATTTAAAGTGGATTCGTGACATGAGTATTAGGATTTTGCTCTTTTTAAAAAGTAGTTTTAAGTTTTAGCTTGGTATTTACAAGGAAAATTTACCAGTTGCTTAAAAAGTTCAAATAAAAATAACTACAAAGTAGAGAAAGTCAGTGGCTTTTTAAAAGAGCAAATTTATTGGCTTTAAGTTTAATAAAATTTAAAAAAGCTTTTCTCTTGTCAATGTCAAGTTAATTTTATTTTTATCTTTATTTTTTAAAAAATTATCTCTGTCCTAATACCTATTTTTTGTGTGTAAATGAGTATGCAATTCAATTGTATATTGTCAACTTAATGAAACAACATTAACAACAAAGATAATCATAAAAATAGTTTCTTTTAAATAGATTTATTTAATCAAGTAATTTTTTTGTTGTTATTTTTACTAACTTTAAAACAATGTTGTTACAATGAGAGAGAGAGAGATATGATTTTGACCAGAAATACTTTTTTTTTTTTTTTTTTTTTTTTTTAAATGCTTCTTGGGTACGCTGAGTTATTCATCTTCAGAAGAAGAAAGTAACCTTTTTTTTTTTTTTTTTTTTTAAAAAAAAGTCATTTTATTTTATTTTATCGTCATGGAGGTACCCAAATCATCATCGGCTTTTTACTCAACAAATTGAGTAAAAAGAGGATGATGATGACGGGTGTTTATAATTACTGAAGGGTTGTTTAGAGCCTAAACCTTTTCTCTATCTTTTTTATTATTCATTATTTATATTTTTGTGCTTAAAGACATAATTCCGTCAGTAGTGAAGTTGTAGTTTAAGATTTTTAAATTCAAATTATAATTAAAGATCGTGTAGTGTAGTGACTTACGTTTAAATTAAATTTGAGCACAAGACCATTGATTGCAATTGCAACTTATCCAGGAAAAAATTGAACCTGTTTAATAATGCTATTAGTATTTATTTATTATTCATGTGTAAGGGCTTTTGCAATTTTATCTTTTTTAGTTTGTCTGACTTACACCGTACGGTTTACCTGTTAAAAATGAAGTAAGCAAACAATGACATGATGAGATTTAAATGACAACTTTCAAAAGTGTCTGTTAGCATGATGACATTCTGTCATAGTTTAAAAAAATTGAAAACTATTTTTAGGAGATTCGATTTTATTAAAAGTCCTTTGACTGCACAGTGCACATGAACACTTTTTTTAAATATTGATCTGAGGAAGTTTTTAGAGGAATTAACCTTAAAATGGAATACTGAATGATTAAAATCTTTATTTTCGGAGCAAAATTGTTTCGTTCATTACCAAAAGTGGATTAATTTTTTGGTCTTAAAAATACTGCAAGACAAGCCCAGTAAGTTTGACCTGCAAGAAGACTAATAATTCTAATTTGTTAAAATGAAAATCTTTGTTTTTTGTTACAGTTTTTGCGGCTATTTTAATTAGTCTTTTTTATATGCACTTTAAAAAAAAGATATCAGTTGTTAGAATGAATTGTAAGTTTGAACTAATATCTTGGTTTTTAATTTTATTTATTAAAAATTTCTCTTTTTTTTTTTTTTTTTACCCCCACTTTTTTTTTTTTTAGTTTTTCACAACTTTTACACGGGACGTCAAACTACTAAACAAAGTAGACTAAGAGAAATAAGAAAAATTATGAAAGTAAATAAAAATACTAGTTAGAAATTAATAATGTTAATTGCTTCATAAAGTGGAAAAAATTCTAATTATTTGTTTGTTTTTTTATTTTTTTTATGACTGTCCAAGTTTCAATAATAATAATAGTCAATCTCTAATCATCATGAGTTCATCTCTCTAGTCACTTTTTGAAGTCTATTGTATTGTGACATTGTGTGGTTTCAAATTGTGTCCTTTTCAGGCTAAGCGGCTACATTATCTCCATTGTTGATATATTCAATCTTAAAGATTAAGAAGGGATGGTATTGTTATTATTAAATATTTTTTTCTTGAATTTGGCTGAAAAATATAAAAAAACAAAATGATTTAAATGCTTCAAATTTTAAAAGTAAAACTTATATAACATTACCAGACCTTATTAATTGTTAATGTTAGTCTTTTTTTCTTTCAACTTAGTGTCTTCTTTAGGGCTTCGTTTTAGGCTTACCATTAATTACAAGCCAAAACAGGGTCATTTTTCCTACATGACGGTCTGAAAGTTTCAATAAAAAAAGCAAAGATAATATTGGTTGTGTATAAAATAATTTTTGTTCTAAATTTTTATTTTAATTGAAATCTTTCATAAAAAATGAGTTGATTGCATTGCTTCCACGTGTTTTTTTTTTCATTTTTAATTTTTCTTAAAATTTAATTAAAAAAAAAAATGAAAAATTTGAATTTTTTAAAAACTGTTTATAATGCTATAATTAAATTTTCAGAAACAAATCCTAGATGTTTTTGTATTAAATATTACCAATATTTTTGTTTTTAAAATCCGTTTTTGAACTGCCCACTTTTTCAATATTTGACAATAATCACTGTTTCCCGAACACCAACATAGCATAAGAAATTAGTAGTGAAGACTAAGAGTATCAAATGGTTAGTACTAAGTTGCTCATATGAACAGCTTTATTTGCATGCTAAGTCTGTGTTATTATTCTTCAGAATTAAATGCTTAGAGCTGTTTACAAGTAAAAAACAAACACTATGAGTTCAATGGACTCGCTAATCATTTGCTTTTTTTCTTTGTAGCTCGTATTAGTTTGCATTTTTTTCACAAATTCAACACATATTATTTTTTATTCTTTCTTAGAATAGTTTGTATGAACAAAACTTATCTGATAATGGATGTTGAAAATATAAACTTTCATTTAGAATGCTGTCACTGTATGGTGTTCAGATTCTAGTTAAAAAGGATTTCCTGTTTCCCTTTCAACTTGTATCACTTGCTGACATTTTTATCAAGTGCTATACACTGAGGCTTTGTGTAGACTTAGGCATTTTTAGATCCACACCTTCTCTTCCATTGCCTGGACATCTCACAATCAAGTACATTATGGCTGAGGACTGGTTAATAATTGGCAATACTTTATGTGTAGCAAAGGTTATTCAAAACTCTGTCTTTCTCTCCTTATATAATGAGATGAGTCAGTTTTATGTTCTTTCTGATTTTCATGGGTTTGCAGAAGAATATATTGTTAAACATTATGCTTTTTAAAATGATTCTGTTCAGTGTTTTTATGCATGTTGTCTCCTGTCAAGGTTGACAATGACTGCAACAACTTTCAAGAGGATGGTAGGTGTGAGTGATTTGCCCAAGTGCTCATTCATGTACTATCATGATATGCCAGAGATGGGACAATTTTGCCAATATATTTGGATATAAGAAAGATCAAATTGACATTGATTTAGGCCTTTCCCTATACCATTTAAAGCTTGGTTAAAATTTGTAATTTCAGGTAAAATTTGAGCTCTTTTTCAGTTTTCTCTACTGTCACCATATATAAATATAATCATACACTTTCTACTGTATATTAGTGCATACTGATTCCAGACTTATAAAGATCCATCTTCAAAACATTACCTCCCCACTGAAGTAAGAGTTTGATACAAGATGCTGGTTGCAAAATTTGATAAAAGCAGTACAATTTCTCCAAATACCCTTTGTCCATAAATATGTAGGTACTATATATTGCATTTTATTTTCTCCGCGGGGAGAGATAGATAAATACTGCAAGTTTGATGGTGATTTGTTTTTTTTTTTTTTTTTTTACTGGTAATTATGAAAGAATTATTTGCTTCTCTCTCAACTCTTGTAGTATTTTTTTTGTAGACATGTGACAATAGGTAAAAGTACAGGAATGGAAATTCTTGCCTTTCTCAAGAATATTAGTGCTAAGTAAATATGACCAGCCTCAGCTGAAATACAAACTTGATTTTCCAATTTCATTTTTTATGCTGGTCTGTTGAAGAACCCCACATCTCCAAGACTGTTACATATTTTACATTTTGATTGACTTCAGCTGTTTATTATTTTTTATATTTTTGTTTCCTTTTAATCATATTACCTCAAGCAAGGCAATAAAAGCTACTAAGACGCAAGGGGTTACTGAGAGTAAAAGAAACAGGGGTGGGGGACAAGGAAATAGGATTCAAGGTGACAGAAGGTGATGATTGATGTTGCATTTGGAGTTTTAAAGATTGTAGTTGATTGGAAAGCAAGAATCTTGAAAAGTTCCATAGGCGAGAAGTGAAAGAGAAGAAACTATTAGCATAGAACTTGCTGTTACAACTTTAACACTAAAATTACAAGAAGTAAATGCCAATCTAGTACAGAACTTAAATTTGTGAATTTGAGGTACCAAAGAGAAAAAGATCAGAACAATTACCATGAAAATATTTATATAGGAAAGCCATATTATCTTCAGCCTGGAGAGGGTTGGGCTCTGTCAGGCTGTCATGCACAAAGAAACACCACTTCTATTGAGGCTGTAGTACTTGTGATGCCCCTACAATTCTAATAAGTCATGGAAAATCTGGATCTGGATTATCTTAAAATTGAAATAGAGATGTTTATATTGAATATCAGTCAGTCCAGTTGAATTCCTTGCATTCACTTACACACAAATACCCTTCAGAAAGGTATTAATCTGTCTCTTTCCTCCAGTTATGGGTTAAATAATAGGACAGATTGGGTTCTATAGACTTGGCTGGCAACCAGTCTACCACAGAAAGCAATGGCAACCTACTGTGGGATAATCTTCTGCCCAGTCAGTCATGTCTCTTTTGAGACATGATTGCCCAAGTGTGTATCCCGTATGGCACTTGACTGACTGAATATTGAATATATACATATATATTAAGAAATTAAGGCTTTTTTTAAAAAATTTTTTTTTTTTTTTTTCAATATTAGGTGTGTGAAAATATTTCCTGTTTTTTGTTTTTAAAAACTGTTTTCTACCATGCATTCAATCTTTATGTTTTTAAAGAAATGTTCTGGTAACGTTTGCACACTTTTAATATATGTCTGCATTATTATTTTATTATTACTTATAGGCTGTGCATCGTGGTGCAGTGGATATCAGCTCTGAATATAAATTCAGAGAACTGAGTTCAAATTCAAGTTGAATTTGTTGCATTCACTTACATGCAAATATCCTTGGGAAAGGTATTAATCCATCTCTTCTTCCTCCAGCAGTGGGTTGAATAGTAGGACAGATTGGGTTCTATAGCCTTGGTTGGCAACCAGTCTACCACAGAAAGAAATGGCAACCTACTGAAGGAAAATCTTCTGCCTAATCAGTCATAGATTAAAAGATATGATCGCCCAAGCATGTATCTTTTATGGCATTTAATTAACTGACTCACAGTAGTGAATAATCTGAATTCACAAGACATTTATAATAAGCTCAGTATATATTAAATGCTTCATAGTGAGGATTAAAACATTAAACATGAAAATTAATTTTTGTAATTTTAATTATGCTACTAATTTTAGAGCACAAGGGGGTGCTGAAAAACATTTGGTCCCAAATTAACTGGCTAAACATCAGAATTAAAAAATTTCTTGTTTGGGCTGAGAAAATTCTAGCATAGTCTCATAACAAATCAATCTTGTAACCTAATTAATAGAGTAATATTTTTCTTTTGTATTATTTAGTACAAATCCTATATACATGTTATAAAAACATTTTTGTTATTTTCTTAAAGTTTTGTTGTATTTCTGCTCTGTTTCCCAAAAAGTTCCTTTTATATTATGTCTTTTTAAGTACATTTCATATGATAGGAAACTGAGAAGTATTACTTGAACTGGTGATTTATTTCACTGTTCTGTAGTACTTAGTAGTTTTAATATCTTTTACATCAACCAGTATACCAAACATGTGAAATGGCATACACTATTAAACATGTATGAGGGTTATTCAATAAATAAGGTGAATTTATTGGTATAAGGACTTCTAATACAGATAGAAGCTTACTTTTTTTTTTTTTTTCAACGTAGTCTCTCAGAAGTGTCACACACTTTTCCCATCTGTGCACAAGCTTCCGTATTCACTCAGCATAAAAATCTTTGGACTGATGTCTCAGCCAATCACTCACAGCACTTTTGACTTCATCGTCAATTTCAAACTTTGTGCCTCTCGTGAATGCTTTCAAGGAACCAAACAGGTGAAAGTCTGAAGGAGGCAAGGTCTGAGTTGTAAGGAGGAGAGACACTGCTGGGACAACTTGACCCTCTTCTGTTTGTGCTCTGCAGTAAGCATCTTTGGCACCCACTGGCAGCTGACCTTTGAGTAGGCAAGGTCATCATGGACAATTTTGTATGCTATCCCAACAGATAGGCTTAAAGTCCTTGCAATGTCATCCACTGTCACCCTTCTGTCAGACTGAATGAGGTCATTGACTGATTCAGTCATCTCAGGAGACCTCACTTCTGTAGGCCTACCAGGCCTGTCTTCATCCTCAACACTGCTCTGTCCTTCTTTAAACAATTTAGCCCACTTGTAGAAATTTTTTTTGTTGAAACATGTGGCACCAAACACAGTTGACATTCTCCTCTGAATTTCAACTGGTTTGCACCCTTCAGAAACCAAAAACTTGAAAACTGACCTCTGTTCAATCCTGGAGCATGCTTCTTGGTTGGCCATCTTTTTTAATCTCCAAAACTCAAAAAGTTTTTTTCAATCTGAATCTGAATTGGTAGATTGGTAGGTAGGTCTCATCATTTTACAGTTGAAATGGTTAGATATAACCTCAAGTTTTATGATTATAGTTCCTTCTCTTAGATTTCTTACTTGTGGATTCCTTTTGGCTTCTTGCTTTCCAGTCAACTTTGATCTTCAAAAATTGAAAATATCTTTTGTCTTGTCTTTTATTTTTCTCTTTCCTTAATGTTTTTCTTTTCCTTATATTCTTTCACACTCAGTGACTCTTTGAAAACTGACCTCTGTTCAATCCTGGAGTATGCTTCTTGGTTGGCCATCTTTTTTAATCTCCAAAACTCAAAAAGTTTTTTTCAATCTGCAAAAAAAATTAAATCCCTTTGAAAAAGAAGTAAAGGAAAGTAAAAGTAAGCTTCTGTCTGTATTATACCAAAGAATTCACCTTATTTATTGAATGACCCTTGTAGATGTCCTTATGCTGAAAAATTCACCTTATTTACTGAATGACCCTTGTATTAACTGAATGTTCAGTCTTTGATCTCTCAAGGCAAAAATAATATAATATAAACATATCTGAGCTTTTCAAGAAAGCAAAAGTGGATGACATGATATTATTTCTTAAAACAGTGGCCCTCTACCAAAAATATAAACCAAATGAGAATGTTAGTAATTAACCCATTGTGGTTGATATGTCGTAAAACGAAACCAATTAAGCTAATTTTTTTTCTGCAAGTGTGTTTTTGACATCTTTTGAATTCTTGAATACATGTCTACCTTTCTGCAACTTACACATTGTTTGTGATAGAACTTACATACCATTTACAATAGCACAACCAAAATCCTTGAAAAAGGTTAATAGATTGCCACTACTTTAATGTTTAATGCAGCTTCCCTGTGCCTTTTCTATAAATATTTTCATGGTAATAGTTCTGATGAACTTTCCTCTTTAGTACCTAGACTTTATGAATTGGTAGATTGGTAGGTAGGTCTCATCATTTTACAGTTGAAATGGTTAGATGTAACCTCAAGTTTTATGATTATAGTTCCTTCTCTTAGATTTCTTACTTGTGGATTCCTTTTGGCTTCTTGCTTTCCAGTCAACTTTGATCTTCAAAAATTGAAAATATCTTTTGTCTTGTCTTTTATTTTTCTCTTTCCTTAATGTTTTTCTTTTCCTTATATTCTTTCACACTCAGTGACTCTTTGAATCTAAGTGGCTTTATTGCCTTGCTCAGAGTGAAATAATTAAAAAAAAAAAAAAAAGACGATTGTCTGAAAGTACTTGGAATTAATGATTTAAACAATTCTTTTATACACTAAGTCGCACAAAAAAAAAAAGTCTTTTGTTCACATACAAGAAAAATTACAATAAAAAAATAGTTAATAGAAATAAATACCCTGTTGGTCATTTTTAATGAAACTTGTATGACAGAGAGATTGCAAATCTTTGAAAGATTATAACTGCTTGAATATTCAGGCTGGTAAATGAAATAAAATACAGTTTAAAAATAAATAAAAATGTCTACTCAAATATAACATTTAAAGTAATAAAAATGTTGGAGTAATTAATAAAAGTTCATTTTATATAGGCTTACAGTCATATCATGTTAAATACACCGGTTCTCGCTCAATCACCAAAGTTAAGCAACATTGAGCCTGGTCAGTACTTAGATGGGTGACCACTTGGGAATACCAAGTGCTTTAAGCGTTAAGTGATGGCTGTGCATTGTGGTGCAGTGGATATTGGCTTGGAAAGAGACATCGGTGAGCCGAGTTCGAATTCCAGTTGAATACCCTGCATTCACTTAAGCACTGGTACTCTTGGGAAAGGTATTAATCCGTCCCTTCTCTCCAGTTATGGGTTAAATAACAGGGTAGGACTTTGGGACCCTGCCCTTAAAAAACAAGTCCCAATGAATCTTGATACTCGAAAAGAAAAATGTATAACTAGACACAAAACTTATATAAAAACAACAATAAAATTGTTGAAAGAAAAAAAGGTATTACCAGCAAAAAATAAATAAAATTTTGTTGGCAATAAATGACCTGCTGAGGTTGATATGCCATAAAACAAAACAACCAAACCAAACAAAATCATTTTATATATATATATATATATTATAAATTATATTTTAGAACATGCACTGTTTTAAATTAATGTTTTGGACGTTATAAAAAAATTTATTTCTTTGTTCTTTATTCACTCGGGGAGATATATTATTTAGTTTTTGGTCATAATTAAGTTAAACCAGTACACAGTTGTTCGAATTCCAGTTGAATTCCTTGTATTCACTTACGTGCAAATACCCTTGGGAAAGGTATTAATCTGTTTCTTCCCTCCAGTTATGGGTTAAATAACTGGACATATTGGGTTCTGTAGCCTTGGCTGGCAACCAGTCTACTGCAGAAAGTAATGGCAACCTACTGTGGGATAATCTTTTGCCCAGTCAGTCTAGTCTCTTTCGAGAAATGATCGCCCAAGCATGTATCACGTATGGCACTTAACTGACTGACTGACTGAATATAATAGTTAGAATCATGATTAAGACTTCTACTGGTCGTAAAGTGGAGGATCGGTTTTCTATTGTTATGAAGTAATTAACTGATGCCCCACTAATTATTATGTAATAATATAATACATCTCTTCTTCCTCAAGCTATGAGTCAAATAACAGGACATATTGGGTTCTGTAGTCTTGGCTGGCAACCAGTCTACCGCAGAAAGTAATGGCAACCTACTGTGGGATAATCTTCTGCCCAGTCAGCTGAAGCCTGTATCACTTATGGCAGTTAACTGACTGACTGACACAGTTGTCTTAAAAAGTGTTCAATTAGAATTATATTGTAGAACTTTTGATTAAAATATATATATATAAAGATTTAAAGAGATTGATTGGTGTACTTAATTTCAAGTAATTATTTTCTTTATTTTCTTAATCATTTCACCCTAAGCTAGGTGGCTTCTATAGCCATTGGTTGGCAACCTACTGGAGGAAAATCTTCTGCCTAATCAGTCATGAATTGAAAGACATAATCAACCAAGCGTGTATCTCTTATGGCACTTAATTAACTGACTCATAGTAGTGAATAATCTGAATTCACAAGACATTTATAATAAACTCAGTATATATTAAATGCTTCACAGTGAGGATTAAAACATTAAACATGAAAAATAATTTTTGTAATTTTAATTATGCTACTAATTTTAGAGCACAAGGGGGTGCTGAAAAACATTCGGTCCCAAATTAACTGGCTAAACATCAGAATTAAAAAAAAATTTCTTGGCTGAGAAAATTCTAGCATAATCTCATAACAAATCAATCTTGTAAGATAATGAATAGAGTAATATTTTTTCTTTTATATTATTTAGTATGAATCTATATACATGGGATGTGCATTGTGGTGCTGTGGATATCGGCTCAGAACAAGAAATCGGAGAGCCGATTTCGAATTCCAGCTGAATTGATTGCATTCACTTACGCGCAAATACCCCTGGGAAAGGTATTAATCCGTCTCTTCCTTCCAATTATGGGTTAAATAACAGGACAGATTGGTTTCTATGGCCTTGGCTGGCAACCAGTCTACTGCAGAAAGCAGTTGCAACCTACTGCAGGATAATCTTCTGCCCAATCAGTCATGTCTCTTTCAAGACATGATCGCCCAAGCGTGTTTCATGTATGGCACTTAACTGACTGACTATATACATGTTATAAAAACATTTTTGTTATTTTCTTAAAGTTTTGTTGTATTTCTGCTCTGTTTCCCAAAAAGTTCCTTTTATATTGTGCACAGGGAGTTACAGTGAGAGAAAAGCCTGGATACTGAGAGTATTAAAGATAAAAAAGAAATGGAATTCAAGAAGATAGGAGATGGCAATTGACATTGCATTTAAAATTTCAGTAGATTGTAGCTATCAGGGAAGCAAGTAAGCGGGAGGGAGTTTCACAGGCGGAAATTGTGAGAAAAGAAACTGTTAGAGTAGAAGTGGTGGTTAGATTTAACTTTTTCAATGGTAAAAGATTGAAAATATTTGTAGAAAAGACAGAGGGAAGCCATGTTATGTTTAGTGTATTGCATTCTTTTTGTTGCTTCCATCTTGGAATGATTAAAGAATATTTGTATATAAAGATTTTATATATTTTTTTTTTATTTATTTATTTATTTTTTTAATCATATCACCCCGAGCAAGGCAGTAACGCCACTGATACGTAGGGGGCTACATAAGAATGAAAAGATTGGAAAAGAGAAAGCTGGAAACCACATCCTAAATGGAGAACAAGGGATGAGCCTCTTCACCTGTTCAATAGATGTGGGTGGAGTGTGAACCAGGTGATAGATACTATCTACTCCAATTGAGGAAAAAAAAAAAGAAAAGAGTGAAAAGATTGGAAAAGAGAAAGCCGGAAACCACATCCTAAACGGGGAACAAGGGATGAGCCTCTTCACCTGTTCAATAGATGTGGTTGGAGTGTGAACCAGGTGATAGTTTAGTCTATCTACTCCAATTGAGGAAAAAAAAAGAAAAGATTGGAGAAGAGAAAGCCGGAAACCACATCCTAAACAGGGAACAAGGGATGAGCCTCTTCTTCACCTGTTCAATAGACGTGGATGGAGTGTGAACCGGGCGATAGATTATTCTAAGCTAGCTATATATTTGTCTCTTATGCTTGTTTTTTAACCTATTAATAAAATCTTCTTCTCACCAACAATTTTATTTTATAATTTTACAACTTCAATTTAATTTCTGCACCCCCTCATTTTACCACAGAACTATAGCATAAGAATATATATTATATAAATACACACACCCAATTTCCCCTGCCACACCAGCTCCATAAATAATGTACAACACCCTCCAGCCAGCTCACCACGAAAAACAAAATATAATTTTTTAACCCTCTAGGGCCATTCGTATCATATTTGATACAGTATTTCCCTATAAGGAAACATTTGGTATTTCCCTATAAGGAAATATTTGGTATTCATTGACTGAGCAGTCAGTACTGCTTTCATTTGAAATTTATAAAATATTTCTCTTAAAAAATTTTTCAGGAAAATATTTCTTTCAAGGCTTGTTTTCATACTGTATCACATATGATACGAATGGCCCAGGAGGGTTAATCCTCTCCCTTACACCGGGGATGGGTGGAATATATATTTGTATATATAACTATTATAATATATACATATATATAGTACCCCTCTCGACAATTTTCTAACACAAATTTTGCTATAAATATGTCGAACTATCACTCGAGAACTTTAGTCATCAACCTGACGAGGGCGTAGAGCGCTAAAAATTCGTTCACAACTTCACTGACAGCTAAGGGCTCGGCAACAATCGACAAATAACCAAATAATTCAACAATGCTTTTCAAAAGGAATATGAATACATTGTAAAATCTTCAGATCTTTGTTATCTGTGAGAAGCTAATTGTGTTAAGTAGTGGAGTTAGCTTTTTGCATATATAAGAAACAAACTGGAGATCTTAATAATAAGTTGAAAAAACATAGGCATAAAAGACAAATATGTGGTTAGCTTGTATATAAAATAAATGCCTAAGTTTATAATAAACACATCTAACAAGGAATATTCATTGATTTGCACACTCCCATCAACATATAATCTCATGTTTTTAAAAGTATAGACGAGTTACTATTGAATATTAGAAGCAGAATCACTTAATGCCCATTGTCATTTGTAATACACACTTGGGTGATCATGTATTTTTCGAGGTATGACTGACTAGGCAGAAGATTTTCCTGCAGTGGGTTGTCACTACTTTCTGCAGTAGACGGGATGCCAACACAATCTTTCCTGCTATTCAACCCATAGCTAGAGGGAGAAGAAATGGATTATTTTTCCCCAAGGGTATTTGTGTACAAGTGAAGGAAATGAATTTGACTAGAATTCGAACTTGGCTCTTTGATATCTCATTTGGAGCTGATATCTATTATACCACAATGCACATCCACATGTAATCACTTAATTCTTTCATTATCATTGATATCTCATTTGGAGCTGATATCTATTATACCACAATGCACATCCACATGAATCACTTAATTCTTTCATTATCATTGATATCTCATTTGGAGCTGATATCTATTATACCACAATGCACATCCACATGTAATCACTTAATTCTTTCATTATCATTGATATCTCATTTGGAGCTGATATCTATTATACCACAATGCACATCCACATGAATCACTTAATTCTTTCATTATCATTGATATCTCATTTGGAGCTGATATCTATTATACCACAATGCACATCCACATGAATCACTTAATTCTTTCATTATCATTGATATCTCATTTGGAGCTGATATCTATTATACCACAATGCACATCCACATGTAATCACTTAATTCTTTCATTATCATTGATATCTCATTTGGAGCTGATATCTATTATACCACAATGCACATCCACATGAATCACTTAATTCTTTCATTATCATTGATATCTCATTTGGAGCTGATATCTATTATACCACAATGCACATCCACATGAATCACTTAATTCTTTCATTGTCATTGATATCTCATTTGGAGCTGATATCTATTATACCACAATGCACATCCACATGTAATCACTTAATTCTTTCATTATCATTGATATCTCATTTGGAGCTGATATCTATTATACCACAATGCACATCCACATGAATCACTTAATTCTTTCATTATCATTGATATCTTTCAAACAGTTTCATCTACTTAATTTCACCCAGAAGGCTTGAAAATTATGAGAAAGAGTGACAGGTTATAGGGGGTGTCAGGAAGTGGGTAAGAGAAGGATAATACTGATGAGTGGAGTGGACGGAGAAAGGAGCATGAGAGAGAGGATGCAAGTTAGTAAGATAGGAGATGACTATTGACTTTACATTTAAATTCTTAGTGATTGTAGTTGTTGGGAAAGCAAGTAAATGGAAGGGAATTCCGCAGACGGGAAGTGCGATAAAAGAAGCTGTTGGAGTAGAATTTGCATTTACAATTTATTGGTCTCACAGTAAAAGGGTGGGACCTAGTTGCTAATCTTGTGGCTCGAGTAAATTTAGGTGACACCAGTAAGCTAAATTCATCGGAGCAGAAACCGTGAAAGTATTTGTAGAAGAGACACAAGAAAGCCACATTACACTGGTGAGAAAGTGACTGTATCTGAGCTGCCAAGTTGGGATCTATCACATTACAGATTCTTTGTTGGATTTTGTCAAGAACACCTAGGGGGATAGTGGGAGCACCCAACCAGATATGGCAGCAGTATTCAATGCACGGGCAGATGGTAGATTTATATATGTGCAAGATTGTTTGAGATGGGAAAAACTTCCTGGCCCTACACAGAGAACCAACTTTCTTAGCAGCGGATTTAGCTATGGATTCGATATAGTCATTTCACTTGAGGTCTGTTGTGAGAGTTAAGCTGAGGAGGCACAGTGTTTTGCTTTCAGCGAGACTAGCCTGATCCATGCTAATGGAGAGTAGGAGCACTTGTCTGTGATGGTTAATAGATAGCAGCTTCGTTTTGGAAGTATTACAACTCATAAGCCATTTTTTACCCCAGTCCGCCACAGATTGGCGGACATTTTCAAGCTCGGCAGCAAGGTTTGCTTTGTCAGCCTCAGCAGATGTTTGATCAATGGGAGAGTAAACTATAGTGTTGTCAGCATATATGCCTACTTGGGATCTTATTACATCTGAGAGATATTAATTTTAGCATTAAGTAACACATGGAGGTTGATATGCTAATAAACAAAATCAATAAACATATATTAATAATTCTTTCTTTAAATAATATTTTCTCTTGGACACCACTCATAATCATCTTTTATACTTTTCAATGATTAGGTGAAATGAATTATGTTTTTATTAGAAAGTAAATAATTTTGTCATCAGAAAATCAATAAACTCAGTGATTGCAAAGAAAGGAATAGCCTTTAAAATTAAATGCTTCCTACAATAATATATAAAAATGTACAACACTGACTTCAAATATACCCAGATTTTGACAAAAGAAATACTGCTTTATGAATGGAGTATTAAGAAACAGGACAATTTCGCTAGAAACAAAGAAGAGAGTACTGGATTGCTATGTGATGGCAGTGAATGCTGGACCATATCATCAAAGATGAAGGAAAAACTTGAAGCAACTGAAATGTGGTTCTACAGAAGGATGCTGCGAATATCATGGATCGAGCATGTGAGCAATGATGTGTTGGAAATGATGGAAACAAAAAGGAAATTAATACTGAGCATCAGGAAGAATTGGCTGAAGTTCCTGGGACATGCAATGAGGAAAGAGGGCTTGGAGAACCTGATACTAACAGGCCAAATAGAGGGAAAAAGAGACAGGGGAAGCAGCTGATAACATATTTGTAGGACCTAATTAGGTGGATGATGGAATGAGGGTTGCATGGTGTAATAGGAGAAGGCGTGCTAAGAGCCACCAGGAACAGGGAGATGTTGAAAGCTATGATGTCCTGAAAGGACAGGGCACATAGAAGAAGAAGGATACTTTAAGTAACTGCAAATGAACAATAAAGCTGTCAGCATAAGAAATAGTGTAAGCTAAAAATATGGTTTGAAAGAAAATCTGGTTGACTGCCATTAAAAATTTCTTTTGGCAATTTTGATTATTAAATATGTAGTCCACAAAAGGATGTGCACTGTGGTGCAGTGGATATCAGCTCGAAACACAGCAATCAAGGAGCTGAGTTTGAATTCCAGTTGAATTCATTGCTTTCACTTACGCGCAAATACCCTTGGGAAAAGTGTTAATCCAACTCTTCCCTGCAGTTATGGGTTAAATAACAGGACAGATTGGGTTCTATAGTCTTAGCTGGCAGCCAGTCTACTGCAGAAATCAATGGCAATCAACTGTGGGATAACTTCTGCCCAGTCAGTCTTGTGTCTTTCGAGACATGATCGCCCAAGCATGTATCACATATGGCATTTAACTGACTGAGTGAGTCTGCAAAAAGTGCGATGTTTTCTGGGTATTTTTAATTTGCCAAAGAACATAAGGATTGGAGATTGGAACAATGGTCTAAAGTGATATGAAATGACAAATCAAAATTTAGCATCTTTGGGTGTGATAATTGGTAATACATTAAAAGGATTGGTAAAGACTACCACTTGAACTGTATTAGAACAAATGTTACTCCTATGAAAAGACATTCCTTTGTGTTAGGTTTTTTTGGCTGGAAACGGCGATGATCTGTTGTATTGAATTTAGAGAATTATGTATATATTCAGAGAGCCAAAATACTTTCCAATAGTAACTTGCAAAATACTAGCAATGACAAAACGTTTAAAACTAAAACATTTCAAAAATCAAAACAAATAAATAAAAAGGACAGACAAAAGACATTAAAACTTACAAGCAGATAAGAAACTGAAGGTTGGGTGAACATTTCGAAGACAACGCCAAAATATGAATTCAACATTCAGATTTTGTGGGTGAATTATCTGGAGTAGATAGACTAAACTGTCGCCCGGTTCACACTCCACCCACGTCTATTGAACAGGTAAAGAGGCTCATCCCTTGTTCCCTGTTTAGGATATGGTTTCCGGCTTTCTCTTTTCCAGTCTTTTCACTCTTATGTAGCCCCCTGCACATCAGTGGTGTTACCGCCTTGCTTGGGGTGATATGATTAAAAAAAAAAAAAAAATTTAGAAATATTGTATCAAGTTATGTTAACACATTTATCAAATCATACGGAGCCTTTCTTTTGCTGTGTTTAGTTATGGTGATTTACTAAGTGCAATTTAGATGTGGCACAAGGCCAGAAGTACAAGAGTACTAAAGATTAAACTCACCACTCACTGTTGTGTATAGTTATGATCCTAAACTTTCTGCCAGATAAATCTACACCAAGGCAATCAGCCAGTCAGTTAAGTGCCATACGTGAAACACGCTTGGGCGATCATGTCTCGAAAGAGACATGACTGACTGGCAGAAGATTATCTCGCAGTAGGTTGCCATTGCTTTCTGCGGTAGACTGGTTGCCAGCCAAGGCTATAGAACCCAATCTGTCCTGTTATTTAATCCATAACTGGAAGGAGGAGACGGATTAATACCTTTCCCAAGGGTATTTGTGTGCAAGTGAATGCAATGAATTCAACTGGAATTTGAACTCGGCTCCCCGATTTCTCGTTCTGAGCTGACATCCACTGCATCACAACGCACATCCAAGGCAATAACATACTCAATTGTCTGACTCTTCCTCTATCAAGAACTTAGAGTTTATTGATTTATTTTGCTTTTATGGCATATCAACCTCAATGGGTTATTTAAAACTGACAAGATTTTTATAATAGATTTGTATGAATAGAATATGTATTCTTGTTAAGAAATCATGTTTCAATGATGCATTTTTGTAAAGAGTTTTGAATAATGGTTTAGTGATAAATGTTTTACTAATTAATCCATAGCTAAGGAGAGAAGAGGTGGATTCATACCTTTCTCAATAATATTAGCGTATGAGTGATTATATCGAACCTAACTGGAATTCGAATGCTGTTCAGATTAACAATTCCAAGTCATTATCCATTACACCACCTGAACATCAAAACTTACAGCACCCAGCATTTCTAAGTGGTCACCCATCTAGGTACTGGCCAGGCTCAGCACTGCTTAACTTTGGTGATCTAGTGGGAACTAATGGGAACTAGTGTTTAAGTGATGTGGCTGTAAGCCAAAGAACTTAGAGAAAAGATTTTTAATGAACATCTGATGTAAATACAAGTGATCCCAACAATATTGAAGGAAATGATTCTATTGGAAGCAATATGGAGTCTAATTGCATTGAAAATTCCTATACTGATTTGTCAGCTTTTTGAAATTGGCAACGCGAACAGGAGGAATGATTGGTGGCTTTGCACAAAACTCAGAGATACTCCTAGTGGTATATACCATGTTCAGGTTATTTATGATGATCTTTTGGGGATAGGAGCAACAAGGACCATTTCATACTGTCATCCCCACCCCACCTAGTACTTTAGGGTCAGTGTCACTGCCTATATTTTTATGCTTGACACAGTAGCCAAGTCATGCATTGAGGAGCAGTGGGCCTAAGTGTTCTTCAGAACTTGACTCCCACCAACATGTGACCCAGTAATGGTTGGCGGAGAATTTTCAAAATCATGTACGACACCTCAATTTGTAGCCTCCCCCTCTCCTGAGCTTCCACCAACATGTGATCACTTAAATATTCTGATTTTAAACTCCTGGACTCTTATTTTTGGGTCTTATCAAGAGGAAGTCAAAATCACAACCCCACAATAGCAACAGTTTACTGAGACAACCATTGCGGATGTGATGACCAACATGAATGAGAACCACCTGTTTTAGACACGTCATCATTTTTGAAGCTGCAGAGAGTGGGGCATTTTGAATTATCTTTTATTTGTGCATTTTTGTTTATTTATCATGTTTTTGTTTTTTTTTTCATTCTTTTTATTGAATATACGTTTTTCTTTATACTGTTATTTTTACGTAGTTAATTGCCTTTCACCCACTTATATAAAATCTCAAAGAGAAAGAGATACAGCATTTAAAACAGGATCTCATCAAATATGTGAATCCACAAAGTATAACATTTAAAGTAATAAGAAATAATGTTGGATCACAATTAAAATCTATTAATTCCTTAGAAAGTACTTTGTTTTGAATATAAAAATAAGAATAGATACAGTCTTAGAGATGGGAATTTCGTAAATTGTACTTCAACTGTGGAAATCTTCTCTCATCTAAAAGTAACTTTTAAGTTAACGCCCTACTGGAAGGCACATTTTTTTTTCTTTATGCATAGATTTACATTATTTAGAAAAGAAAAAACAGTGATGTTTGCTTTAAGATGTGCATTTATTAAATACAGTGTGTGATGGGTAAAGTGTTGAAAAATTATGCAAAAATGAAAATATCGCATTTTAACAGATATATTTACCAAAATTACACAAAAATATCTTAAAAGACTAAAGAGTAAATTTATTCAATAAAATCGCCATTGGTTTCAACCATGACCTCCAGATGACTTCTGCATCTTTTCTGGATGGTCTCTTTGTTTTATTTAGTGAATGCTGCCATAATGTTTACCTTCAGTCAGCGGACCTGAAGGAGACTACCACCACCTTTAAATTTGTTGTTTTTAATTTTTTTTTTTACTTTTTTCAGTCCAACCTTATCAGTTATTACATAAAGTTTCTGATTATCAAAAATAAATTTGAAAAAATTTCAATATTTAAACAATTTTAGTGGGTGCTCACTTTCTCATACAACATTATAGTAAATTGATCCTTCATTTTGGAACCACTCACATTGGGGTCGCTTTGTTTTGTTTTTTTTGTCGGGGGGGACGAGTTATTGCTCTTGTTTTGTTTTTTTTCAAATTTTCTTTAGCTCTTACGATGGTATCTTCCTCGGAAACTCCAAGAATGGCCTTATTAAAAAATTTTGCAAAGAATTCAGTAGTTGAATATGTGCAAGCAAAAAAGTTAATTGCACAGGATCGAGTTACTATAAGGGTGTATGAAAAACTAAGCACCCCCTAAAATTGCTTAAATGTTAAAATTTTTATAAATTTTTTTGCACTGAAAAAAGTAAAACAAAAAATGATAATGTTGTACCAGCGAGTGGTTCCAAAATGGAGGATTGATTTACTATAATGTTGTATGAAAAACAGAGCCCCCCCCCGCCCTAAAATTGTTGAAATATTGAAATTATTTCAAATTTTTTTGTCAGTCAGAAAGTTTAGGGTGTAATCAATAAGATTGCACTGAAAAAAGTAAAAAAAAATTGAAAAACAACAAATTTAAATGTGGTGGTAGTCTTCTTCATGTCTGCTCTTCAGTCCATCTTTGGTGTTACAAGAGTTTTGTTCATCTTTGCTCAACTACACCCACTCATATAATAATCAGGGGAGATGGAGTCTAGGGAGTTAGGTGGCCAGATGTAAGGAATGGTCATAGATATTGATATCCGAGACTGAGTTCTGTTTGTGTTGAATAATGAAGAGTCCTGTTGTCAGTTATAGGTTCTTCCAGCAGCTGCCCTCTTGACCCAGGGTAGCACTATCTCGTAAAAGTTCTTTATGTAGGTCTCAGTGTTTAGTTTGAGGCTCTCACCAGCAAATTCAGGAATTCTTTATCAGAATGATTAGAGTGAATTTTCTGAGTTGCCTTACCCTCTGTAATCATCATTAGAGTCCACAATAGAGGCCGGCATATATTTAACAAAATTTAATACCCCAATCTAAATATACACTAACCTTAAATGCAAACAACTCTTTTAACCATTCTCTTACCTATTACAAGTTCTATTATCTACACTTCTAAATAAGCCATTCACAATAAAAGCTTGATTAAAAACTCTTTCTGGCAGTAAATAACCAGAAAGGTTGATCTGCCATAAAATCAATCAATCTATCAATCATTCTGAATCCTCTGCACTGTCCTGACACCCAAACACTCTGAAATATTTGTATTGGATCTTCTGGTGCAAATACCAAGCAGTAAAGCATACCATTTCCAAATTTCTGGCAGAGTGAATTGTATCACGGTGTTCTTTTTCTCATGGTGCCTAACTGACCCTGCTATACTGTGCAGTCTACAAAATCAAAAAACAAACAACGCATGTGCAAAATTAAAAATATATAATACGACAATTTATCAATTGCACCATGTATAATATTTAAAGTAATATCATAATCTGGCCACAACCGACCACAAATATCAGTTGCATGTGCATTAATTCACACAATCATCAGGTGGCTGATACTTGTCTGTTCAGTAAAATGGGCATTTATACCCCTTGGTTAACCAAAGTTGTTACAACTCATTTGAAAATGTATATGATGCATTTTCTAAATAAACTCACAGGGGCAGGGGGTTATCTCTATTGTTAAAGATCAAATAACTGAAAAGGTACTACTGTTTGACAGGGGAGTGGGAGAAAGAAAAGAAAAAAAAATCAACTTACATGTATGCCAAAAAAGTTCTTCAATGTGCATGGGAACAATTGAACCATGTCAAATTTGATATTAAGCACTTTTTTTCTGATGTGATTTTTAGTATACTTCTCCAGAAGTTACTTACTTTTGTGGTCCTAGGCATGATGGTAAACTGCATTCGGCAGCAAGGCCTCTGATTGGGAGGTTGTGAGGAGTATGGAACCACCTCTAAATTGCTGTTGTTCCCAGGTCCACCCTGACCCCGGAGTGGTAGCACCTGTTAGGATCCCAACTATGGGAAAATAGTTAACCCTCAAACTGGGGTCAAAACACCATGAAAGTATAAAAATAGACTTTTATAGAAATATATGCATAAAAATAGACTTTTATAGAAATATATTATCAACAATACATTTTTGAAGAAAAATTATTACCATAGCACATTTTTTAAGGAAAAAAAATTTTGCCATAATACATTTTTGAAGGAAAAAAAATATTATCAGCAATACATTTTTGAATACAAAACTAGAAGATATCTTCAGTTTTCTGAAATAAAAATAAAAAAGATTTTTCATCAAAATGTGACTAAACCAACCTTTTCACTATAACTGAACATTAAAAAAATACCTTAAAACCTCTCCTTTTTGGCATTAAATAACCCACAGAGGTTGATATGCCATTAAACAAAACTCAAATTAAAACTTACTTTTGTGCATTTTTATATATATATATATATATATATATATATATATATATATATATGTGTATATATATAAAATGATAATTAAAGTCAACATTCAGACTTTCATGTTAGGCACAATCAATCATCAGTCTTCAAATCTGGTTGGCTTATTTGTGCTATATAATCTTACAACCCATAATAATATAAATACAGAAGATAATGAATTAGACAGAGATGGTGGCCTTATGGTAGTGAAGAATTCACAAATTTTAAAATAGATAAAATTAGAAAGTTAATATATAAAGAATTTAAAAACCTTAATTTAAAAGTTACAATTAATACAAATATAAAAAAAGTAGATTTCTTTGATTGACTTTAGATTTAGAAAATAATATATACCAACCATATAAAAAGCCAAATACAAATCCTTTATTTATCCACCCAAAATCTAACTATCCTCCATCCATTATTAAGCAAGTCCCTCATCCATAGAATATAGAATTAATAGAAATTCCACAAATGAAGAAGTGTTTTATAAGCACAATAAATCTTGTAATACTGCGTTAAAAAAGAGTGGATACAAAAGCCCAAATATTAAATATGTAAAAGAGAAGATCTACCCCGAAGATGAAATAGAAAGATTATTTGGTATACACCCACAAAATGCTTAGCAGTAAATTAGGCAAAAAATTCCTCACTTTGATTAAGAAACATTTCCCAAATAATAATTCATTAAGCAAGAGTTTCAATAAAAATACTCTAAAATTAATTTATAGTTGTACGGATAATCTGGAAAAAATTATAAAAGAATCATAATAATTTTTTCAATAAAAATTTAAATCTAATTGAAAATAAAAATCATCCAAAAACTGAAATCAATAATAATCAGTAATAAATGTAATTGTAGAAACCTTATAGAGTGAACATCTTTTGAAAAAACAGGTATTTTACAGAATCAATAGTTTATCAGTGTACTATTTCTTCTACAGAAAACCCTAGTAATATAGATTTATATTGGTAGTACTAAGAATTCATTGAAAAAATGATTTTATGAACACTCTTCTTCATTTAATAATAATAAGTACAGAAATAGAACATCCCTATCAAAATATTTTTGGTATCTAAAAAAAAAACAATTAAAACTCCTCCAGTAAAATGGAAAATTTTTAAAAAGCTAGAATATGAAAGTCTTTAAACAACCCATGCCGCTTATGTCTATATGAAAAGCTATATATTAAATTTCTTAAGAATAAAAATCTATTAAATAAATGTAATGAAATAAATGTCATATGTAAACATTGTAAAATGTTCACCTTAGAATATGGTTAAAAAATTATTTGTAAAAGAATATTAATTAACTTACATATATCCGATAATTTGTTTTGTATAATTAAATAAATATTAAAATTTTTACAAATTAAGAGTTTATAAAAAAGTGGGGGGGGAATGCACTCCGAACCGAAATGGTGTAATCATACAAGAAGGTCCCTTTAAGTCAAATCAAAAATATAAAATGTTTTTTCTTTTTTTTGTTTTTAAAAAATGTTAGGATACAGAGAAAGCCAAGACAATAATCTTGTAACAAAAAATGGATGTATCATGCTGGAAATAAAGTCATCTAGATGGGGGTTCAATTGGCTGACACTTTCCTGTTAAGATTGAAAAAAGAAAACCTGTATTCCCTAAACATATAAACCAAATTTTTGAAACTTAAAAGTTGAATTGCATTCTGATTAGTTAAACACGCACATAAATGTTTCTGTTTTCCCCCATTCATATCAACTCTTTAAATAACAGGCAAATTGTTTTATGCATTCAAATGTAAATCATTTTCACAAGAGTAAGTCTGTAGCACGGGGGTCTGTGTTCCTTGAACGTCGAGAGTCACCAGTGTAGCGTAGGGAGCTGGTTAATGTTTCTTTGATTCAGCCTTGTGTCTTACTTAACCGAACTCCCTACAGCTTACAAGTTTTATGCAGAATTATCATCAGAAGGTTTTTCATCATCAGGTTGGTTGTCGGCAGGTTGGAATATGTGGAATTGTGTGGAATAGCGTAAGAAGAATAAAATAGACGTTTTGCATTTTAAAATAGAAATTTTTTATAAGGAAAGAATAACATAAGTTGTTGGAGTTAATATGCATTGAGAAAGTTAAGGTATCAAGAGTTTGTACAAAGTTTTCCAGTAGTAATTGTTGGAATAGATAAAGAGAAAGAGAAAGAGGACAATGTCCGGGTCTCTTGAAGTTGAAAGTTACATTTTAGTGTTTTCTTGCTGCTTCTGTCTGACGGACTTGACTGATGTTGATTAAGTCCTTATATTGTAATCTAGATATTTTTGCACTTACACGCATTCATCAAAACTCATTTTAGCACCTACTTGCGAAATCTGAGGCATTGCCTGATAAGGAGGTAAAATCTTGAAACAGAAATTTCTGTGTCTCAATGTAAATTAATTTTAAATAGAAAACAAATTTAATTATATATGAGATAACGATATATAAATTTTTTATATATTAAGAACAATATTGAGAGAAAAATTGCAAAAAAAGTTTTTGCGTGACATCTTTCCTATATATATATATATATATATATATATATATATATATATATATATAATAGGTGCTTTCAAAGATTCACTAAAAATGAAGCATATTAGATGAAAAAACTTTATAAAAACAAAGTTTTATTGCTAAAATCTTTATAAGAGGAAAGATTAAAATTTTTTTTTTTTTTTTTTTTTTTTTTTTTTTTTTTTTTTAGATAAAGATTATGTTTTAATTTCTTTTAGAAGCTTCAAAATTTTGTATTTTTGAAGAGGGAGGTAGGTGCTTCTAAAGAAATGCAATACCTAATGTTTAAAACTGAAAAATCTTACTTGGATCTTTTTATTTTATTTTTAAGTTTAAGCTCATAAATTAAATTTTAATTCTAAAGTGGACAACCTGGCCGAAAATCTGCTCCGAAGAGTAAGATAAAAAATGCAATAAAACTCTGATATAATTTAATTTGATAAACTTTTAATTGCTGGAATAAATAATTATTAAGGACATGAAGAAAAAAATTTTTTTCGTTTACTTATAAAATTTTGAAATAATTGTTTATATTTTTATTTTTTTATTATAATAATTCATAAAAGTGTTAAAAATATTTTAAAAACCTGTTATAAAAACGTTGTTGAATTTCTTTTTTACTTAAGAATTGATTATCATATTGCCTATCGAAAATTGAAAAGTTTAATAAAAATCATTCACCAATTTTACTTTTAAAATAATTAAAAAAAATTAAATTTTGGAAATTTTTATTACATATGGTGTTCCATAGGGGTCATAACAAGTTTCCGTAGAGGTCGTATTGTTTTTAGAAGTTAACAAGTGTTTGGATGAATTCCCCTTACGTCGAAAACTACACAAACCACACTTTGATTCTAATTTCATTCTTTTTTTATTAAATTAAAATTATTCTAAAAGAAATTTAATTTTTCAGAAAGCATATTAATAATTTAAGATAAATATGTAATATCTAAACATAAAAATATTTAATATCTCAGAAAAATATTAATAAATAACATAATATAACTTAGTTCAGTTATTTTAATTTAATTCTTTCTTTTAAAAGAAATTTAAATTTTTATTTATTCAGAAAGCATATTTTATTTTTATTTATTCAGAAAGCACAGTCTGGCTATAAATCTAAACACAAATTCTATAAAATATTATACTTGCTAAAAATATAATGTTAAATTTTTAATTTTACTATTTAGTTAAACAACAAAAAAAAATTTAAATTTCCAAATGTTATGTTTTAAGCTACATGAATTTTTTTGTCACTTTCGGTCACCATCCAAATGTCATTCACACCTGCTACTTGTCAATACATAATTTATCGCTTGCTGACAAGAGGTTTACCGTCAGTAAATAGTGATTTTATTTCGTAAATTTCCTGACAGTAAGCAGTTAATACTTGTTTGAAATCAGATAAAGGTAAGTTTCAGTTATAAAAATCAATTTAAATAACGTGTCAAGGAGGTATATTTTTTTTGTGCAAGATTTTTAAAACAGAAATTTAGCTACTGTTTACACAATGTGTTGATTATTCAATAATGGCGGTAAATTTAAAAAAAAATTTTTTTCAGCAGTTAAATTTGTGATTCCGAGCAATATAATTTCGGTTTGAACTAAACCAGGGTATTTTGCTTACTGTAATTAGTAAATTTGATCTCTTGGCTTTCAATTAAAGCTAAAATTAAAGCTTCAAGAAAACATTTTTATTTTTAAAAATTAAATTTAAATTGAGGTATCGAAAATGAGCAGTGATTTTTGTAGGTACCTATTATAGGGGCTTGCACCTAATTTGCATATTTCTAGAACTTTTAGAACTCTCTAGATTTTACTGGAACATTCTGGCATCTTCCAAACGTTCTATTTCTAATTTCCTTATTTTTACAACTACTTCATGAATTAAAACTTTCTTGGAATAACACTTAGGACCCAATAGAATCCATTACTATAACTTTTTATACATTATTAATATTATTTTTTATATATAAATGCATCCTCATAACAATGACCTAAAACAATACGGTTGAGATTAATAACTATGTGAGTTGTTTTGGTGATATTTTTCAATGGTCACCCAAAGCAAATATTATTTTATTTCTGCTCTTGGTTGTGCAATGTCCAGTTGTATTATATTTTATAATTAAAAATTACTTTATGATTGTTCATTTGCAACCTGAAGTAGCTTTAAACCAGTTAATAGTGTAATATTGCTTCATAAAATCAGCACACAAAAATGAAACCGGGGAAAGGAGGAGAGAGAGAACTGCCTGCCTAGCCTCAGGTAAAAAGAGGTTGGTTGTGTATCTGATCCTGTAGCAACAGCAGCCAAAACCAGCCCTTGACACAGTCAGCAGCAGCAGTTCACAGTTAAACCAGCCACCAAATCAGATCCTTGACATGGCCATCAGCTACAGAAACAGTGGAAACCAGCTGTTGACACAGCCATCAGCAGCAGCCTCAACAACAACAACAACAACAGCAGCAGCAAGCTAGCCATCATCATCTTCAGCTGTTGCTACTCCTGGAAGCTCCAACAGACTGCCTTTGACTACATTCTCACCATAAGTCTCATCTTGCTGCCCTGATAGGTTCTTTTCAGGTCAAAATCTGATGACTTCCAACGCGACCATCCAGGGAATCTTTTTTTTTTTTTTTTTTTTTTTTTTTTAATCATATCACCCCAAGCAAGGCGATAACGCCACTGATGCGCAGGGGGTCACGTAAGGGTAAAAAGAATGGAAAACAGAAAGCCGGAAACCACATCCTAAACAGGAAACAAGGGATGAGCCTCTTCACCTGTTCAATAGATGTGGGTGGAGTGTGAACTGGGCGATAGTTTAGTCTATCTACTCCAATTGAAAAAAAAAAAAAAGAAGAGTGAAAAGATTGGAAAAGAGAAAACTGGAAACCGCATCCTAAACAGGAAACAAGGGATGAGCCTCTTCACCTGTTCAATAGATGTGGGTGGAGTGTGAACTGGGCGATAGTTTAGTCTATCTACTCCAATTGAAAAAAAATAAAAAAAGAAAAGAGTGAAAAGATTGGAAAAGAGAAAACTGGAAACCGCATCCTAAACAGGAAACAAGGGATGAGCCTCTTCACCTGTTATTACCTAAATTCTTTTTGTGTCATTTGTTCCTTGTAACTTTGATTTTTACCATTAATAAATTTGACATAATCTTATTTCTTTGTTTTCATTATCCTTGCCTTTGCCGTGTTGTTGCCTCATTTTTTAATGTTTGTAGGCAATCGGCTACTATAAACACTGTCTCTCCTTACAACAGTGTTTTTATGAAGTATTGACAATTTTCTGATTAGACTTATGTTTAGGAATTTTTTTGTAAAGGGGACATAACTAACAATTACATGACATCTATATCTATAAAAGTGACGAGGGTGGACGTTGTATAAGTATTTGCTTGTTTGATAGATTCGACTTAGTGTCTGGATTTTGCAATCTATCTTGACGAGAGTTGCGCTCAGATGTAGATCAAAATTTTAAAACGCTAACAACACCTTGAAATTTTTCAGAAAGCCAAATTTAGGGGTAGAAAAAGATATATTATCATCCCACAAAGTCAGGGATCAGTTTATGTATTGATTATAATATAGAATCGCTCACCTCACTTTATATTATGTATATATGTTGCCCCTTCCCCTCCCATCCTAGTTCAATAGAGACATTCTGTATTGTTAATGTTTGTTATCTATATCTATAAAAGTGATGAGGGTGGACATTGTGTAAGTATTTGCTATGTAAATTCATCATGTTTTTTATTATTATTATTATTATTATTCTTTAAACTACCCGAGTGCAACCGGGCTAAACTACTAGTTATCTAATAATTGTTTTTAACTACCTAGTAATTTTAATATTCTAAGCAATTTATTATTTTATTGAATATCAGGTACTTTGACATTATAGTTTAACTTATGAAGGCACTCATTGAGGAAATGTTAAAAAATTACCAATAAACTTAAACTTCACTAGTTACCACTTTTATTTTCCGATAATGTTATCTTTGGACAACCGTATTTACAAAAATTGACATTCATACACATAAAATAAATTCAAGATTCTTTTTAAAATATTATAGGTCATTGAATTGTAGTAAGTTTTTCCATCTATGATTAGTAAATACAGTCTTAATTTAATAATGACATGACTTGACCACTACAAATTAATACAGAATTTTAAAAGTTTATAAATTATTCTAATTAAAGTATTTTTCTTGGGACAGGAGTATCTAATATATTTTATACATAAAAGCTTTTAATGTCTTAGTTTTATTGCATTGTTTTTTAAGATTCAAAGTAGATTTTCTGTAATTGGGGAGGGATCCTGTTAGACTAGATTCTTCGAGGACTTGTTCTTAAACATTAAAAGAACCTAAAAGAATTTCTCAAAATTTTATAAAATTAAATAAGTGAAGGTTAACAGATGTAAGAAAAAAAAATTGCCTTGATTTTCTAAAACAAAAAGAAAAATTTAAAAAATAATTTAATTTATGGATAAGTCCTGAAAGTTTGATTAAAATTCAACAATTATGACTTTTGAAAGAATTTTCAAATCAGTGTGTTTTGCACCCAAGCCTAAATTTTCCATATGGTCTCTCAATTGAATTGACACAAGAAAAAAAATTTTAACCAAAATTTTGGACATTCTAAAGGATAAAAAAATACAATTTAAATTTAATAATCAAAAAATCTTTTGGTCTTTCCTCTTCTGAATATTTTGATGATAAAAGATTGTTTTTATTATGTTTGTGCCATTTTCAGATACGCTCTTTTTTCAGCAAATATTTGGACTTGGAGAGACTTATAGTCTGGTTTTACAAATAGATTTTTTTTTCTCTTATGGTCTGACATGAATTTTTACCAAGTTGTGATAGTATCATTCTTAATGTTTCCGAGGTCAAATTGAGGTTATCAAGTTGGAGTTGGTCAATAAGATAGTTGGTTGCTTGGTTACTGGGTCAGGGATGTGGTATCAGGTTAACCAGAGGAATTGGTATTATTAAGGCACACTTAATTTTTTTTTTTAATATTTGTGAATAAGTGAGAATAAACAAAACTTTTTTACTTGAGGCAATTAAAATGAAGAGTATACTTGAATTAGGTACCTTCACAGAAATGCAATCAAAAATTTTAAATTAATTTTTAAAAATAAAAAATTTTCTTAAAGCTTTTATTTTATTTTATTTTTTACTGCATTTGAAATTGCTAAAAATCAGCTGATTTTAGCCATCTGTCATCACAATGTAATTCTC
Organism: Ascarosepion bandense; assembly: GCA_037127315.1. NCBI lineage: Eukaryota > Metazoa > Mollusca > Cephalopoda > Sepiida > Sepiidae > Ascarosepion > Ascarosepion bandense. The sequence continues at coordinate 445,323 of JBBBDQ010000160.1, read as the reverse complement.
TTTATTAAAAATAGGTCAGTCAGTTAAGTGCCATAAGTGCTTGGGTGATCATGTCTCGAAAGAGACATGACTGACTGGGCAGAAAGATTATCCTGCAGTAGGTTGCCATTGCTTTCTACGGTAGACTGGTTGCCAGCCAAGGCTATAGAACACAATCTGTCCTGTTATTTAACCCATAACTGGAAGGAAGAGGTGGAAGAATACCTTTTTTTTTTTTTTTTTTTTTTTTTTAATCATTTCACCCCAAGCAAGTCATTCCATTGCTACTATTGTGCACATGGGGCTACATAGGGGAAGGTAAAGAGGAGTGGTTAGGTGTAGGAAATGTCAGAAGGAAGGTGATAGATGGGTAAGGATACCAAGGATGAGGGTTGGGCAGATGGGAAGAGTGTTTGAAAGAATGGGAGCTAGTTAGTGTGTTAGGAGGTGTCTATTGACCTTACATTTAAACTCCTGGAGATTGTAGCCGCTGGGGAAGCAATCATGTGGAAGGGAATTCCACAGTCAGGAGGTGCGAGAAAAGAAACTGTTGGAGTAGAAGTTGCGGTTGCATTTTATCGGTTCCCAAGGGTATTAGCGTGTAAGTGAATGCAATGAATTCAACTGGAATTCGAACTCAAATGAATAAAAATGGCCCAGAACTTAATAAAAATGAACTAACTTTTTTTTTTTAATCAAAATGTTTGTTATTATCAAGAGGAAAGGTCAAAGTAATTTTTAATTATATTAAAAAATTTTTGAATCCCTTCTAACATGTTCGAAATTTTGGTAAAAATCTTGTTTTGATTTTAGTTAACAGATAACCAATTTGTTATGAAAGTTTACAATGGAAAATGTAATATTACGTAACTCATTTTTTTTTTCCAGTGACAAACACATTAATTCGAAAATTATTGGAAAAATCAAATAATTGTTGGATTTTAATGAAACTTTCAGGATTTATTAACAAATGAATGAAATTATTTTTGAAATCATTATTTTTAAAAAATCTTGGTCAAAATATTTTTTTTTTACATCTGTTAGACGCAAATTCATGAAATTTTAAGAAATTAAATTTTGTTGGGAAAATTAGCTTTGTTAGTTAAATGCAGGACTCATTGGGAATGTAAATCATTTGTTTTCTTTTTTTTTTCAACATTTTGTCTTTATTTCTGAAAATTTGCTTCCAATAGTAAAATTAAAAATGCAATAGAACTATGACATTAGTTAATGTGATAAGCTTTTAATTGCTTTAATAAATAATATATATTCAAGACATTATAGTCTGAAGAAAATTTTTTTCGATTAATAATGAAATTTTAAAAGAATTGTTTTCATTTTTTTCTAATTATAATAATTTATAAAGTTTTAAAAATATTTAAAAAATACTTCAAAGATTTGTTGCTGTTAGTTTATTAACTTACTAAGTGAAGATTATATTTACTAATCAAAAATTGAAAAGTTTGATACAAATTACTGTGCCTTTGTATTTTTAAAATAATTTATTTTTTTTGTATTTGAATTTTTTGTAAGTGAATTCGTTGCATTCACTTATGCACAAATACCCTTGGGAAAGGTATTAATCCATCTCTTTCCTCCAGTTATGGGTTAAATAATAGGACTGATTGGGTTCTATTGCTTTGGCTGGCAACCACTCTACCGCAGAAAGCAGTGGCAACCTACCGCTGGATAATCTTCTGCCCAGTCTGTCTCGAAAGAGACAGAATCGCCCAAACTGATTGACAAGGCCCAAGAACTACTCATTATTATAAGGAGGTAAGAATTGCAGATTTTGAGGATATGAATAACAGTTGACCTTAGGTTTAAAGAGGTTAAGATGTTAGTGATGAAGAAATGTTCTCTTTGGAATCTGTTCTACAAATCAGTGGCTCTTGCAAAGAAACTGTTTGGATGCAACATCTTGTGACCATTAAAAATAAATTTAAAATTATTATTAAAATTAGTTATACTATCAGAAATAATTATCGCAATTATAAATATGATTCACCCTTTCTAAACCAATGAGAACCAACTCCACTCCTCTTTATGCACAAATACTTGACACCCTCAATATTAGTGAACCAGATTTCTTCCTTCCTCAGATCACAACAATTATTTTTATTTCTGCTTAACACTCATAATTAAAATTTGATTTAAGAAAATTCCAGATTTTTTTTTTTAATCTGGACACTCACTATATACATATAAAAAAACATACAATAAAGACTATATATTATTTACTCAATACTATTGTCTCTCATACCACATAACAACCACAATTTTTTTTTTTACAACCAAATTATCTGGATACTCACTACACATATAAAAAACATACAATAAAGACTATATATTATTTACTCAATACTATTGTCTCTCATACCACATCACAACCACAATTTTCTTTTACAACCAAATTATCTGGATACTCACTACACATATAAAAAAACATACAATAAAGACTATATATTATTTACTCAATACTATTGTCTCTCATACCACATAACAACCACAGTTAACCAGATAATAAATAATACTTATTTTATTGTTTCCTTGTCTTGCTGTTTCCCATCTACTATAAGTATTTTCATATGTATAAATGTTAGGGGATTTATAATTATTTATCCAGATATACGAAGGGAATGAGGATAATTTGATCTTGTGTATGTGGTAGGCTGTGTCTTAGTTCCACCAGTTCAGACATTTGAAGCTAAGAAATGTTACTTATCAGAAAATTTTCCATGGAAATGGCAATTGACTTGTGACATTTCGTCTCTGGGAAAGGGGTTGTAAGATGGAAAATAATTACTTCTCAGGCTGTATAACTGTTTTTGAACTCTGGAGGAGAAAATTGAGTAGCACCAGCCCAGGTATGATAGCATTATTCCATTTTTGATCAAGAGATGACATTTTCTTGACCTTTGTGATCAATATTTACAAATTAGAGTAGGGCATCATACTGTGGTTAGTGAATTGATTGGTTTCATTGCTTGAATTTGTGTATATTTGTATTACCGTTGCAAGGTAAACATCTGTTAACTACCTAGACTTTATAAATTTAAGTGTAGTACTAGATTGGCAGCAAGGTCCCATCATTTTATGGTCGGAATGACTAGATGTAACTATAGGTTCTATACTTGGAGTTTCTTACAGTTCTTGATTGTAGAACTCTTTTAGCTACTTGCTTTTTAGTCAACTTTGATCATCAAAACTTTTAATTTGTAATTTCTGTTCTTTTATTGTTCTCTCTCCTTAATAATGTTCTCTTTTTTTCATATTCTCTAACTCAGTAATCCCATTGTGTCTTTGTGGTTTTATTGCCTTGCTTGGGTGAAATGATTAAAATAAAAAAATAATGTTTGTGTGTATTTGTTGCCTGAAAAAGTTACAATAAGTTGTTACTACTTGATTGAAGGAATCCTGGTATGTTTTGTATTTTTGTGGGGAAGAATGACTCAGATTGATTAATTTTTTTTTTTTTTTTTTCTTATCAAGCTTTTGTGGGTTATTAAAAGATAAATTATATTTTGGATTGTAGGAGCTTGTTTACAATATCCAGTGTTCCCAAATACTGACCAGACTTGACACTTAAATTTTGGTGAATGAACAAGAACTGTGTTTTCAGCATGATCTAAACTTATTTTATAAATGGAACTTTGTGTGTGTGTGTGCGTGTGTGTGTTCCTCTATTACTTATAGACTCCGAAACGGCTGAACTGATTTTCTTGAAAATTTACACAGCTGTACTGTAAGTGTCTGCGAGTGTTCTTAGCTAGGTTTTGTGTTGAGGTACCCCCGATAAATATAAAAAATCAATAATCAAAAAAATCAGGTTATAGAAGGAGTGGTCCGATTTTAATCAAATTTGATATACTCATAGACAAAGACATGAGAAACGATATTCAGAAGTTTCAAGGTTGCAGTTCTTACAATAGTGCAGAAAATCGATAATATATATATATAAAAGGCAAGATGTTTGTGTGTGTGTCTGTTTATCTGTCTGTATGTTCTTTATACAAATCCACAATTTTTATCCGATTCTCACCAAACTTCAAAATTTGACTTACATCCATTAATTTTTCTTTCAGTCTATGGTTTTGCTTTAACTGGAAACAACTATTGCTTTTTAGTCTTTCGTGGCAACGTTCAAAGAGTCTCAGCTGCTGGACCATGGATTAGTTTTAAAGCTTTCATTACACCTGAGCATCACCGAGCTATACTGCTAGTTTGACTATAAGTGAATACCTTGGATAAATGATCTTCAGTGCTGTTTTTAATAGAAAATATTGTTATTTGGTTAATTCTTTGCTGTGAAAATTTGCTTTTGTTATCACATGTTTGTAAAAACTCCATTTAATTTAAAATTTTTTTTTAAATTAGTCTTCAAAAAAATGATAATGATCATTAAGTGTGAGCATGTATATATAACCTAGATTGGTTGTCAATGAAGGCTATAGGGTCCAGTCAATCCTGCTATTTATCCATAGCTGGGAAGAGAAGAGATTGATTCATGCCTTACCCAATGATATTTGTTTGAAAGTAAATTCTTGTTCTGAGCTGTTATCTATTACATCAGCTGCACATCTAAGCTCAAAGCACCTGGTATTCCTAAGTAATGACTTATATAGATATCGATCAGGATTGACATTTGTTTTATTTCAGAAATTGTCTGAGAACTGGTCTTTCAATGTGATGTACACTACCAGCCATAATTATTAGGCCACCTCAGTGTTTTTAAAAAATGATATATTTCATACTATTTTTTATTATTTATTGCCAAGTGAATAATTGTAAATGAAAATAGAATGGTTCTTTTGTTAATACTGCACAATAACATGTGCATCAAATGAATTTCTAAATATTTAATAATTACCTATATTGCAGTTTCATCAATGAAAGAATGTAGAAAATTTAGGGTGAATCAGATGAGTTCATCTTTGCTTCCTTGCCTTGAAAAATTTTGCAAAGTAATAATAACAAAAGAACCATTCTGTTTTCATTTAGAATTATCCACTAAAAATAGTATGAAATACATCATTTCTTTTAAAAAACTGGGGCGGCCTAATAATTATGGCCGGTAGTGTAGCTGTAAATTGTATTCAAATTCTAATTGAGTTTCTCATTCCAAGTTGTTATCCATTATATCACTAAGCTTACAGTACTTAGTGTTTCAATATAACATGTCCATAAGCTTCAAAACTCAAAATCTTAAAAAAAAAAAGGCCTGGTGGATGAGATTGTTATAGGAGCCAACAGCCAACATGCAACTTTTTCTCCTTCTATGTGCCCTGTCCTTTCAGGATGTAGGTGATCATGGCTTTCTATGTCTCCCTATCCCTGGTGGCTCATATAGTATGTTTTCTCCTGTTACACCATGCAGCCTTAGTTCTGTCATCCTCTAGCTCAAGCCCATAAATCTAGAATATAAATGTATAGAAACTAGCATGGTCACAAAATGAGGGATCAGTTTATATATTGATTATAATATAGATTTGATCCCCAACTTTATATCCATATCATAATTTCTTATAAACAGTTGGCATATATATTCTTCTATGTGCCTTGTCCTTTCAGGATGTAGGTGATCATGGCTTTCCACGTCTCCCTATCCCTGATGGCTCTTAGCACACCTTCTCCTTTTGCACCTTCTCCATCATCCACCTGATCAGGTCCTTCAAATATGTTATTCGTTGCTTTTCCCTGTTTCTTTTTCCCCTCTATCTGGCCTGTTAGTATCAAGTTCTCCAAGCCCTCCTTCCTCATTGCATGTCCCAGGAACTTTAGCTGTCTCTTCCTGATGCTCAGTATTAATTTCCTTTTTGTTTCTATCCTTTCCAAAACTTCATCATTGCTCACATGCTCGATCTACGATATTCACAGCATCCTTCTGTAAAACCACATTTTAGTTGCTTCAAGTTTTTTCTTCATCTTTGATGATATTGTCCAGCATTCACTGCCACATTGAAGAACTGATATCACATAGCAATCCAGTACTCTCTTTGTTTCTAGCAAAATTATCTTGTTTCTTATTACTTTACTCAATTTCTGGAATGCTTCCTTGGCCATGCCAATTTGCCTTCAGATCTCTGTGTTGCACTTTCTGTCTTCTGTTATAACACTTGCCAGGTATTTAAATTTTTGTACCTTTTTTTTTTTTTTAATCATATCGCCCCAAGCAAGGCGGTGACGCCACTGAGGCGCATGGGGCTACTTAAGAGTAAAATGATTGGAAAAGAAAAAGTCGGGAACCACATCCTAAACAGGAAACAAGAGATGAGCCTCTTCACCTGTTCAAAAGACATGGGTGGAGTGTGAACCGTGCGATAGTTAAGTCTATCTACTCCAATTGAGAACAAAAAGAAAAGAAAAAGTGAAAGATTGGAATTTCCGATCTGTATTTGACATATTGGGTTGCCCTTTTTACTGATGACATGCAACTAGGACATGTAAAACTCTGTTTTGAAAATAAAACCTGTGATTGTAGCATCTTGTAACACAGAGTAGTGCACCAGTATAGAACATGCTTCTATGATAGTGTGTATTGCAAACCATTCACTTGTACATGTTATTTACCAAAAACTTTACTTAAAAGTCATCCATTGTTCTTGATAGGAGAATTCATCCAAATATATATGTATAAAGTCACAAGTCATCAAGAATAAGAATTTGAATATATTGGACTTCAAAGAACACTTGAGCATACAAGATTATACATTGTCTCTCAAAAGCTTTACCTAAGGTCTACTTAGCATAGTTACATAGTTGTGTTTATTCAACACCCATATAGCCTACAGGTAAACACAAATATGCCTGAGCAAGAATCTGTAACCCAGTCTCGTCAGGCAGTACCTTTAGCCATGAAATCCCACTTTCAGGAACTGCCATAAGTTTAGATCGTCCCACACCTACAGATAGGCCTTCCTCAGATCCAGCAATGATACGTTTGACTCTTTCTGACACCACTTCCTGAACTTGTTCTCACATGCACCAACATCGGCTGTGTAAGCCTCTATGTATAGACTGAGCTCACGGTAGTCCATAACTGGTTGCACCTTTTAACTTGTTCTGTTGTACCACTACCATTAAAGAGATCAGACCTTTGGGAGGTCCAAGCTTTTGGTTGGAGTACGGGATAAACCAGCCATCTTTGATCCAGGCATCAAGCTCTTGTTCATATGCAGCCCTAACATTTGCAGGTACAGGGTATTCTGTGATGCCATTCCATAGTTTGGTTGGCATCTTATTGTCTGTCTATTTCCACTACATGGTCCAGATTTTCTGTTGTTGATCGAACTTTAGCAAACTAGTGTGCTTGGAAACTAACAAATGGCCATTATAACATCATCTTTATTGGTTAATGTCTGTTTCCATGCTAGCACGGGTTGGACAGGGTTTTTTTTGAAGGCTCTGTAATTGGAGCATCATAAAAATATTGGAGTAAGTTTTACAGCTGAATGCCCTTCCTAACACCAACTAGTTGAAGAAACTGGAAACTCACTGTTTTTCAGCAAGACACCATCTCTAGGAAGATTACCTACTAAGGTTAGAGAGTTCAGCCTACCCTACTCTATATAGCAGGTGTAGAGGTTTTTATTTCAGAGATTTCCTTCTCTTAGACAAGTTGCTATCCAAAGATAAAGACTCTTATACAGACTAACTTTTTTCTTTTTCTCTTAAATGACTCTAGTTTGTGGGTTAACTATTTGCCCATAGCTGGGGCCCAAACAGGTGCTACCACCCCAGATCAGGATGGACCTGAAAACAACAGCAATTAATAGATGGTTCCACTCTTCTCTAAACCTCTCAATCAGAGGCCTTGCTGCCAGATGTAGTTTAACATCATACCTAGAATTTTATATAAAAGTTCAGTCTTTGGCAAAAAAAAAAGGAATATTCACCAAAAAAGAATGGCTAAATTAAGAGAGAGCACAATATAGTTTTCAGAGAACGAAAATGTAGGCAAAATTAAGATGTAAAATATTTGAAATGCTGACCTTTGTGCAACCATGGTTTCTACCAGGATAGTTTCATCAGGCAGTCACACACACACACACACACACATAAAGCAAGGGGACTTGAAAAGTTCAATTCATATATTAAAATTGAATCAAACATCAGAATTTTGGGGGGAAAGAAAGGTCTTTGTCATCTAAAGTTGAGTATGAAGCAAAGATCTTTGCTTTGTCTGTCAAGGAGGATATGACCTCGGGGTCATTTATAATAGTGAACACAGCTGTTTTACTTCTGTTCATAATTTGGTTAGTAATCCTCTAGAATTCGCTGGATTTAGTTTTTCTTTTCAACCTTGGCCTGGACAGCTCATGCATCACGGCACTGTGTCTTTTCTAGAACTCACTTACAGTGGTTGTAGATGGTTTTGAAAGAATTAAGGGCCAGACTACACCATTCCTTGTGATAGATTCTGAAGTAGTGGTTCCAGTGAGCTATGGCTACAGCACATTCAGGGGGTGAACCAAGACTGTTTGGGTTTTGCTGAAGTTTTGGGAGAGTATAAAATACTCCATTCCAGAAAGGATCTATTTTGAGGGCAGCAGTTTTGGAGGCAGCATGTTTGAAGAAGGTTAGGAGAGGAGCTTCCATCATATAGGAGTGAAAACTATTCTAGTCTGCCTTCTCATAGTGAAAAACCATTCTATGGAATGGAAAATCAGTCATTGATTTGGAGTCAATCTGGACACTGATTGGGGAATGATCAGACGTACAAATGAGGTGAGGGGTAAAATTTTGCTGTGCATTTGTCAGGGCAGAAAGTTAGAAAAAGGTTGAGTGTTTACTTGCTGTCCTGTCACATCTGGGACAGGAGTGAGTTCTTCAGTGATCTGGGCCAGATCATAAGTGATGGAGAAATCTCTGCAATATCTGCCTTCCTTTTCGGTTTTGTTAGAGTGGACTAACCAGTCTTTGTCTTGAACATCGAATTCACCACATATGTGAAAGTTGGCCAATGGAAATTCAGTGAGGATATTGTCAATACTCTCTGATATTTGATTGAAGATTACTGACCCTTCATCCTGAGAACGATACAGAGCAAAGATGATTGTGGCACTCTGGATAAGTGCCATGTGGAAACATATATGGGAGGTTACATTCCTTGTTTTTAGTCTCTGCCACAAGCAAACCTGTCCTTGGTGTAAGCACCAAGCCTGTGGCTGTGGTGATTTAGGTGGTCGTATTTTGTTATAATAGGTGAGTAGCTCAGGACTGTGAGCTCTTGCAATAGAATTGAGGCATTGATATCTGTATCAGACAGGAACAGGAGGTTACGTTTAGATTGAAGATGGAGCTTTACTACTAGAAAGTTGGAATGTAGACCCATTACATTGGTATTGGAAATGGTATACTTGAGGTCTTTCTTTTAGGATGGGTTTGATAACTTTCTTTGTTTTCACTTTTATTGCTTTCACTGTGACTAGTAGGCAGTAAAACAGACACTCATCAAAGATGTACACACAAATAAGCTGGGTTGACACGCCGGAAGATACTTTATACTATAAAATACTCATTGAAGAAGTAAATTACTGAAAAGTATCTGAAACTCACCTTAATTTGTGATACTCCTCATGCCAATAACATTTCCACCGAGCTTCTCTACAGCATATGATTTCATTTAATTTATTGTGTTCCTCTCGAATTTATATTTAAACTGGGGTCATAAGGAGAGAATGTGCACCGTTTCGGGGCCTTCCTCTCAACGGTTTCACTTGCACACCGGCCCCACTCACTAATGTGAGGCCCCATTATAACGATATACATATATGGATATTATATATGAATATATACATATTATATATGTATATAGGTGGTCCTTTTTATATTAAAAAAAAAAAGGCAGTAACTTACAAGTTCTTATCGGAAAAAAAAATATGTTTGATGAGTTGAGTTTCTATTTTTAGATTTATCCTTCTCTTAAATTAAGTTGCATAATGGTTGAAATAGTCACCTGTTATCCACTGGTATTCAATATGATTTGGTGTTCAGTGTAATTACAATTCTTACAATTATCTTTCGGTGTCTTACAATTATCTTTCATTTCCCTCCTGACCAATTGTGCTTTAGTAAAAAAAAAAAAAGAAAAAAAGTTTACTGAATGCCGTAAACATGTTCAAAATGTATAGCAATATTAAAAAAAAAAAAATTTTGCTTTGCTTGTTGTAACTCCCCTTTAGACTATAGGTTGGTAGTCTTATCACAATAGATGTTGCTGTTGTGGTTTCCTTGAGCAAGTAGGTTTTTACTGAGTAGAGTTGCTAGTCCCCTGTCCCAACTAAATTTTCAATTTAAAATTCAGGACTTATTCAAAAATGTAATGAAATCATCTTAGGAATTTTTTATTTTATTTTTTTATTTTATTTATTTACTTATTTTTTTTTAGAAAACCTCGTTATTTATTTAATTGTTTGAAACTTCAAGAAACTTTTTGAACTGCCTAATGTTTATATATTTGTTATGCACAGAACTCCTTGGGAAATTTAAATCATCAATTTTCTTTTGTCAAACAAGACCCTCAGTTACTGAAAATCTGCTCTGAATTCTAAAATATAATAAAAGTACGACATTGTTTAATTAGGAAAGCTTTTAATTGCTTTTATGAATAAAATAAATTAAGGACACTATTGTCCAGCCAGTTTTGAATTGATTGTTAAGAAAAGCCAGAGATTCCAGTGTATCTTATTATTAAATAATAAGGTAGCATAAGCTACCTTATTATTTTACCTCTAGCTACGGTGAGAAATAGATTTATACTTTTTGACAAGTATTTGGGTAAAAGCAAACACAATAGTCTCAGCTGGAATAGAATATAATATACCAATTCTACATTTCATGCCAATAACTGCTATACTAACAAGCACATCCTGCTTTTAAACATTTGCCCTGACCTAATTTACCAACAAATGTTCATGCAAATAAAGATAGATATAGATAATTATAATAATAATTATAACAATGTCATAAAATAGTACTTTTATACAAATTATAAATATTGTTAATTTGGTATAAATTTTATTAGTAAAGATATATTTTTTTTTTTAATGCAATGAGAATGATGGTCATGTAATTGTCAATATTCAAGGAAAACAAATCCTGCTTATTTAAAAATTTGTTCAACACTGATCATGCTAACCCACTGAAGTTATTTGAAACACATTCTTAAAAAAAAAAAAAGAAATCCATAAAACAAGCAAAATATTCTTGCTCAAGTTGCTTGGGTTACAAAAATATAAATGTCAGATATGCTTGTTCATATTTAAAATATTACTGAAACATTACTCAATAGACAACCCTTCTATTATCCTGCTATCTAAAAATAAGTCCCTGCGTGTGTTTGTAAATTTCAATTGTTTTGAAAGCCCTTCTTTTTATAAAATATTTATCAACCCTTTGTGGATTATTTAAACTGAAATATATTCTGACTTTTGCTTTTTTTTTTTTTTTTTTAAGTATTGCATTCATAATTTTTTATGAATGACAATGATTTCTTTTTTTAGATAAGTTATTATTTAACCCATAGCTTGGGGGAAGGATATGAATTCATCCCTTTCCCAAGGGTATTTGCATGTAAGTAAATATAACAAATCTAACTGGATAAAATGATAATAAAGTTAGTATTTTCTAGCATAGAAAAAGAAAAAAAAACTTTGTAAGATTAATATTTTAAAAAATACTTTTGTCATTTAATTTCTTTTCCGTTATGCAAAGCTCATTAATGAAACTGTTTTATTAACTCCTTGCAGAAAAAAAAGAAAACAACAAACTACCAAACTCTTTATAAATGTTTTATTACTTTCATTTTACATGGTAATGGCTTAAATTAGATATTCATGATGGAAAATTACATTACCATATCATCTGAGAATAATCATACCTGAATATACATGGGAATGGAACTTGAATTAAAATTTGAGTTAGCTTAAAGTGGTTAAAATTTAGAAATAAATTCCGTCTGGAAAGGATTATTTTTTTGTTTAGTGAGATTCAAACATAAGCGTCTTGGTCAGAAAGTGAATGTTCTAACCACATGGAGAGAAGTATACTAGTCAAAATAATTCATGAAATTTAGGCAAGATGATAAAAACCAGAGAAAACAAACTGTAGTGATGAAAGCAACAAAGATTTAGATAATACTAGTTGGAGCAATTTGCATAATAAGAATACCTCTGAGAAAGTAATGCAATCAGTAGAAAATTAGTAGAAAACTCATAGAACGTAAATTTTCTTAATTTTAATTATTTGTTGAATATTTTTATAGTATTTCTTTCAGTAAATTATGATTATTATTAATTTTCACTTTTTATCTTAAATTTGAAATATCTACAGTGAGTTATAAAATTATCTGTATTATACAAACAATTTTGTTTAAAATAAAATTCAATTCTCAGATTGAAAGGGGTGTAAGACAAGGATGTGTCTTTTCACTGGATCTATTCAACTTGTACATTCTGAGGACCTTGGAAGTTATGCCAGGATTCGTCATCGGAGGCCACAATTTAAACAACATAATGTATGCAGATGGTACAGTGCTGATAGCAGACACGGAAAGGAAACTACAAAACCTTCTACAGAAGGTAGCTGAAGAGAGCGACAAGAAAAAACTACAAATAAACTGCAAGAAAACCGAATACATGGTCATCAGTAAAAAGAAGAGCCCAAAATTCCAAATACAGGTGGGGTATACTAAAATCAAGCAGGTACAAAAATTTAAATACCTGGGAAGTGTTCTAACAGAAGACGGAAAGTGCAACATAGATCTGAAGGCGAATAGGCATGGCTAGGGAGGAAACATTCCAGAAGTTGAGTAAAATATTAAGAAACAGGATAATTTCACTAGAAACAAAGAGGAGAGTAATGGATTGCTATGTCAGTTCTTCAATATGGCATTGAATGCTGGACAATATCATTGAGGATGAAGGAAAAACTTGAAGCAACTGAAATGTGGTTCTACAGAAGGATTCTGCGAATATCGTGGATTGAGCATGTGAGCAATGATGAAGTTTTGGAAAGGATGGAAACAAAAAGGAAATTAATACTGAGCATCAAGAAGAGACAGCTAAAGTTCCTGGGACATGTAATGAGGAAGAAGGGCTTGGAGAACTTGATACTAACAGGCCAGATAGAGGGAAAAAGAAACAGGGAAAAGCAACGAATAACATATTTGAAGGACCTGATCAGGTGGATGACGGAACGAGAGTTGCGTGGTGTAACAGGAGAAGACGTGCTAAGAGCCACCAAGGATAGGGAGATGTGGAAAGTGATGATTGCCTACGTCCTGAAAGGACAGAGCACACAGAAAAAGAATATTGAAACAAGTTGAATTTTTCATTTTATATATATGATTTTAGACATAGAATAAATTTTCATAATTAATTTCAGAAACTTAAATAAGATGATATTGCTTCTTTCATGTGCTGTGTACCTTCAGGATGTAGCAGATCATGGCTCTCTGTAACTTCTTTTTTGTCATTCTAAGTAACTTTTGACTCTTTACCATTCCTCTTTGTTCTTGTTCTGCTGTTTATTCACACAAGCTTAAGTAGGTTATTTGCCGTTTTCCCTGGTTACCTTCAGTATGTCTTGTGAGTATTAAGTTCTTTGAGTCTTCTCTCCTCATTATATATCCAAGCTACTAATACTCTTAATTAAAAAAAACAAATCTGGTATTAAGAGAGATCATCTGATTGGGAGGCATGTTTGAATGCTAATGTAAGTTTTTTTTTTTTAATCATTTCATTCCAAGTAAGATGCTTAGGCCACTATGATGTAAGGGTTTGTTTAGTGTGAGAGAATAAGAGAAAAAGAAGACATTATTAAAGAGCAATAACAATAAAGGAACGGGAATTAAGGAAATAGAAAATAACAATTGACATTGTATTTAAATTTTGAAGATCAAAGTTGACTGGAAAGCAAGTAGCCAAAAGAGAGTTCTAAGAGATGGAAACTGTTATCATAGAACTTATGGTTGTCACCAATCTAGTCATCATCATCATCATTCTGCGGCCTCGGCTGAGATAGAACTCACTACACCCTTCCAGTATTCCCTATTTGTCATAGCTCCTGTAAGGTCTTCCTTGGCGATAGATGTATCTCTATGTATCCTGTCTGGAAAGGTTAACTCACGAGATCGATTGTGAGATGATGGATGCCTCCATAATAGAAACTATGAAATAAGTTCATCTGTGGTACGTGCACAATGCCCAGCAAACTGGACGTCTCTTTTGAACTAAGGTTGATACTCTTGGTAGGTCTTCATATATCATTTCTAGAGTTGGGTGGTTTCGCCATGGAAGATCAAGTACTCTTCTGAGAAGATGAGTATAACATCCATCTAAACGGCACTATTGCTTTGCTGAAAGAGTCCAAGTTTCAGATCCATAGAGTAAGATTGGTTCAATAAGTGTGCGAAAAACTTGGATTTTGATCTTACGATCAAGATTGGATTTCCAGATCTTATCCATTTTGTTACAAGCAGTCCATGCTATGCCTTTTCTGATATCAATCTTTTTCAGAATTCTTGATGTGTGATCCTAGATATTTGTAGTTTTCAACGCGTTTAAGGATGTTATTCGAGACTATGTTCGAAATTCTTGGACTTTATGGCATACCAGTAGAAATCATTGCAGCCATTAAAGTATTGTATACAAACACACTAGCCACAGTCCTGATTCCAGATGGTGAAACAGAGCCTTTTGATATTCTAGCTGGTATTCTCCAAGGCGATACACTTGCACCTTTCCTTTTCATTATTGTAATAGACTACATCATCTGCATCTCTGTGGATACAATAAAAGAAAATGGACTCATGTATCAGCCTAGAAAAAGTTCACGTTACCCTGCACTTTATATTACCGATGCTGATTTTGCTGATGACATTGCGCTGTTGTCAGACAACCTCCTTAGTGTTCAGGCACTCCTGTTTTCTCTTAAGTCAGCAGCAAACTGTTCAGGGTTTCACCTGAATGAAACCAAAACTGAGTGTATGCCAATTAACATTTGCAGCAATCATGAAATTAAAATTCTCTCAAATAACATCCTTAAACGCGTTGAAGACCAATCTAGTACTGCACTTAAATTCATAAAGTTGATATACCATAGAAAAAAGTTCATCGGAATATTTACAGAAAAAGGCACAAGGAAACTATACTAAGGGACTGGAGCTTAAATGTCTGGACAGGATCAGTAGCATTGCAGATTCTTTTTATATTATCAAGAATCCCTAAATATATAGCAGAAACACCAGACCAGATGTGGTAGCAATATTCAATGAATGGTAAACTTATAAATGTGAAAGATAAATTTTGGGGAGAAAAAATGTCTAGCCTGACACAAAGAACCAACTTTCCTAATAGCAGACCTAGCAATTGATTCAGTATCTTGCCACTTCATGTCTGTGGGAAAATGTTAACCTGAGAATGTTAGATTTAATCTAAGGTGAAGCTGTAGAGTTCTTGTAGGTCAGCCAATATAAACAACTGGTGTATTCAACTAGGCCTCTTTGAATAAAAGAATAAATGGGGACTTGTGTTTGAAGTGCTCGGAATGAGAAATTGGGGAGCCGAGTTCAAATTCCAGTTGAATTCCTTGCATTCACTTATGCACAAATAACTTTGGGAAAGGTATTAATCTGTCTCTTCCCTCCAGTTATGGGTTAAATAATAGGACAGATTGGGTTCTATAGCCTTCACTGGCAACCAGTCTACCGCAGAAAGCAATGGTAACCTACTGCAGGATAATCTTCTGCCCAGTCAGTCATGTCTCTTTCGAGAGATGATCGCCCAAGCGTGTATCACATATGGCACTTGACTGAGTTTGAAGTGTTTCATTGAAAGCTTATCCATTATTTTTGATCTCTACTGTCTCTTTACAGACATAGATTGACAGCTTAAATAAAAGGCCAAAGAATAACAGTTAAAATGTAAAAACAAAATGTTTCAAAAGAAGTTCTTAATATTGGTTGAAAAAAAAAAACAAAAAAAAAACTTCATCTAATTAAAAACTGAAGCATAAGGTGGCTGCTAATAATTTAACTTTTTTTTTTTACATCTATTGCATATAAAATTTTTTATTGTTATTTGGTTTTACCTGTTTCTACGAAATGACACTGACAGTTTTGATGTGGACTCTTTTGTATAAATACGAGTTTAGCCTGGAAATACCAGTAGGTATTTTTCAATTTATAAAATAAGCATGCCAGTTCAAGTAAATTTGATTCCTTAAATTGGGCCATGGAGAAACTTATTTGGAAAATTTATATCTATAAAAATGATGAGGGTGGACGTTGTATAAGTATTTATTTGTTTGATAGATTCGACTTAGCGTCTGCATTTTGCAGTCTAGCTTGACGGGAGTTACACTCAAATGTAGATCAAAATTTTTGAATGCTAACGACACCTTGAAATTTTTCAGAAAGTCAAAATTAGGGGTAGAAAAATATATATTATCACCCCACAAAGCAAGGGATCAGTTTATGTATTGATTATAGTATAGAATCAATCACCTCACTTTATATTATCTATATCTATATATGTTGCCCTTCCCACCCTAATCCAATAGAAACATTCTACATTGTTATCTATATCTATAAAAGTGACGAGGGTGGATGTTGTGTAAGTATTTACTATGTAAATTCAACATATGTTTTTTATTTTTATTATTCCTTAAATTACCTGAGTGAAACTGAGCTAAACTGCTAGTAATAAAATAAAAAGAAATGCCGTATCAAGTAAGCCCTGTGCAGGCAATAATTTAATTGTGCCAACACTTGTTTTTTGGTGCACTAGAATATTTGTAGAATCGTGTGATAGTTTTGTTCTAGTGCATATTGATAAAAATGTTTAAGTATATTTACCAACAAGTGTGAGCATATTTGTGCATAAATTGTTTGTTTACATTAAAATTAGAATCTTTGTAATTTTAAAAACAATTTTTTTTTTTTTTCAGACATGAATTTGAAACAGTGTTTTATGGTACTTAGTTCATTATTTATAAGTCTATGCCTTGTACTGTTTGATTTTGTTGCAGTAGATGCATGTTGAAATCATGTTATAGTAGCTTAACTGTTACAGTTACTAACTCTATTTAGACTAAAAGCACTGGGAACAATATTTTTCACAAGGAAATGATAAATGTAAGGAAATGAATAAACAGAGGAAGTACTCTTCAATCCACATTTACCTTTGTACTACGTTTTCCGAGAATATACTATTCAACCTTATATCCGAGTCTGTGTTATCTTTCTATTGTCCTTCGGTCATAACAATGTGTTATTTATTTTAGTTGTTGAAAGTCTTGAAATGATATTTCTGTTATTTGATACAGTTCTTTCTTTGTGATTCTGTATCACCAGTCTGCTATGTTCTTCACAAAGGCCCACAGGCTTCACAGGCTTCACAGGCTCAAAGCCATTTTTAAGCAGTGATCTTAATTAAACAAAGTGATTGTATACAGCTGACAGTTTACATATTTCTGAACAGGTTTGATACCAGGCATGACGTTTGTATGAAAGTCTTGATCTGACAAGGCTGTTTAAGAACATGACTTGAGTTTTCATGTTTAGGTTTTCATTTTGTAGCAATTTAGCTTTTAATGAACACCAATGGCAATTAGGTTTTTAAAAATTGGCAAAATCAAAACATTTTCTTCAAATGTTTTTTTTTTTTTTGAGCAACCCACTACATTTTTTTTTTAATTATTTCATTGGTTCCATTTTGTATCTTTTATTACTTTTTATGTTAGTACTTATCCTTTTAGTGTTGAAAGATTATTAGATTACTGATGTCAATTTGGTTGGGTTCCTGGCTAAAAGCAATCTGACCGTACTGATGAGCTGTGAAACAGATCTGTCTGTGGATGACTACACACACACACACACACACACAATAGTCTTTATTATAACAGAGAAGATTATAGAATTTTTTTTGAGCAACCCACTACATTTTTTTAAAACTTTCATTGGTTTCATTTTGTATTTTTTATTACTTTTTATGTTTACACTTATCCTTTCAGTGTTGAAAGATTATTAGATTACCAGTGGGCCCATGCTGTCAAAAATTACATAAAAATGTTTACATTGATATCTCATCTAAAATGATGGCAACACATATATTGATATACCTACTACTGAGTACCTTACATTAAGATATAAGAAAGTATAAAAATAATCCAAACCCTAGAGTGTCACAGGAGGTAAATAAATATATATATATATATATATATATATATATATATATATATATATATAGCAGTCTTTATTATAATAGAGAGTGTCTGTGTATTGGGCATGTTTAATGATAATATATGTGCTAAAAAAGTCTACCTTCCTCCACCGAATGCCCATAGCCCAGAGGTAGAATCACCGACTGATGCCAATTCGGTCGGGTTTCAATCCTGGGTTAAAAAGCAATTGGAGTCTAACTACAATGAAACAAATCTGTCTGCGGATGACAATATACACACACACACACACACACACACACACACAAAGGTTTTTATTATAACAGAGAAGATTATAGTGTAGTTAATTTAGAATTAAAATTTTTTTTTTTTTGTTGCCTTATTGCTTTATTTGATAGCATATAGTCTATACCTCACTCCCACCAAATTTACAACAGTCAGTCAGTTAAGTGCCATACATGATACATGCCTTGGTCGATCATGTCTCGAAAGAGACATGACTGACTGGGCAGAAGATTATCCCGCAGTAGGTTGCCATTGCCTTCTATGGTAGACTGGTTGCCAGCCAAGGCTATAGAACCCAATTTGTTGTATTATTTAACTCATAACTGGAGGGAAAATACAGATTAATACTTTTCCCAAGTGTATTTGTGTGTAAGTGAATGTAAGGAATTAAACTGGAATTTGAACTCTGCACCCTGATTTGTTGTTCAGAGTCGATATCTACTGTATGACAACGCACATCACCTTTGGAAAAATTGATGGAATCACTTCACTTAGAGAATGTTCATTGAGGTCTTTTACTCTTCATACTGTATCTTTGATTTGTTTAAATAAACAAATCAAAGATACAGTGATTTTCAAAATTATTAAAATGGTTCAATAAAAATTATTTTGGGCATAATTAAATCCTCTCTATTATACATGGAAAAATGTGCTCATGAAAAGTAATATTCTTAAGATTATATTAAACCTGGAAAAAAACAGGATAAATTATTAAACCTGGAAAAGTAAAGGATAAGGTATTCTAGTGAAGCAAAAAAATAAGAAATTTCTTACTTAAAATATTGCAGATAAAAATAAGATTTTAATGCAATATTTTAAGTAAGAAATTTCCTAATTTTTACTTAACTAGAATATCTTGACCTTTACTTTTCCAGGTGTAATATAATCTTACAAATATTACTTTTCATGCATGCATTTTTCCATGTAATCTATGATTTTTCCAGGCATTGCTATTAATTTAATATAAAATTATTGCTGAAAATTGCATTCAAAAATATTTAAAAGAAAAAAAAATATCTGCAATTGATTAAAAAAACAAAAAAATTACATAATTCTGATAATCAATTCTGATAAAATAAGTGATAAGCAAAGTTTGATTGGCAATAATGATAAAAGATATCATCAGAATTTAAATGTTGAAAATTGCATGCAAAAATATTAAACAAAAATGTTATAAAGAATAAGATTTATTATTAGAAGTGTTAGTCATTCACTCACTTATGCACAGATGTTAGTTTTGCTTTTCAGACTTCACATATTTTGATGTAACTTTTTTTCTACTGAACCAAAATTTAAAAAAAAATATTAAAATATAGCTAAGGAGGTGTCCTATCTAACTCTGTAAACTATTTTAAATTTGGTTGAGAACTGAATTAGTGGTGAAGCTTGAAAGCTGCCTAGATTCACTCAATGTCAGACTTTGAAATTTATTAGAGACACCTGTGTGTGTGTGTGTGTGTGTGTGTGTGTGTGTGTGTATATAATGTTTACTAATAGATTCTGATTTTAGTTCTACATACTCACGCAGTAAGAAAGAAAAATACTGGATTTTAAAATTAAATACATACAGGCTAGGGTTAAATAGGGACTTAGGTGTTTTGAATCTTTATAAATATTTCAATAGCTAAACATTTTTTAGATAAACTTAAAAAATTTTCTTTAAAACAACATT
This sequence comes from Ascarosepion bandense, assembly GCA_037127315.1. Classification (NCBI taxonomy): domain Eukaryota; kingdom Metazoa; phylum Mollusca; class Cephalopoda; order Sepiida; family Sepiidae; genus Ascarosepion; species Ascarosepion bandense. Next base: position 425,204 of record JBBBDQ010000160.1, on the reverse strand, counting down.
TATAAGTATTGTTGAAGATAGGTTTATGTTTACAAATATTAAAAAAATCTGTCGCTTTCTGCGTCACGTGATGTAAACAATCTCTCGAATGCTCCTCGCGAAAACGTTTCTAATTTAAATTTTAAAATCATTTGTTTCTGATGAAAAGCCGAGGACGGTCTGAAATATCAAATATAATAATAGAAATAACTACTGTCAAAAAAAATACATTTTTAAACTTACAACTTTTTAGTAGTTTTTCATATATGTGCACATATATATATATATATATATATATATATATATATATATATATATATATATTTTTAATTCAGATACTTCAATCCAAGGGGAAAAAGCAGGAAGGTAAATTCCAAAAACCCCATCCTAATTAATATTAAAAAATTTTATTTTAATATTAAAAAATGATACAGGAAGAGAGCTCCATGTAATAAAATATTACAGAGCAAATATAAATTAAAAAAGGATTAATTCAATGATGTTGAATGGCCATTTCGATATGAAGATCCCCACGGGGGATAACACATCCCCTCAGCAACTGGAGAAAAAACCTTCTGCCATGCTCAGAGTTTTGTAATATTTTTGTTGTCTTAATGTTAGATACTCAATGGTAGGTACTCAATGGTAGGTACATCAATATATATGTTGCCATCATTTGAGATTGCATATCAATATAAATATTTTTACTATCATTTTTTATGGTACAGGCCCACTAGTTTTAATGCATTCAAAAAAAGCAAAAATAAATATTTTGATAAATCTACTCCAAATGCATTTCCCCGAACAAAAAACTTTTGAAAGTTATTTCAATAAAACCCAAATAATTAATCAATTATAATAACAGTAAAATTATTAACATAATTACACTTATTTAAAGAGATTAATTTTCATTATGTTAAACGTTATATTTCATGGATACAAATGTTTGAATATCTGTTAGCTTGTGCATTTGAGTCTTTATAAATAAAATATTCTTTCCAGCAGGGTTTAGTTTATGAAAAGCTAACCTTCAAGTTGAGGACCTGCCATGCCACTTATATTGTAACCATCTGCTCACATTACTTCTGTATTTCCTTGGTAAAAAGTAAGTTCCATGTCATTCCTTTGTGGAACAGACACCCAAGATCACTACAATCTTAATATGTTCAAGTTAAGTGTTAACCATCATCTTAACTCCCACCCCATCAGTATAAACTACGCCTTAACATATCACTCTACCTCAAGTGGTACCCTGGGCCTTGTACAGAGGTAATCTTACTTAAAAAACTTTTTAATATATAGCCTCTAGAAGATTCTATTGTAGAAAATTCTATGCAAAATAGTTGCATTGCAAGATCAAACACTGATCAGTAATTCAGATTTGTCTCTAATGCCTTTACAGGTCACCATGTCAAATACTGTTGACATGAAAGAATAGAAATTGATCAGTAATTCAGATTTGTCTCTAATGCCTTTACCGATTGTCCTGTCAAATACATTGACATGAAAGAATAGAAATTGATCAGTAATTCAGATTTGTCTCTAATGCCTTTACCGATTGTCTGCATGTCAAATACTGTTGACGTGAAAGAATAGAAATTGATCAGTAATTCGAATTTGTCTCTAATGCCTTTACCGATTGTCACCATGTCAAATACTGTTGACGCGAAAGAATAGAAATTGATCAGTAATTCAGATTTGTCTCTAATGCCTTTACCGATTGTCACCATGTCAAATACTGTTGACATGAAAGAATAGAAATTGATCAGTAATTCAGATTTGTCTCTAATGCCTTTACAGTTGTCACCATGTCAAATACTGTTGACATGAAGAATAGAAATTGATCCAGTAATTCAAGATTTGTCTCTAATGCCTTTGAATTTGTCACCATGTCAAATACTGTTGACGGCAGAAAAATCGAAATTGATCAGCAATTCAGATTTGTCTTTCATACCTTCAATGATTGTCACCATGTCAAATACTGTGTGACATGAAAGAATAGAAATTGATTCAGCAATTCGGGTTGCTTTCATACCTTCAATGATTGTCTCTGTCAAATACTGTTGACGCGAAAGAATAGAAATTGATTAGCAATTCAGATTTGTCTTTCATACCTTCAATGATTGTCACCATGTCAAATACTGTTGACATGAAGAAAAGAATAGAAATTGATTGTACCAATTCAGATTTGTCTTTCATACCTTCAATGATTGACCCCACACCATGTCAAATACTGTTGACATGAAAGAATGAAACGATTAGCAATTCAGATTTGTCTTTCGCTACCTTCAATGATTGTCACCATGTCAAATACTGTTGGCGCGGAAAGAATAGAAATTGATTAGCAATTCAGATTTGTCTTTCGCACCTTCAATGATTGTCTCCATGTCAAATACTGTTGACATGAAAGAATAGAAATTGATTAGCAATTCAGATTTGTCTTTCATACCTTCAATGATTGTCACCATGTCAAATACTGTTGACATGAAAGAATAGAAATTCGATTGGCAATTCAGATTTGTCTTTCATACCTTCAATGATTGTCACCATGTCAAATACTGTTGACATGAAAGAATAGAAAATTGATTAGCAATTCGAGATTTGTCTTTCATACCTTCAATGATTGTCACCATGTCAAATACTGTTGACATGAAAGAATAGAAATTGATTAGCAATTCAGATTTGTCTTTCATACCTTCAATGATTGTCACCATGTCAAATACTGTTGACATGAAAGAATAGAAATTGATCAGCAATTCAGATTTGTCTTTCATACCTTCAATGATTGTCACCATGTCAAATACTGTTGACATGAAAGAATAGAAATTGATCAGTAATTCAGATTTGTCTCTAATGCCTTTACCGATTGTCACCATGTCAAATACTGTTGACATGAAAGAATAGAAATTGATCAGTATTCAGATTTGTCTATTTTTGTACGATTGTCACCATGTCAAATACTGTTGACATGAAAGAATAGAAATTGATCAGTAATTCAGATTTGTCTTTCATACCTTCAATGATTGTCACCATGTCAGCTACTGTTGACATGAAAGAATAGAAATTGATTAGCAATTCAGATTTGTCTTTCACTTTGTCAATGATTGTCACCATGTCAAATACTGTTGACATGAAAGAATAGAAATTGATTAGCAATTCAGATTTATCTTTCATACCTTCAATGATTGTCACCATGTCAAATACTGTTGACATGAAAGAATAAGTGATCAGTAATTCAGATTTATCTCTAATGCCTTTACCGATTGTCACCATGTCAAATACTGTTGACATGAAAGAATAGAAATTGATCGTCGAATTCCAGATTTGTCTCTAATGCCTTTGCCGATTGTCACCATGTCAAATACAGTTGACATGAAAGAATAAGAAATTGATCAGTAATTCAGATTTGTCTTTCATACCTTCAATGATTGTCACCATGTCAAATACTGTTGACATGAAAGAATAAAGTGATTAACCAATTCAGATTTAATAACATGCCTTCAATGATTGTCACCATGTGTCCTGTTGACATGAAAGAATAAAAATTGATTAGCAATTCAGATTTGTCTTTCTTCCTTCAATGATTGTCACCATGTCAAATGCTGTTGACATGAAAGAATAGAAATTGATCAGCAATTCAGATTTGTCTTTCCTTTTAATGATTGTCACCATGTCAAATACTGTTGACATGAAAGAATAGAAAATTGATTAGCAATTCAGATTTGTCTTTCATGCTTTCAATGATTGTCACCATGTCAAATACTGTTGACAGAAAGAATAGAAATTGATTAGCAATTCAGATTTGTCTTTCATACCTTCAATGATTGTCACCATGTCCAAATACTGACATGAAAGAATAGAAATTGATTAGCAATTCAGATTTGTCTTTCATACCTTCAATGATTGTCACCATGTCAAATACTGTTGACATGAAAGAATAGAAATTGATTAGCAATTCAGATTTGTCTTTCATACCTTCAATGATTGTCACCATGTCAAATACTGTTGACATGAAGAATAGAAATTGATTAGCAATTCAGATTTGTCTTTCATACCTTCAATGATTGTCACCATATCAAATACTGTTGACATGAAAGAATAGAAATTGATCAGCAATTCAGATTTGTCTTTTATGTCTTCAGCAACTGTTACCATGCCAAAGACAAAAGAATAGAGTGGCACTTAAAAATGAAGGTTTCAAGTGTCATGAATGTTGAAAGACATGACAAGATTGCTAGTAAGTATCATTTTCCTAAGTGAACTGTATGTGCCAATATTAAGAGTTCAGAGATTGGTACTCTTGTGAACAAGTGTGGAAGAGAAGAATGCAGGTTAGTGAGGATTGCACAGAATGACCCTTGTGAGACCAAACATAAGTGATGAATTAGCAGCTGTAGGTTTAAAAATGTTTCTCAGTGAATAGAGGGTAAAATTGTTGAAAGCATGTTGTGCTTGAAAGATCCCTATTTTGCAGCCTCACTATTTGAAAGCATGTTGTGCTTGAAAGATCCCTATTTTGCAGCCTCACTATTTGAAAGCATGTTAGAATTTTGCTAAAGATCATATTAGAAAAAATGATGAATTTAGAAAGAAAATATGGTCTTAAACAAAAATATATTTATTTTGGAGAAAAACTGGTGAATCTTATCTGCGAAAGAAAACTCTCTCTACAATGGAAGCATGGGAATGGTATTTTGATGTTCTTGGATTATTTTCAAGGAAAAAATCTTTGACATTTAGGCAAAGAAGTTTGCATAATAGGAAAAGAGAAATATTTTGAGCTGCAAGGAATCTGCAAATCTGGGATACTTTTGGATCTTCATGCAAGGCAGTGATTCTTAGCATCGTTGTGGTGCAGTGGATATCAGCTCGGAATGAGAAACCGGGGAGCCGAGTTCGAATTCCAGTTGAATCCATTGTATTCACTTACGCGCAAATACCCTTGGGAAAGGTATTAATCCATCTCTTCCTTCCAGTTATGGGTTAAATAACAGGACAGATTGGGTTCTATAGTCTTGGTTGGCAACCAGTCTACCGTGGAAAGTAATGGCAACCTATGTGCACTGTGGTGCATTGGATATCGGCTTGGGATGAGAAATTGAGGAGCCGAGTTCGCATTCCAGTTAAATTCATTGCATTCACTTACACGCAAATACCCTTGGGAAAGGTATTAATCTGTCTCTTCCCTCCAGTTATGGGTTAAATAATGGGACAGATTGGGTTCTATAGCCTTGGTTCGCAACCAGTCTACCGCAGAAAGCAATGGCAAACTACTGCGGGATAATCTTCTGCCCAGTCAGTCATGTCTCTTTTGAGACATGATCGCCCAAGCGTGTATCGCGTATGGCACTTAACTGACTGACTGAAATTTAGGGAAAAATATTTGAAGACAAATAGGGTTGTTGTTTTAACCCTGGCCATCTCAAAAACTAATAGAAAATTTGGCAGACCTGAAGGAGACTACCACCACATTTTAAATTTGTTTTTTTTTTTTCATTTTTTTTCAAACTTTTTTCAGTGCAATATTATCAATTACACCCTAAACTTTCAAATTGACAAAAAAAGAATTGGAAAAATTTCAATATTTAAACAATTTTAGTGGAAGTCTCAGTTTTTCATACAACCTTATAGTAAGCCGGTATGATATTACCACCACCTGTAAATTTGTTGATTATCAAATTTTTTGACTTTTTTAAGTGCAATCTTATGGATTAAACCCTAAACTTTCCAATTGACAAAAAAAAAATTTGTAAAAATTTCAACATTTAAACAATTTTGGTGGGTGGGGGTTAGTTTTTCATACAACCTTATAGTAAATCAATCCTGTGCAATTAACTTTTTTGCTTGTGCATATTCAACAACTGAATCCTTTGTGAAATTTTTGAATAAAGCCATTCTTGGTGTTTTCGAGGAAGATGTCATCGTAAGAACTGAAGAAAACTTGAAAAAGACAAAAACAAGAGCAACAACTCGTCCCTAAAAAACAAAACAAAGCGACCCTAACGTGAGTGGTTCCAAAATGGAGGATCAATTTACTATAATGCTGTATGAGAAAGTGAGCCCCTCTAAAATTGTTTAAGTATTGAAATTTTCAAATTCTTTTTGATAATCAGAAACTTAATGTAACAACTGATAAGACTGCGCTGAAAAAAGTAAAAAAATTAATGAAAAACAACAAATTTAGAGGTAGTGTTAGTCTCTTTCAGGTCTGTCAAAAATTTGTGTTGAAGGTGAGGTAAAGGAATCTGAAGAATCTAGAATTTTGCTGTTCTGACAAAAACAATCCATGTTTTCAAGAAGAATGATTTAGAAACAAACAAACAGTCCATCTAATGCTCTATCTTTCTATGCTTATGTTTGTAAATGTTCCTAAAGCTGTTTGACAAGCTTAATTATTTTCTGAAAATCTATTTAAGTTTGACAGAACCAGTTAAGTCTTATAAAATTATCATATTTTAAAAATCTCTCAGTGGCTGTTAAAAGCATCCATTTCTCTCCTTGATCATAAGTCTAGATTTATCATAAAAACCCTTGGTTTTTTTTTTTTCAGTTTTAACTTTCCTCTGATTTTGGTAGAATTAGAGGTTATTTGTCAATTGCCTTTTCGTTTGTACCCTCTTACTTCTTTAATGACCTGCATTCAAACTAATTGTTATTGCAATATTTTTGTTAAAGTTATTAAATTCAAATATTTAACAATACAATAAGGGAATTTCCATGGGCATTTTAAAGTCCTGGAACTTGCTAGGAGCTTATTTAGTCATTAAATTAAGGATTATGATTCATTAGAAAATATAGATAAAAAAACGTGATATTTTCACATATTACTATTTAAAATTAATTGCATATAAAGGCAGGGTGAACCTACTCCAAGTGTGGTGATTCTATAATTTTTGCAGTAGGTTGTATGTATGAATCTTAAACTAATTTTCAGGCACTACTGCCATAGATTACAAGTGTAATGATAATCTGATTTTGTTTGTTGTTGTAAGGCAGCAAAAACAGCACATTGCAGCAAGAAATTTATTAGGACAATACTGCTTAAAATGCTCTTGAAGAATAAAGCAATTTGCAGTCCAATTTACAATGATATACCAGGAAATCAAAATTTGACTTACATCCATGGATGTAAGTCAAATTTTGATTTCCTGGTATCGATATCAAATTTTCTGCACTATTATAAGAACTGCAACCTTGAAACTTCTGAATATCATTTCTTATGTCTTTGTCTACAAGTGTATCAAATTTGATTAAAATCAGACCACTCCTTCTATAACCCGATTTTTTTCGATTATTGATTTTTGATACCTCGACACAAAACCTAGCTAAGAACACTCACAGACGCTTATAGTACAACTGTATAAATTTTTAATAAAATCGGTTCAGCCATTTCAAAGTCTGTAGGTAACAGATACACACACACATGCACATACACACACAAAGTTCCATTTATCAATAAGTTTAGATTGATTAGAGTGAGTTTTCCAAACCGTTGTACCTTCATAATCATCATTAGATTCACCCAACTCTTCTTGTTTACATTGTCTTCAGATTAACACCCAAACACAGTAATGTTTGTATTAGAGCTGGCATGAATGCCAAGCAGTACAACATGCTGTTTCCTAATTTCTGCGCTCTTTTTTTTTTTTTTTTTTTTTTTTTCCATAGATGGTGTCCAACTGACCCTACTATACTGTGCAGCCAACAAAAAACAATGCACACACATAAAATTAAAATTATAAAATGGCGACAATTTATCTATCGCACCTTGTATTTTTATGTTTTTTTTTTAGACTTGAAATTTCTAAGTATGTTAATCATTGACTGCAGCTGGAGTAGCTTCAAAATGATAGCCCAAAAGGATGGTCAGAAAAGGACACAATTATTTCATTGTGTAATTGAAGAAGTCTCTTTAATATATTTCCTCTTGTATGGTAAGCAACAGAGAAGTAATAATGTCCAGGTTGGGTGCTTTTTTTTTTTTTTTTTTTTTTTTTTTTTTTTTTTGTTGAACTCTGTGAGGATAGACTTGTTTAAGATGCATCAAGAGATACTAATTTCTCTTCAAATTTCTGGGATAAGGAGTTATCATTATTCACATTTGGACTATTGTCCTTATCTTTGTATCTTTGTTGTTAGTACCACAATGTTTCGGGCATTGTGCTCTCCAGCCTTCTTCAGGTATTTGTAGAGGAACTGATTTTCTATTTCAAGTTTTCCTTAATTCCGTTTCAGGTTTTAGGGAATTCTGTTTATTTTTTTTTTTTTTTTCAGTATAGAATTCTATATTTTTTTTTCTTTTTTTTTTTTTTGCCACCATTGTCAGTATAGATTTCTGTTTTTGCTTCATTCTAATATTTAGTGAGAAAATGTAACAATATATAAATGTTACTAAAATAAGAAAATGAAAAAAAATTACTAGCTGGAATATCCATCCATTGAATAATTTCCTCCAGCCTGACAGGGTTTCAAATCTCATACTTCAGCCTTTAATCTAACTTGATTAGTTTCCAGGACAACTGTTACAAAGAATTTTACAATCTTAAATAAGAATTAAGTGAAAGTGGCAAGAGCTACAGAAAGGTATATGTATATATGTATATATATGTATATATGTATGTATATATTATTATTTATATGTATATATGTATGTATATATTATTATTTATATGTATATATGTATGTATATATTATTATTTATATGTATGTATATATATATTATTATTTATATGTATATATGTATGTATATATATATTATTATTTATATGTATATATATTATTATTTATATGTATATATGTATATATGTATATTATTTATATGTATATATGTATATATGTAAGCCGCATTCACCCCAGTTGGGTTGAACCGGCTTCCTCCCTGATGGAGAAAGTCTCATTGGGATTTGTTAAAGGGCAGAGTCCTAAGTCCTACCCTGCTATTTAACCCATAACTGGAGGGAAGGTATGGATTAATACCTTTCCCAAGGGTACCAGTGCGTAAGTGAATGCAGGGCCTTCAACTGGAATTCGAACTCGGCTCACCAGTTTCTCTTTCTGAGCCGACACCTACTGCACCACAATGCACATCCGTCACTAAACTCTTACAGCACCTGGTATTCCCAAGTGGTCACCCATCTAAGTACTTACCAGGTTCAACGTTGCTTAACTTTGGTGATTGAGCGAGAACCAGTGTATTCAACGTGATATGACCATAAGCAACAGAAAGGTAGCACTCCAGAGCATAAATAAAATCCAAAATGTTTGAATATTCATTCTATGTTTCTCTCCATATTAGAGACATAAGAAAAATTTAACAAAACTTAATTGTAAATAAGCAGGCCGGTAGAAATAAATATATATATATACTGTTTGATTATAAACAGAATATCTACTTAAATATGAATATTGATCAAAAATAATGTTCAAAGAAATAATTTCAAATTCTCGGTTGTTTATAACCATTTCCTTAATCTTTGTAACATTTTATGTTTACATTTGTTGACATTACGATACATTTCAGAGCAGATATGGTTATTTGTTGACATTACGATACATTTCAGAGCAGATATGGTTATTTGTTGACATTACGATACATTTCAGAGCAGATATGGTTATTTGTGTGAATCGAAAATTGTGTTATATAGGCTTTGACTTCGTTTAGACTGTTGGTTATTTCTGGTTGAGAGGTCTAAAACGTGCCAGATCAATTGGCTTCCCCTATGTTGATAGGAGTCACAGGTTCGATTCCTACCGAATGACACATTTTTGTAACAAAAATTTATTGTAAATAATCAGGCCGATAGAAATATATATACTGTTTGATTATAATCAGAATATCTACTTAAATGCAAGTATCAATAAAAAGTAATGTTCAAACAAATAATTTCACATTAGAAAAAATAACTTTTTTAGTCAAATGAAATTGTAAGCACAATGGAAAAGTTTCCATATTGGAAGCTAAGTCCAATAATGACAGTATTGCCCCTTTTTTAAAAATTCTAATTACAAAAAAAGACAGATATCTCTAGGCATGGACAGTTGAACAAGAACAGTCTAAATCCAAAGATTAAATAAATGGTTCAGTTTGAAATTCTCTGAAGGTTAACTGGATTGATAAACACCTGAAGAAGACCTAGAGACCACAATCAATGGCTGAAACATTTGTGACAGTAACAACAAAGATGATGATAATAGTCTGAATGTAAATACAGGGAATTCTAATAAAATTCCTATACAATGCATAGTATATTATAAAATTAAATTGCATATTCATAAAGGACTGAATGGTGATTCTGAAAAACTTGCCAATCAATATCACTCAACAAGAATTACGGGTGATATTCTAGAAATTTCAGTGTTATGTTCTGAATGTCATATGAAAAAACATTGAAATATTAATAAAATTCTTCTTTATCAAATATTAATACTGTACAAGTTAATTTTGTTTTTAAATTATGTAGTAAACATAGATTCAGACGGTTTGTTTTTTTCTTAAGAGTTACTATATTTTCTGCTATTTAACACTCATTGGCATATGATGTACCCACTTAATTTAGCAAGGAACATTTAGGAAGAGTAACAGATGTGCATTGTGGTGCAGTGGATATCAGCTCGGAACGAGAAATCGGGGAGCCGAGTTCGCATTCCAGTTGAATTCACTGCATTCACTTACACACAAATACCCTTGGGAAAGGTATTAATCCATCTCTTCCTTCCAATTATGGGTTAAATAACAGGACAGATTGGGTTCTATAGCCTTGGCTGGCAACCAGTCTACCGCAGAAAGCAATGGCAACCTACTGCGGGATAATCTTCTGCCCAGTCAGTCATGTCTCTTTCAAGATATGATCGCCCAAGCGTGTTTCACGTATGGCACTTAACTAACTGATTGAACAGAGAGCAGGGTTCAAATTCCAGTTAAACTTGTTACATTTACTTATGTGCAAATACTCTTGGGGAAGGTATGAATCCATCGCTTCTCCTACCTGTGGTTTGAATAGCAAGAGTGATTGGGTTCTATAGACTTGGTTGGCTACTAGTCTACTGCTGAAAGAAATAGCAACTTACTGTGGAAAAATCTTTTGTCTAGTTATAGATTAAAAGAGACATGATTGTCTAAACGTGTATTTGTGTGAATTTGTGCATCCTTACTTAAGTTCTTCCATTGCATTCAATTTTCAATACGAATATATCTGGTTCACAAACCCGGCTAGGTAAACTAAGTAGCCGCCAGCTATTTTAACGATCGTCAAAGCAACACCTTCGTTCGTAGATTTCTTACAAGTGTTTCATGTTCAATTATAGTATTATGAAAAATGTCAAAAACTCCCGCAAGATACCCATATGGGTATTGAAAATTAAAAAAGAAAGCAATTATGTTTATCATTATTACAGAAAGTTAAACTGTTGGAAAAACTTTACAGATGTGTAAGTGTGAAGCGTCTGACTGATGAGTTTAGCGTTAAAACAGCCACCCTATACGAATTAAGGAAACAGAAGGAGAAATTTGTTAAAGGTTTATGCTGAAGCTGAAAGTGATGAACAGAAATTAATGAAAAATAATAAAATACTGCACAGAACAAAAAATGATGACTTTGATCATGTATTGACGGAACGGATTTGTCAGTATAAGAGTGAACATATGCCACTTTTATAAAACTATCTTGAGGGTATATATATATATATATAAGCTTTTGTTATGAAATGTAAAGGGATATTATTCCCAAGCTGTCCCATTTTATAGATGCTATATACATATTCAGTTCAGTCAGTTAAGTGCCATATGTGATACACGCTTTGGGTGATCATGTCTCTTTCGCGACATGACTGACTGGGCAGAGAATCACCCTGCAGTAGGTTGCCATTGCTTTTTGTGGTAGACTGGTTGCTAGCCAAGGCTATAGAACCCAATCTGTCTTATTTTTTAACTCATAACTGGAGGGAAGAGACGGATTAATACCTTTCCCAAGGGTATTTGTGCATAAGTGAATGCAAGGAATTCAACTGGAATTCGAACTCGACATAATAACCTATATTCCAAAATCAGAAAACCAAAGTGCCTCTGGTTTCAAGAATTTCAAATAAAGGATTTTCAACCTTTATTAGCTGTACTCTTATAAGGAAACATTTGAAATTCATTGACCAAGCAGCCATTTGAAATTTATGAAATATCTTTCTCTTAAAAAATAATTTTTCAGGAAAATGGATTTCTCAATTCCAGTGACTGTTATTGCTCTTTCCAATAGTGATGAAGGCTTCCTTCTTAATCATTTATTTGAAGTAATGTTAAATATCATCATCTTCCTTATATCATTATTTTCTTTGAATTGAATGTGCTATCCATTTTAGTTGTTGAAAGTCCTCAAGCAATGTGGTTTCTCTTATTTGGTAGAGATCTTTATTTGTGATTCTGTAGTGCCAGTTTTGAGGTTTGAGAAGGATGATCCTTGCTAACACCTACAGGATTTATTCATTTGAAACCATCTTTAATGATCAATCTGAGAAAGCAGTTATATACAATTGACAGTTTAGATATTTCTAAATGAGTTCGGTGCCATGCATGACATCCATATTAAAATCTTGATCTGATGAGGTTATTTTAGATCTTTTCGTACAATGTCCTTCTTGAGAAAGAAATCTGGATATTCTGCTGGGCAAACTGATTCTGGGAAATCTAAACTTATTTATAAATGGAACTTTGTGTGTGTGTGTCCATTACTTATAGACTCTGAAACGGCTGAACCAATTTTCTTGAAAATGTACACAGTTGTACTATAAGCATCTGCAAGTGTTCTTAGCTAGGTTTTGTGTCAAGGTACCCCCGATAAATATCGATAATCGAAAAAATTGGGTTATAGGAGTGGTCTGATTTTAATCAAATTTGATACACTCGTAGACAATGACATAAGAAACGATATTCAGAAGTTTCAAGGTTGCAGTTCTTACAATAGTGCAGAAAATCGATTATATATATATATATATATATATATATATATATAATAGGCAAGATGTTTGTGTGTGTGTCTGTTCATCTGCCTGTATGTCTATTTTTTTCAGCCCTTTTATTTTAGTTTTTGCTTCAGGTTTGGCTCTAAGTAGGTATAATTGTAGTTCTTAGTCTCAGCCATGATACCATTTACTCAGAGGACTTATTTAGCCTTCAAAATTCAGTTTACGACAAAAAAAAACTTATTTGATATTGATACCAGGAAATCAAAATTTGACTTACATCCATTCATTTTTCTTTCAGTTTACAGTTTCGCTTTAACTGTAAACAACTATTGCTTTTTAGTCTTTCGTGCCAACGTCGAAAGAGTCTGAGCTCCAGGACCATGGATTAGTTTTAAAGCTTTCATTACACCTGAGCAATGCTGGGCTATACTGCTAGGTTTTCATAAAACCATTGATGATCAAAAAATCATCAGTCCTGTAAACAGGTGTAGTTGTAGACCTGCTGAAAACCTAACCAGTTCCTTCCACATATCTGGTGTGAAAGTTGGAAAAATATTCATTCATGTGTAGTGTGTCTTGTGTATGTAGCCCTGGCAGAGCTCACCTTGCTTCAAGTCAAACCACTACTGACATCCTCCAACATGAAGCTAAGCTTCATCTTGGTCATTGGTTTGTGGTCGTTGATTTCATCAGGAGAACCTTCTGCCCTGGTTGTCAACTTTAGTCTAGAAAGCCCTCTTGCTAGTGATGTTGTTTTATCACTACACTGGCTGCATCCACAGCTATGGAACCCAGTCTACCCAATTGTGTGAGATAGCCATGGACCACACAAGAAGGTTCATCCACTCTTTCAGAGTTTTTTTATTTTTTTTAATTTTTTTTTTATTACTGTGTATATTTGCCCCAGCTCTCCAACAACAACAACAACAAAAAAAAAAAACCTGCCATGGGAACTGATTTAGTTGCAGATGACCATGTGGCAGGTAGTACTGGGTTACACGGTAACAGTAGATCTTGTCAAGTGCTATTTTTGCTCACCCTGTATATTTAATTCTAGAAACAACAGTGTGAAAATGAGAAATTGAAGACTAGAGTTTGAATTACAGTTGAATTTTGTTGCATTCACTTATGTGCAAATACCTTTGGGAAAAGTATTGATCCATCTTTTCTCCCTCCAGCTATGGGTTGAATAGAAGGACTGATTGGGTTCTAAAGCCTTGGTTGGCAACCAATCTACTGCAGAAAGAAATAGCAACCTACTGAGGGAAAATTTTCTGCCTATTCAGTCATGGATCAAGAGACATGATAGCTCAAGTATGTATGATGTATGACACTTAATTGACTGACTGATCCAAACCTAATCATTAGGGTGTAAAATGCAGGGTAATTATTGGAGGAGTGATTTTTATTTTCTTTATAGGGAAGGAAATTATTTTAGCTTCATTCAAGGACAAGAACTCGGTTATCAAATGTTCGTGTTTGATATCTGTCCCACTTAGGCTGGCTGAGAAATTGTCATGCACATATGTGATGCTCTCATGGACGACCCCTTTTATGCTGTTGTTTTAAAAAAAAAAAAGCTTTCTAGCATTTTTTTTTTTTTTTTTTGATAACTTTTATTTTTTAGTCATATGCAAATAGACATTTTGACTACAACTGATAATGATTCAAGAAGGATATAGTAAATATATTTTTTAAAAATGTTTTTAAGTTTTTCTTTTTTTTCTTTTAGTTGGTAGTCTGCAAATATTCTGGATATTTGATGCGAGTCTATTTTGAGCTTCTTGTTTATATTATTTGTGCATTATAAAACTCTTGATAACTCTTGTTTATTTATTTATCAGACTAACTTTTTAGTTGTGTATCAAAAAAAAAAATTCCAGTGTTATATATTAAAAAAAAAAATTGTGCCATTTTTTATGTGCAGTATCCCTACAAAAAGATGCAGTCATGACTCTCCATGACTTCCTAACTCTAGACAATGTTTATTCCTTTACTATCCAATCCAATCCCTTTTCTGTCTTCTATTTAGATCAATTCATTAAGTAGGCTACTTGCTGTTTCCTTCTGCCCCTCGTGTATTTAATGTCATGTGAGTGTCAAATTCTCCAAGCTTTCTTTCCTCATATATTAAAGTAGGTGTGTTTTTTCTAAGTACATTAGTTCTTTTCATATCCATTTTCTTCAAAACTTGCTTATTGCTCATATATTCCATCTATAGTATTTTCAACATCCTTCTGTAGAAATGCATCTCTGCCTCAAGTCTGCTCTCCATCTGTGAAGAAATTGTTTAGCAATTGTTGCCATTACATTTTTAAGTTCTTCAAAAAATTGCTCATGGTTGTTTTCAAGTTGTTTTGTGTAATAGCATCAATACTTGTTTTGTTTTTGTTTTCTACCATTCGCCCGTGCATTAAATACTGCTGCCATATCTTGTTGGGTGCTCTTGCTATCCACCTAGGGGTCCTTGACAAAATTCAACAGAGAATCTGCAATGTGATTGATCCCAACTTGGCAGCTCAAATACAGTAACAGTCTCACCAGCGTAGTGTGGCTTCCCTGAGTCTCTTCTACAAGTACTTTCACGGCTTCTGCTTTGGTGAACTTAGCTCACTAGTGCCTCCTATATATGAATTTACTTGAGCCACAAGATTAGCAACTAGGTCCCACCCTTTGACTTTGAAACCAATAAGATGGAAATGCCAACCCTACTCCAGTAGCTTTTTTTATCACACTTTCTGCCTGTGGAATTCCCTTTCGTTTACTCACTTCCTCAACAGCTACAATCTTCAAGCATTTAAATGTAAAGTCAATAGTCATCTCCTATCTTGCTAATTTGCTTCCTCTCTCTCATGCTCTCATCTCATTTCTTCAGTATTCTCATCCTTCCCTTACCCGCATCCTGACACCCCCTGTATTCTGTCACTCCTTCTCATAACTTTCCTCCTATGTAACCCCCTGCACAACAGTGGCAGTATAATGCCTTGCTTGGGGTGATACCATTATAAAAAAAAAATGTGTTTAAAAAAATGAATGGGGGGAAAAGTTTCTAATGTTTGATGTTAAAAACCCAAGACCCGTTTTTAAGAAAGGGTGTTAGGAATTATTCTTATACTTAATCAGTGATCAGCAGAGATTTAAGTAAAATTACCTGATTCCCCCCCCCCCCCCCCAAAAAAAAATAAAAACAATAGAAAAATATTTCACTAAGTATTGGGGTAAGTCTAATTGTACTTTTATCTCAATGTTTCTGTCATATTTTTTTTTTTTTTCGGTTCAAAAACACAGCACCTACTTCATCTAATTTTAATATGTAGCTGCAAAATGGACAAAAATTCTTTCTCCAAGACAGTATCACTTTGGATTAGATGAGTGAATACATATCTGGAGCAACACTACCAGAACCATGCACAACAAATACAGAACCGCATAATGGTCACTTGAAACCAAAAAGACAACATTTGCAGCAAGAATTTAAAGAATTAATCATACAATATTTTTTAACAACTTTTCTCTTAAATTTAACTTTCATTTATCTAAGAAACAAAAAAAAATTAACTGTACTTTTCTTTAGTTATAAAACAAACCCTTTGAGATATACTGCCATATTTAATTGCTGCTATGAAGGCTAAGAAAATGAAGGGACTTACTAAATCCAAGACACTAGCTAAAGTCTTCCAAGAAACTTGCTCTTAAGTGCTTTGAAAAAAAAAATCTGATGATGAAACCAGCTATTGGTTTGAAGATTCTTCAGATAACTTCAACATGACATCTTGTTTTATAATCAGATGGTTAATTTGCCTAAATTTGCCTCTGCAAGTGTATAATAGTTATCCCTTAGGCAGTAAAAGTCTAGATCAGGTGAGTGAAGTATGGACCAATAAGAGTTAACTCGCTTGATAATGATTGTCTCCCTTGAAAAAAGAACTCTCCCTCACTTAGATACTATAAACAAGTGGTCTAGCTGCCCCTCATCATTCAAGCTCAAAGCCACTTAGTTGTTATTATAGTGGGTTTATACAATTTTCTAGATTTTGATTCTCTGCCACCTGCAACTTGAAAAATTTAAATGTTATGCTTCCTGGAACCTGTTCTTTTATTGTCCTTTTTTCTTGCTAAAGTCTTCTCATTCTCTTTCACTCCCAGAAACACCTTGTGTCTTAGTGACATTATTGCCTTGCTTGGGGAGAAATGATTAAAAACAACAAACAAAAAAGGAAGAAACCAACAATAGAAGATTGGTGATGAGAACTTAGATATAACAAAAACAATGTGGTAAAGA
Organism: Ascarosepion bandense; assembly: GCA_037127315.1. NCBI lineage: Eukaryota > Metazoa > Mollusca > Cephalopoda > Sepiida > Sepiidae > Ascarosepion > Ascarosepion bandense. The sequence goes on along the minus strand of JBBBDQ010000160.1, from coordinate 407,992 downwards.
AAAACAAAGAGAACTATAATGGCTAGCGTGCGTTGTGGTACAGTGGATATCGGCTCGGAACGAGAAACCGGGAGCCGAGTTCGAATTCCAGTTGAATCCATTGCATTCATTTACGCGCAAATACCCTTGGGAAAGGTATTAATCCGTCTATTCCTTCCAGTTATGGGTTAAATAACAGGACAGATTGGGTTCTATAGCCTTGGTCGGCAACCAGTCTACCGCAGAAAGCAATGGCAACCTACTGCGGGATAATCTTCTGCCCAGTCAGTCATGTCTCTTTCGAGACATGATCGCCCAAGCGTGTATCACGTATGGCACCTAAACTGACTGACTCTGTCTGATAGGACAGCTAGTCAATCCCTGTTGCAGACGTCTGCTCTGAATTTGTGTATGTTCAACACTCACAGGAATCACCTGTGGTTTATACTGCAACTATGCTGAATAGATCATAATTACAGTTTCTGGGAGAGACAGTGGGCAGTATCTGATCAACTGTTTGAGCCAGGCCATTATGCTCAAACCTTTGGTCTCAATGACTTGTGATTTTTGTGCTAGAACAATTATTGAAAAGTCTCATCCTTTCAATTTCACTCACAAGACTGTGATGTGGTTTAAAGACACTTTCCAATTGTGCTGCATCACCTGCCATCACCTGCTCAGGCTAATAACCTTTATCAAGAAGGTGACTTCTTGGTAAATCAACCATGGTGAGTTTCAAACCCAGTTATCATGGTCAGAAAGTGAATGCTCTAATGATGCTCAGAGGAGTATAAATATATAATATAATATAATATAATATAATATAATATAAGGAGTATAAATAGTCAAGCCAAAATGTAGTGATCAAAACAACAAAGGTGCAGATAATACTAGTCAGAGCAATTTGCATAATATGAATAGCTCTGAGAAAATTAATACAATACTAATCAGTAGAAAATTACTTTATCAAATCATAGAAGGTAAATTTTCTTACATTTGTTTATTATTGTGTATGGTTATGGTATTTAGTTATCTATTCTGTAATTTGAAATTTTCTAAATGTATTAGTCGCTCAGCCTGATCTCCCCTTTTTAATAATATATTCCATTGTTATGGTAATAGACATTACATGATCCCAATAAAAGAACATGTGTCATGCTAACCACAGAATATTTCATTAGTAAGTAAGATTTGGTTACTGATACATCCATTTTTTTTTCTTTTGGTTTTTCTTTATTTTTTTGGGATGTGTTTACTTTTAATAATTTAAAAGGGCTGAATACTTTTGTTTTTTTTTTTTTACAAGTGACAATAGGGAAGGATGTGCATTGTGGGGCATTGAATATCGGCTTGGAACGAGAAATTGGGGAGCTGAGTTCGAATTCCAGCTGAATTCATTGCCTTCACTTACGTGCAAATACCCTTGGGAAAGGTATTAATCCGTCTCTTCCCTCCAGTTATGGATTAAATAAGATGACAGATTGGGTTCTATAGCCTTGGTCGGCAACCAGTCTACTGCAGAAAGCAATGGCAACCTAATGTGGGATAATCTTCTGCCCAGTCAGTCATGTCTCTTTCGAGACATGATCGCCCAAGTGTGTATCACGTATGGCACTTAACTGACTGACAATAGGCATAATTAATTTTATTTTGTATGTGTTTACATTTTCAGATTTTTTTTTGTTTACATTTAATGATTTAAAGCATTTTTTAACAAGTAGACTTAATCCTAGATTATTCATAGAAATATGTACACTGCAATTACAAAATTACTTCACTAATGTCATTTTATTTGTTATCTTTTTAAAAGTACGTTAGTTACAAATAAAACCTACAAATCTATATCCTTTTAGTGTTTTTTAAGCATTGTTTTATTCCAAATTCTACTTCTTTTATGGTTATATCATGTGTAGTTTTATGCATGTTTTCTTTTGAACTGCAATAAATATCTCTAAATTTGAACAAGTACAGACAAATATGTGGTCAGATGAAAAAGTAACAGGACTGTTTTCTTAGTACCAGAATTAAAGCACACAGTGAAGCTACTTGATACAGATTGACCTTGCTGTCATGCATACACACTAAGTTATAATGTTCTTGTTTGTTTCCATTGTTTATGGCAGTGCCTGGAAGGAGAGTGTGTAGAGTGTGTTCATCTCATCACACCACAGAAGTTTCATCAGTGACCATGGGTTATGCTACAGATTTTGACCAAGAAGAGCATTTTGACAATCCCCAGATCTTTTTTCTCTTTCCAAAAATTCAAATCCTGGTTGAAAGGAATACAATTTCAAGATGTTGAGGAAATCCATGAGAATGTTACAAGGCAGCTGCTTGCTATTACAGAAATGAAATTCCAGGAATGCTTGTGTCCATGGTAATGATGCTGGATGTGTGGCTTCTTAAGGGGACTATTTTGAATGCTATTAAATGACTAATTGATATGCGTTGTATTTTTATAACACCAGTCCCAATACTTTTTGATCATCCCTTGTATACAAGTTTCCTTTTATCTGTTGAGGAAAAAATCTGAAATTTGATTTGATATTTCGGAGGAAAGTGTTAAGTATTCATCTCTACACCATCAGCTTCTTTTTCTTTCACTTCCCGCCTGTGGAATTCCCTTCTGTTTACTTGCTTCCCTGACAGCTACAATCTCCAAGAATTTAAATGTAGAGTCAATAGTCATCTCCTGTCTCACTGACTTGCATCCTCTCTCTCATGCTCTCATCTCATTTCTTCAGTATTCTCATCCCTCTCCTACCCGCTTCCTGATACCCCCTGTATTCTGTCACTCCTTCTCATAACTTTCCTCCTATGTAATCCCCTGCACAACAGTGACAGTATAATGCCTTGCTTGGGGTGATATGATTATAAAAAGAAACAAATTAAATAACCACTTATTATCATTAGAATCAAGTGTAAAAGCTTTTGTTAATGAAAAAATCATGAAATTATGACATTGGATTCATGATTAGAAGCATAAAGTTACTGATGTTATCATCACTCTGGCATTCATGAGGTGTATACCAATCTGAGTAACCTACAGAGAATTTTGAACTGGATCGACATACACCTAATGAAGGCTAAAACATTGTGATAACGATAACAAAGATGAGGACTATTGTCTGCATGTAAATAATAACTCCACAAGTAATATTTGAATTCCTTAAATGATTTACTATTAATGATTGATTTATTCTTTTTTTTTTATTAATATTGCTTTCATCTTATTTCTAATGCATTTTGTTGCAAGTCTCAAGTTGTATTGTGATTAAGTCAACCTACAAAGGGTTGATAACCCCTGCAAAATAAATCACTGTTAGGGTGCCGCCCCTATTTGACTACATAATGGACTGTTCCCATTGCTATATATAGCCATGGTGGATTCTCTACAGGGGGGTCGTAGAGAGTCACTTGAGAGTCTCTAATGAGTTACTGAAGAGTCAGTACGAGTCAGTAAAGAGTTAGTCACTTCCGGTGGCGTACCGGAAGTAATCACGTATACACACGTCTTACGACGGATTGAACTCTTGTATCTTTCTATTGTAAATATTACTAATCACTTCTGTACATACTAACTGTCTTTCCGCGGGATACAACTTATATTCTGATTCTGTTGTTGCGTTATTCATTTATACTTGGCGACATAACAATCACTTAAGTCATAGGCTTATTATTGTAGTCTTATTATTTATTTCTGGTCTGTATTGCTTACTTAACAATTGTAGAATGATGACCTGGGAGTTGTAATAAAAAGTAGCAGAAACAGAATGGAAAGAAAAATTAATGATCTTTTAATTCATAGTGAAAACAAAAATGTTAATTATTTTTACAACTTGAAGAGAAAATAAGATAATGAAGATGTTAACATTCCAAACGACTTCATATAAAAAGTTAGGAAGGAAACTTCCATATTAAAGTGATAACAATTAGTGAACTTAAACCTTTTTTTCCTGAAAAATTGTTTTAGATTTTATAAATGTTCAGCTGAAAACAACACTGGCTGCTTAGTCAATGAATACTGAATGTTCCCTTATAAGAAAACCACTAATATTATTATTAACATAAGCTTACCCACTTCAATATGTCAATATGTATCATTGACATACTTCTGTAGAACCACATTTCTGTTGCTTCAAATCTTTTCTTCATCTGTGATTCTCCTGTATAACTAATAAAACAGAGATTGTATTATATAAGGATTCAAATATCCAAATTAAAGTGACTGTATTAATGATCCTTTAAAAACAGAGACACTAGATAAAAAAGGCTTTTAAGTAATGATAAAAAAAGACTTCAGAAAGATGTAACTGAAAAATGAAAACAAGACTGCTTTATAGTGTCTAATTTGAAAGTTATAGATAGGAATGAATCGAGATCTCTTTGCCTTTCATTAGTAAACCTTTTCAGTAATCAAAGAAGCTTGTGTTCATAAAAATAAATGCAGGTATTTTTCTACATTTGGCAATGCATTTATTCAGATTAAACAATTTTGATGAGAAATAGCATAACATTTACGAAAGGCAGAATCACTTATTCTCCAGATATAATGAAAAAGTGACTCCTTGACAGAAAATATTTAAAAAAATTTATGTGGAATGAGTCATCATCATTTATCCATCACATCCAATGGTGCATAGGGCATCAACTTTTTGTTGCTGTTTCTGTAACAAACTGTTTTTTACAGGACAGGGTTGTTAGCCTTGCACCCAACCCCCCAAACCTGGAGGACCGGCGGACCATTCTTGGTCCTTACGTTTACAGCACCTGGTATTCCCAAATGGTCACCCATTTAAGTACTGACCAAGCTCGATGTTGCTTAACTTCAGTGATCGGATAGGAACTGGTGCATTCAACACGATATAGCCGTAGACATGTGGAATGAGTAGCTATGGTCAAATATAAAATAAGTAACAGAATTGTCTAACAAACAAAATTGACAAAGTTTGCAAGAAAAAGAAAAGAACAAGGCAAAAAATAATATAAAACAAGCAAAAAATATATATGCAACACAAAAGTAATAGAGCAAAAACGTTCACAAATTGGAGTTGACACACAGAAGCAAATTCAGACAAGTGAATGTGGCGTTTTGACATCAAGACAGACCAGGACTGAGTCAAATGAAATTGAGAACTTGCCTATTTCATTGGCTAGGAAAACATCTCCGCATGAATTTGTGTGCTACTGCCTATAAAACAGGGAGTGGAAAGTGTTTTTCAGTCATTCCTAATTAATTATTTTCCTTTTTTTAGATCCAACTGTGAATATGTGGTATTATGGTATATGTAGGATTGTAAGCTGATGGATGAGTTCTTTTTGTGTATGAACACATTGTAATGAGTGATTGGGTTGTGAATCTGATTAGTTAGGTCTAGGATAGAAAGTGTTGACCAGCCTCACCTCACTCCTTTTTTGGCTGTGTGCCAAAATTAGTGTACATGTATATTAATAAATATTCATTTCTAAAAGGATTGAAACTGACAATTTACAAATTTTAAGCTAACAGATTTAAATTCAATTTCTGAACTATCTATGCAACTTAAATCCAGTTTTATTCAGATTATACTCAGGCTTAACAGTAGAGGATAGAAACATTTTTTTTTTCAAATTATCTTATTTTGTTTGCTTGTTCTGATGAGGTTTCATCTTTTGTACCTCAACTTCATGAATTTACTTATCAGAAAAGACAGTTGAAATTTCTTGGGCACATAATGAGAAAAGAATGCTTGGAAAATTTGATACTCATGGGACAGGTTAAAGGCAAGAACAGAAGAAAACAGTGCATGACCTACCTAGTAGGCTTGTGTAAATGGTTGACAGAACAAGATTTAGGAGAGACAACAAAACTGGAGCATCATAATTGACGAAATTATGTCTTCCACACCACTGCATTTCCTTTTAAGTCTATTAATTCTATTTCTAAGTTATTTAGATCAAGCCAGTCAAACATGGATAGTTTAAGATGATGAAAATGAATAGTATGAGGGATTGGAAAAATTGTAATGTGCTATCAAGTTCTTAAAATTGAGAAAATTTCACTGAAAGTAAATGCTTGGGATTCTTTATGACTGATAAATATTCTTTTTAGGTACAGTTTTATTTCTTTTCTCTTCTGTACTGTCAGTTGGGATGTGTGTTGTGGTGCACTGGATATCAGCTCGGAATGAGAAATCAGGAAGCCGAGTTCAAATTCCAGTTGAATTCTTTGCATTAACTTATGCGCAATTACCCTTGGGAAAGGTATTAATCTGTCTATTCCCTCCAGTTATAGGTTAAATAACAGGACAAATTGGGTTCTATAGCCTTGGCTGGCAACCAGTCTACCGCAGAAAGCAATGGCAATCTTCTGCGGGATAATCTTTTGCCCAGTCAGTCATGTCTCTTTTGAGACATGATTGCTCAAGTGTGTATCATGTATGGCACTTAACTGACTGACTGTCAGTTGAAAAACTTGAAGTTAAGAAGTTCTTTAATAATGAAAAATATTTGGACTTGTTTTGTTCCAGAACTCTTGAAAAAAAAAAAATTTTTTTTGAAAGCTTTAATGTACACCAAACATTGATGACACACCACTTCCATTACTTATTGTAATGAAGCATGAAATCTAGAAAAAAAAAATTAAGTCATTCAATCATTTAATATCAGTCAGTTGTGAACAGTCATTTCCTTTTTTTGCTTCTAGCAAATCCACAAATTGATTTAACACTTGTTCATAGCATAACCACCTAGTATTATTGTACGTGAATAACCTATAAAATTGACTTCATTGAATAGCTTGGTAAATTGAGGTTTGTTAAGTATGTGAGCAGCTGTAAAATTCATGAGGAACATGACATTTTCTAGTAATTCCAAACTAGTTTGTGCATACAGAGATTTGTGATGCAAAATGCAATGAAATTCAACTAAATTCTGGTTTACTTGTTTGAGTAATTGCACAAATCCAGCAGTTTTCCAGCCATACTTGGAGCTCTGTCTGTTTTCACAGATACATTTCCAAACTTAAGTTCAATAAATTCCATTCTTCTATTCATCCATAATATCTTGCCCCTTAGTTTTCTCTGAAAGTTTCATCAATTTGATCAGTTGATACTTTATATTTCCAGAAGGAAATCTTGCAACAACTGCTAAATGTGCAAGTAACCCTCTAGGGCCATTCGTATCATATTTGATACAGTATTTCCCTATAAGGAAACATTTGGTATTTCCCTATAAGGAAACATTTGGTATTCATTGACTGAGCAGTCAGTACTGCTTTCATTTGAAATTTATAAAATATTTCTCTTAAAAAATTTTTCAGGAAAATATTTCTTTCAAGGCTTGTTTTCATACTGTATCAAATATGATACGAATGGCCCTAGAGGGTTAATGAAATATCTGTATTCAAGTATTCTAAACATACATGTTTTTTTTTTTCAAATTTAGTACAACTTGATCAATTACATCTTTGTCCATAACAATTATTCTCTTTTTGATTTTATTTCTAGCAACTGACAGCTCATTAATTCTTTTTGTGGATCTTATCTTTATTATGAAAGTTTTCAAACTAAAGAATCTGACCAGTTCAAGAGGTCACTTTTAAGTAACTACTATCAGAGAGTGACTTTCCATGTTTAGCGATAGTAAAGGATAACTAAAAACTGACTGCAGAAATATTGTTCTTGCTATTTGGTTTAAACATCCTTTTAAAATTATTAGTTTGTCTGAAAGGTTCATGCTGAATTTTAAGGAAATTAAAACAAAAAACAAAATTATGCTATTAAATATTTGTTCAACTAAATATAAATCATTTTGTAGCACAATCTTTCTATATTTTTCCTTCAACTTGAATCCACTTTCCCAGAATTTTGGTGGTTTCTTGGCAAAGAATTCATTAAGGTGGATTTTTTATGTCATCCAAAAAATAAAAAAAGTTTACCTTTGAGATTGTTTTTCAAGGATCTGAATAAATGTCATCCAAAAAATAAAAAAAGTTTACCTTTGAGATTGTTTTCCAAGGATCTGAATAAATGAAAAATGACCCATGTCTTGTGAATATGGTAGGTGGTGTAACAAATCCCAGCCAAGCTGCAACAATTTTTGCAGAGTTGTAAAAGAAATGGGAAGTCTAACATTATTCTGATGGATAACAACACCTTTTATATTCATTAACACTGGGCATTTTCTTGAATTACTGCCTTTAATTCATCCAGTTACAAGCTGTCTTTTTCAGAATCAATTGATTGGTTACTTGGTGGAAACTCATAGGACAGGATTCTTTTCCAATCCTACCAGATGCTCAACATGATTTTCTTAGGATAAAGACCTGCATTTGGGGTGGCCAGAGTTAATTCATGTTGCTTACCCCAGGATCTTTTTCACTGAACATTGTTGTAAATTATCCATTTCTCATCACTTGTCACAATTTACTTCAAAGAGAATACATTTTCATTGCATTTATACAGCAAATCATAGATAGAAATGTGATCTAAAAGATTCGTTTCACTCAGATCATGTGGTACCCAAACATTGTAGCTATTTGGGTACCCAAAACATAATGGAATTTGATAAATTTAATATTTCTGCCAATCTCTGCATTGTGTAATGCAGGTTATTTCAGTCAATGTTTTGATTTCGTTATTATTTATAGTATGAGGTCTGCATGGGTGTTCTTCATTAAAAAGGCTACAATCACTGACTCAAAACTTAGCAAACATAGAGTACTGTCAGCCAAAGCATCTTCATTATACACAGCAGACATCTTTTTTGTTGCTTGCATAGTATTTTTGCCTTTATAGTAATAAAAAAGCATCAGTCAGTTAAGTGCCATACATGAAACACGCTTGGGCGATCATGTCTTGAAAGAGACATGACTGACTAGGCAGAAGATTATCCCGCAGTAGGTTGCTATTGCTTTCTGCCGTAGACTGGTTGCCAGCCAAGGCCATAGAACCCAATCTGTCCTGTTATTTAACCCATAACTGGAAGGAAGAGATGGATTAATACCTTTCCCAAGGGTATTTGCGCGTAAGTGAACGCAAGGAATTCAACTGGAATTTGAACTCGGCTCCCTGATTTCTCGTTCCAAGCCGATATCCATTGCATCACAAATGCACTTTATAATCTGTTTTCATAGGGATTCAAAACTGACATAGATTAAGTAATTTTAAACTTTCTTTAGAGATTAAAGTGTGCTCAAATTGGAAATGTAAGCATTTTATTCTTTGCATTCACTTACGCGCAAATACCCTTGGGAAAATTATTAATCCGTCTCTTCCCTCCCATTATGGGTTAGATAACAGGACAGATTGGGTTCTATAGCCTTGGCTGGCAACCAGTCTAATGCAGAAAGTAATGCCAACTTACTATGGGATAATCTTCTGCTCAGTCCTTCATGTCTTTTTTGAGACATGTATCATGTATGGCACTTAACTGATAGAAGCATATTATATCTGTCAATAAATTTGATGCATTTTAATATGTTTGAACATGAATAACAAAAAATTGGCATGAACTTTCTGGACAATCCAACATTAAATTGTTGTTCCTGTTTTACTTTTCTCTAAATAATTTTATTCTTTTCTTCACCTGTCATTGAGCATAAATTCTGATGGCTGCTTTCAAAGTGGCACTTAATATTATATGAATGTGCAACAATTGGTTTCTTGCATATATCGTAAAATGTATTTTTATTTTACTTAATAACAACATATTTTTCACTTCACTCTTTTTGAAAAATCCTCCATTACATTCTGAGCTTATTTTCCTTTTCTGGTGGCTGTTTTTATGGGTTATTTTTACATCCTAAAGGGCATGTGAATTCAGAATAGTCACAGGTTTTAAATTATCTCAGCAGGCACTAAAAATAGATAAGACTTAAGAGACTGATAAAATGTGACGAGAGATAAAACCTTCCTACACAACTGTATGAAATGTTATAAAACTGGCTGAATATCAGCTGGGTGTGTTTACACAAAATGCAAACAAATTTTTTAAGAATCACTGAGTTTGATTGGCCAAGCCATATTTCATGTTGTAATTTTACTAACTCCTCATGGGTCACTAAAACCTTGGTTAGTTAGTTCATCATCCATGGTCAGTGGTTTGCCATCTCTGTTAAAGAATATCAATAAGTTATTGAAATATTTGGAATATTGTGTAAATCAAATATCTTTTTTTTATTTATAAAAAAATTATTTGACATAATAAAAACAGACACCCCAAAATAAGTTATTATCAATTTAATTTTTTTAAATGGGAATATAAACTGCTTAATTTTTTTCTATTGCAAATGGATTCTCTCAAGGAGGCCTTCTTGCCTTGAATGCCTATTTGGGGCTTTAGTGAAATATATATGATTCTATAATTTAGGTATTGTACTAAAAACAGGGATGTGCATCGTGGTACAGTGGATATCGGCTCGGAATGAGAAACCGGGGAGCCGTGTTCGAATTCCAGTTGAATCCAATGTATTCACTTACGCGCAAATACCCTTGGGAAAGGTATTAATCCGTCTCTTCCTTCCAGTTATGGGTTAAATAGCAGGACAGATTGGGTTCTATAGCCTTGGTCGGCAACCAGTCTACCGCAGAAAGCAATGGCAACCTACTGCAGGATAATCTTCTGCCCAGTCAGTCATGTCTCTTTCGAGACATGATTGCTCAAGCATGTATCACGTATGGCACTTAACTGACTGACTAAAAACAGCATAGCATAAAGAAAAAAGGTTCCAAATTTAAAAAAAACAAAGTTTTCTCTCAAAATGTTTGTTATTATTAAGAGGAAAAATCAAAGCATTTAAAAAAAAATTTAATCCTTTCTAACATGTTTGAAATTTTGATAAAAATCATTTTTTTTTTCGGCAGTGAGTCACTAAATTTTTACCAGAATTTACTGTGGATAATATATTATGAAACTCATTTTTTTTTAGTGAGAAATGCATTAATTTGGAAATCCACGCAAAAATCAAATCATTGCTGGATTTTAATTAAACTTTCAGGATTTATTCACAAATGATTGAATTTATTTTTGAAATTATTTTTAGAAAATCTTGGTAAAAATATCTACTCATTTGCTGAAAAAACAGCATAGCATGATAAAAGGTCCCAAACTTAATAAAAAAGCAGTTTTATTGTCAAAATGTTGGTTATTATTAAAAAGAAAAATCAAAGTATTTTTAATTATTTTTCAAAGTTTTTTCTAATATGTTCAAAATTTTGGTTAAAAAATCTTGTTTTTTTTTCTTTAGTGAGTGACCAAATTTCTACCAAATGTAATATTACACAGCTCATTTTTTTTTGCCAGTGAAAAACACATTAATTTGGAAATTCTTGCAAAAATCAAATAATGGTAGAATTTTGATGACTTTCAGAACTTATTTGTAAATGACTGAAATTATTTTTAAATTTGTTGTTTTTGTAAAATCTTGGTAAAAATACTTTTTTTTAAAATGTGCTACCTCTCCCTCCCCCTCCAATTTTTAGAAATTGACTACTATCCACAAAGTTTGTTTTAATTAAATACTGGACTTCTTGGAGAATGTAAATTATTTTTTTTTTTAAGCAGTTGCTACTTTTCAGAAAATCTGCTCAAAATAGTGAAAAAATAAATGTAATAAAATTATGCCCTTTTTTATTTAAATAAGTTTTTAATTGCTTTTACTATCAATATATATTAAAGATATCATAGTCTGAAGAAAAAAACAGTTTTTTCGATGAATAATGAATTTTTACAAGAATTATTTTCATTTTTATTTCTTAATTATAATAATTTATAGTTTCAAAAATCTTTTAAAATTTCTTCCAATCACTCTGCATTAGGTTATTAAGTGAAGATTAAATTTACTAATCAAAGATTGAAAAGCTTACTATAAATCTTCATGCACTAAGATTTTTAAAATAATTAAATATTTTGTGTTTAGGTATGTTTTTTTTTTTTATAGTAGGTCAATAAGTGCCATATCATTAAAAGGTTATGTGTTTCAAGGATTGTTTTCATACAGGAAAGAAAAACCCTTATATAAACTTTTTCAGCTGTGTACAATTCTTTCACTTCACTTCTGTGTTTCATGTGTACATTTCAACACTCAACAGTCTTTACAAATCCTCCCTTAACAATTTAAAGTTCTATTTTTTTTTAATTTCTAATTTTTTCACTTTTTAAAATCTAAAAAACTTGACAGATCTGTCAATTTCTTCTTTGCTTATTGAGTATGAAAAAGAAGCAGGAGGCCTGTATGAAATATGCAGTGGTAACATAGTCTGGCCAGACTATCAGACATATTCGGACAGTTGATTGTATAATCTGTGATTATATCAGCAACATCATGAGTTTTGTAAATCTATTTTATAGGCTTCCCTATGCCAATGATACAGTTGACAACTATCAATTGAACAAATATGTTATGCAGGACCTATATCTGGAGAATCGACTTAGCAATGAGGACAGTTGAAAAGGCAATAGTAGAAATAAAAATGGCTCTTTTAAGGGCCACAAAATATTCCCAATATTGCACATAGTAGCAATATTGGGAATATCATTTAAAAAAATATTATTTAAAAAAATATTGGGAATATTATTTAAAAAAAATATTATTTCAGGTGTTGGATGATAATTAGGTAAAATAATATGCAAACAATTATATATTTAAAAATATACTATAAAAATATAAAAGATAACTTTATCATGTCATAACCATCATGATAACAATTATTAATAAAGAATAATATGAAAAATAAGATATTTTTCATAGATAAATAATAAATAAAATACCATAGCATTTCATAAATTATTGAGTTACCTCTATCATGATTTTTTTATTTCATTATTATCTAAGTTATTGAATTTTTCAATTAATTTAAGAAAATTTTATATTAAATTTTATTTTTTCAGAAAGCATCTTTATAGCCTTATGTTTATAAGGCTATAAAGCTAAAGTAACTAAAATTCAATAAAATAATAGATAATTGCTAAAAAAATTATATTGATTTTTAAAAATTACTAGGTAGTTAATACCCAGAAATGAAACAGTCACTTTGGTTTCATAAATTTATGCCAATTCTGGTCAACTGTATTTAGCTTGTCAAAAATATGGCTGTCCCCACTCACTTCACACTTCTGTGATTAAGAAATACTTTTATTCTAAATTTCATGCTATGAACAAGTAATACTTGTTTCAAATTAGATTAATTTAACTTTAAATTTGGTAATTTTCCACAATGTGTCAAAGATGATTATTTTATTTTTGCAAGATTTTTAAAACAGAATTAACTTTTGTTTACAAACCTGTCACAATTTGAAAAATGGCTGCTACAATGAAAACTTTCAAAATATTTAGATTCCAATCAGTATCATTTCTATTTGAAATACATCAGAGTATTTTGCTTACTTGAAATAGTAAACTTAATTATTTAGCTTTTAATTAAAGCTAAAATGAAAGCTTTTTTCATTTATTAAAATTCATTTTCAAACATAGGTAGTGAAAATGAGTGGAGGTACCTACAAAAAATATATATTTTATTTGTTACCCACCTCCTTTATTTCATTAAATTTCTGGAAATTAAATTCTATTCACAAACATTAAATGCAGGACTCCTTGGAAAATGTCAAATATCCATTTCTTTTTTTCAAACAGTTGCCACTTTCCTGAAAATTTGCTCTGAATAATAAAATAAAAAAAATGCAATAAAACTATGGCATTATTTAATTAGATAAAATTTTAATTACTTTTATAAATAATATATATTAAGGACATTATTCTCTGAAGAAAAAAAAATGGACTTTTACAAAAATTGTTTTCATTTTTTTCCTTTTTAAATTATAATAAATTATAGTTTACAAATTATAATAATTTATACTTTACAAATCATTTTGCACCAAGAATTTTAAAGTAATTAAAAATTTTTTTTCTTATTCATATAAAATATTATGTAACTTGCCCATTTTGGAAGTATGGTCAATCACACGTGATATCAGAAAATAAGAGTGACGACTATAGTAAATTTAAAGTCAACATTCCTAAAATTAGATTACAGGAAATATTTTTCAACATTTTTAAGCTTACTGAGTACTTAAAAATTGTATAAAAAAGGTGCTCACATCATTTTCTTAAATTACGTTTTGCAGATAAAGTCTCTGTAAAACAACCATCAGTCTGTCATCGCCTCGTCATTTATGTAAAACATGGCAATATTGGTTAAAAATGCAACTACTGTTTGCTTTAAAATGACATCTGTGTTATTTAAAACTTAAATAATTTTTTGAATTCAGATTAATTATATTTTAAATCAGCAAATATTCCTCAAATAAAATTTCAGAAAAGTATCTTTTATTTTTGTAAATCTTTTTTTTAATACAGAGAATTACAATGTGATGAAAGGCAACTAAAAAGATGCTAATCAATTAATTTAGAAAAGAACAAAACCGAAATGGATTCCAATCAATATAATTTCTGTTTGAAATACACCAGAGCATTTTGCTTACTACTAAATTATTCAATTAAAGCTAAAATGAAAGCTTCAAGAAAGCGTTTTCATTTATCAAAAGTAATTTTAAATCTTAGATATTGTGAATTAGTGGAGATACCTATTTTATTGCATGGGTTTATATAAAAAGTTCAATCTAACAACCTTGTACCCTTTTTTTTTGCTTTTGTATTTGTGCAATAGATGGATAAGAAATGTGCAAACATGAAAATGACTCCATTTTACCAGATGTGATCAAATTTGTGAATTTAATTAAAAAAAAACAAAAAAACAAAAAAATGTTTGCAATTCCTTCTCTGTTGCTGTCACACATTTTATTTCCAGTGAAACTGCAGATTTTTGTGTCTGTTTTGAAAGACGTTCGCTGGTTTCTGATAAAATATCAGACTGATAAAGTGTTGCCTTTTTTCCTTGCAGATGATCTTTTTAGCATCATCATAAAACTGTTAGGAATATTTGCAAAGGAAGAGCACAACTAAAAAGATAATTACATTTTTCAAACTGAATAAATGTGTAAGAATTTTGTAATACCCAAAGATGCTGCAAAGATAGTGTGGATTTCTAGCAGATAGGGTTAGGCAAAATTTATTCAAAAGAGGAAATGTTTCAACAAAAGATCTGTTTGCATGCAGAATTGCAACAAAGTCAATGCTCATCACCATCATTAAGAAACTTCTAGCAAAGTTTTCCCTTAGATACCCTCTTGTAAGGTCACTTGCATAGCTGAACCCTGGATCTGTTGTTTCTGAAAAAAAAAAATTGCCACAGAAGGCAATCGAAAAAGATGTCTTTCTTACATGATGGACAAAAGATAATCAGCAAGTCTAATTGTGATGACCTCATCAGTCAGTACAAAGAATTCTCCGTAGAGACTGCTGGAAATAATGCTTTCAAGAATTTCATCAAGCATAAAGATCGTCTGGATACTTTGTTCTACTCTTCTCAAAAAAGAATATCAAAAATTGTAAAGTGCAGATTGCTGGTACTCTTTCATGGATAGGTCTCAGTAGAGATGAGTTTCCCAGTCAATAATGGAAATTTCCACTGACAATATGAAACGGCAGACTCTGGTTGTGCAGCACGTTATTGCAGGTCATTTGATCACAGAGGTACTGAGAATGTTGCCATGACTAAGGTTCTACTCTGCAGTACTTCCAATGCCAGAACAGCATACAACTGTTACCTGGAGGTTTAGAGAGAAAAAAAAGAAGGGAGGCAAAAGCAGCTGAACAAAAAAGTAATCATGTTTATGGAAATTAAAGAACTGAAAACTGAAAAAACACAAACTTGAAAGTTGCACATAGATTTGTTCAAGTTAGCTGACAGCTATGCGGAGAAAACCGAGCAGAAAACTTGAGCAATCATGTCTCAAAAGAGAACTGACTGACTTGGTTGAAAATTTTTTGACAGTAGGTTGCCATTAATTTCTGTGGTAGAGTGGTTGCCAACCAAGGCTATAGAACCCAATCTTTCCTACTATTTTAACACATAACTGGAGGGAGAAGCAACAGATTAATACCTTTCCGAAGGGTATTTGTGTGTAAGTGAATGCAATGATTTCAACTGGAATTTGAACTCAGCTCTCTGGTTTTACATTCCAAGCCATTAACCACTGCACCACAAAGCACAATAAGCTGAAATGTGTAGTTGTGAGAATTAAAGTGCATAATTCAAAATTTTCAAGGGTAGTAGAACTCCAAACTCTAGAATGGCATGTGTAATATAACCAGATCTGCAATCAGCTGTATTTTAGCATTCAACACTTCGGTTTCTTCACTGCTTTCAATTGATCCATGTGACATGAATTATTGGAACCAGCTGTAGGTTTTATTTGAACACCTCATCTGTCAAACTATTAACAGATAAATCATAAATATTGTGCTTTTGAAATTGATGACTGTTCACTTTGTGTGCAGCAGTTTCAGTCTTTGAAACTTCTCAACATAGTCCTGGAAAAGTCCTTGATTTTCTTTTCCCAGATCTGTTAGAACTGTGTGTGTGTGTGTATATATATATATATATATAAGAAAAAGTTACTGTTTGACATGTTTAAATTACAGTGTAACCCTGATATAAGAGAGTTGTCGGAACCAGCCCGGAGTTCTCTTATATCTGGGTTTCTCTTATATCTGGGTTTGGTCTATTTTATATACATTATATTATATATATATATAAAAAAGAAAAAGTTACTGTTTGACATGTTTAAATTACAGTGTAAACATGATATAAGAGAGTTGTCGGTACCGGATAGAAGTTCTTTTATATCTGGGTTTGGTCTATTTTATATACATTACCACAGGCTCTAATTTGGGACCAGAGAAAACCTCTCTTATATCCGGGTTATACTGTACTAAATCAGAGAGTAAGAGTTAATTTCCACGTAGATTAGTAGACATTCTTTTAGCAGCAGTTGGAATTAACTGATTGCCAAAGTAAATTTATTTGTTGAGATTAGGAATTATTGTTACTGCCAAGGCTAGTTTTTTGGTTTCTGTTGCTACATCTTAGCCATTGTGCCCTCTGACCTTCTTAAAGTATCTATCATACTTGGGAAATTGGAAGTAAACACTTTATTTAATGATGAGAGTAGATTGTTCTATTTTTTCTCTTTAAGCTATATCTAGTAAAACTTTTGTTTTACTGATTGTTGCATGTTTCTTTAATTGAACCTGATCATTTTTTTCTCCCACTACCAAGGATTGAACTCATAGCTACCAAGTAAGTTGATTTACTCAACCAAACAATGCGTTTATACATCAGGCCATGTGTCTTAAGGAGTTAATCCCACAATATTGAAACCTATTTTGTTGAATAATTTTTTGTGTGGGGAGGGAGTATTTTTATTTTTTTAAGTAATGTTTTTTCAGTAAAATTATTTATCTTATCTTTTATACAAATATGAAATATCTGAAAAAGGCACTTCATGCTATATAGATGTGTTTTGTGAAAGTGTCTGTTTATTTATAAACTCAGATGTCAATATTACATTTACAATTAAATTTCTTCTTAGAACCAATACATTGCAACTAGTTTAATTACATTAAAATACTGAATTAGAATTTTTTCATATCTTGAAATTAAAAAAAATTCTTTATGCTGGTACTTGAGATGGGATAGGAAGGCACTCTTAAAAATAAAACAGTTGCTTACCATAACTTCTTCTTCTTCTATGTGCCTTGTCCTTTCAGGACGTAGGCAATCATGGCTTTCTACGTCTCCCTATCCCTGGTGGCTCTTAATATGTTTTCTGCTGTTACACCACGCAGCCCTAGTTCTGTCATCCACTAGCTCAAGCCCATAAATCTAGAATATAAATGTATAGAAATTAGCATGGTCACAAAATGAGGGATCAGTTTATATATTGATTATAATATAGATTTGATCTCCAACTTTATATCCGTATCATAATTTCTTATAAACAGTTGGCATATATATTCTTCTTCTATGTGCCTTGTCCTTTCAGGATGTAGGTGATCATGGCTTTCCACGTCTCTCTATCTCTGGTGGCTCTTAATGTTTTCTCCTGTTACTCCACTCAACCTCTGTTCCGTCATCTACCTGATCAGGCTCTTCAAATATGTTATCCGCTGCCTCCCTCTGTCTCTTTTTCCTTCTATCTGGCTTGTCAGTATCAGGTCCTCCAAGTCCTTCTTCCTCATTGCATGTCCCTGGAACTTCAGTTGTCTCTTCCTGATGCTCACTATTAGTTTTCTTTTCAATGCCATTCTTTCCAACACCTCATCGTTGCTCACATGTTCGGTCCATGATATCTGCAGCATCCTTCTGTAAAACCACATTTCCGCTGCTCCAAGTTTTTTCTTCATATTCAATGATATTGTCCAGCATTCATTGCTATCTGTTAATAATGCTTGTATCAATTCCTGGCCGCTGATATTCCCATAATAGTTTTTTTATTTTCACATACACAGCCCTAATTATACTAAGTTGATGCTGTTTACAAATTCACGCTATTTAAACAGTCCATGCATTTATGGAGAGGAAAAATATAGAATATATATTGAAAATCTGATTCTAAAGTGATTAATTTTACACCAGTAAGAACATTTATTTATTTCCTCTTCATGTTCTCAAGTTACCTTTTGGTTAATATCTGTGAATCTCTATAACTGTTCTTAGAAAAAATGACAGAACTTTTGTTTTGTGTGGGAAGGGAGTATTTTTATTTTTTTAAGTAATGTTTTTAGAACATCTAGATGGTCATTCTAAATGTCATCCTACAGAAGTTGTGGGTTTGTAACCATTTCTGTTTTCATTTTTTTTATCTAAGTTGTTCAGCATTATTAATTGATCAGTGAAATGCACCATTAATAAAGAAATACTGTCATTATCATTCCAACAATTGTGATAAGAACAAAAGCAACAGAATAAGTTGAGAAAACTCTTGGAATGATAATGGTGCTCTTTCTAAATTCTAGAAGGTATCTTACCCATGGATTGTACGTATGTGAAAGGCTTTTAAAGAATTGGCAAAAATGCATCAACAAAGAATGAGTCCCATTGTCAGAATTGATTTCTGTTGCCGTCTCAGTTTTTAAATTAAAACAACTAAAACTTGTTCATTTGAGAATAGTGATCCTATGGTGTTGGAAAGAATGGCAATGAAAAGAAAATTAATAGTGAGCATCAGGAAGAGACAACTGAAGTTCCTGGGACATGCAATGAGGAAGGAGGGCTTGGAGAATCTGATACTGACAGGCCAGATAGAAGGAAAAAGAGACAGAGGAAGGCAGCGGATAACATATTTGAAGGACCTGAGTAGGTGGATGATGGAACGGGGGTTGCGTGGTGTAACAGGAGAAGGCGTGCTAAGAGCCACCAGGGATAGGGAGACATGGAAAGCCATGATCACCTACGTCCTGAAAGGACAGTGCACATAAAAGGAGAAGGTCCTATCAAAGCTAGAGCTCAGTCTGACTTACTATTTTATCTATAACTCGTTTTTTAATTTTTTTTTATTCATTCATTTTTAATAATTTCATCCCAATTAAGGTGACAATGTCAGTAGGATGCAGAGTAAAGACTTAATTGAGGAAAAAACAAAGAAACAAGTCCATATGTTTCCAACACTTATGAACTAAGATGGAATTTGAAAATAGATTTTTGGTGTCATTATCTTCAATATAACCACTAATCCAACATTTCACATCTTAGAATTTATTTCAAATTTTAATATAAGAAAAAATAAATTCTTATTCTAATGTGAAACCAATCAACTTTTCTGTGTCAAAGGATAAGTCATAATTAATTTTTGTGTTATTTTGGTAAAGTTTAATATAACATTTTGTACTAGTAAATCTTTTAAATACCCTTAGGAAAGGTATTAATCCATCTATTCCTTCCAGTTATGGGTTAAATAACAGGACAGATTGGGTTCTATAGCCTTGGCAGGCAACCAGTCTACCACAGAAAGCAATGGCAGCCTACTGTGGGATAATCTTCTGCCCAGTCAGTCATGACTCTTTTGAGACATGATTGCCCAAGCGTGTTTCACGTATGGCACTTAACTGACTGAAATCTTTTATTCATTTTTTTAAGGTAATTGTGTCATG
The DNA here is from genome assembly GCA_037127315.1 of Ascarosepion bandense. Taxonomy (NCBI): domain Eukaryota; kingdom Metazoa; phylum Mollusca; class Cephalopoda; order Sepiida; family Sepiidae; genus Ascarosepion; species Ascarosepion bandense. Next base: position 387,981 of record JBBBDQ010000160.1, on the reverse strand, counting down.
GATATGTTCAACATAGTAATTGAAAAAAGTGCCTTGGGATGGGGTAATGGTTAGCAAGCTACTCTACAAGTAGTGATTAATTGATTAATTTGTTTTTTGTGATGGCTTATCAACCCTTTATAGATTATTTAAATCCAAAACTTATTTTGGATTGTACGAGAATGTTTTTATTTTTTATTTTTGTGACATCATAATAATAATGATTTTTCTAGATCCAAGTTATACTATTTAACCCATAGCTGTAGAGAGGAGATGGATTTATACTTTTCCCAAGGGTATTTCTGTGTCAGTGAATGTAATGAACCAGTTTGGAATTAAAACTCTTTACAATTTCTCATTTTAAAATGCTGTCTATTATATCCTATGCTATTATATTCTATGCTTATTGAATTTGATTCTTCCTGGGAGATCCATACTTGTAGCCTTGTGCCAGACTAAGCTTAATGAAACAATAGTATAATAACCTAAAAATAATTGATAATCCAAATACTGTAAGATTTTACAAGGAATGCCTTGTTGAAATTATTGTTTTACTTCGGATCTCTTGAGGCTTAAGGATGAATATTGTTAAATAAATGCAAAACTACAGAATTTTCAGCTAATATATAATCTGAAATTTTTAGAAGATTTTCTGTTTGTTTATATTAAGTTGTTCAGATGTTTCTTTTTAAACTTGTTCAAACATTTTTTTAATTTTTTCTAATTTCAGTTATTTTCTTTACACAAAAACACGTATGGGCTATTTTTATCATCGCAGAGAGATCACTAAATCTACACTAGAACATCCAGATGGTCATTCTAAATGTCATCCTACAGAATTTGTGGGTTTGTAACCATTTCTGTTTTCATTTTTTAATCTAAATTGTTCAGCATTATTAATTGATCAGTGAAATGCACCATTAATAAAGAAATACTGTCATTATCATTCCAACAATTGTGATAAGAACAAAAGCAACAGAATAATTTGAGAAAACTCTTGGAATGATAATGGTGCTCTTTCTAAATTCTAGAAGGTATCTTACATATGAATTGTACATATGTGAAAGGCTTTTAAAGAATTGGTAAAAATGCATCAACAAAGAATGAGTCCCATTGTCAGAATCACACTTGGAACATTAAAGTGATATTAGTTGTACATGTGAAAATTTTAGTTTTTTTTCTTTTTCAATTTTCTGATGAATCATATTTCTTAAGTTAAAGATTGAATAAGCTCATTGTGAGTTCCATGACTACGTATAGAAAATTGCCAAAATATGTATGGAAATTTGCCAATTGCATTGTTAAAACTTGAGCTAAACAACTTTTAAGTCTCCCATTTGCCCAGGTTTAGAATATTGCTGTCACATATGGCCCAGTGCTTCTGCTAGTTATTTAAAGATTCTTGATAAAATCAAAAGGAGAATCAGCAATATTATTGGTCCTGACCTGGCATCTTGACTTCAGTCACTTTCTCACTGCCATTAAGTTGCTTCCCTGTGCCTTTTTTATAAATACTTTCATGGTAATCGTTTAAATGAGTTCTTCGCTATGATACCTAGACTTTATGAATGTAAGTGAATTACTAGATTGGCAACAAAGTCTCATCAATTTACAGTTGAATTGGCTAAATGTAACCATACATTCTATACTAACAATTTCTTTTCTTGCTTGTAAAACTCTTTTAGCTCCATGTTTTCTGGCCAACTATTTTGTTTTTTAAATTTAAATGTAATGTCAATCGTCATGTCTTTGTGATTATTTTGCTATTGTTCTCGCACCTTCATAATGTTTTGTTTTCTAATTCTTTCACACCTAGTAACTCCTTATGTCTTTCTTTTTTCAATTGGAGTAGATAGACTAAACTATCGCCCGGTTCACACTCCACCCACGTTTATTGAACAGGTGAAGAGGCTCTCCCGTGTTCCCTGTTTAGGATGTGGTTTCCGGCTTTCTCTTTTCCAATCTTTTCACTTTTACATAGCCCCCTGCGCATCAGTGGCGTTACCGCCTTGCTCGGGGTGATATGATTAAAAAAAAAAAATATATATATATATGGCAATAACAATCATGAGTATGAATCTAGTCATTATTTATAGGAGTAAGAGGGTGCAAATAAAAGATTTAAAATTGACATGGTTTTTCATTTCACTGAAGCAGTTATTAAACATGTGTGTTATCACCTCTGTCTTCCCTTTTCTTTCACTAATTTTTTCTTTAATTTGTTCATTCTTTCTTTCATTCTTTTCCTAAAACCAAGCAGCGTTTGTTATATATTTTTTTTCTATCTTTGTAATCAAACAGGAATGGTTCATTTTTTACAAGAGGCAATGGCAGGGTATAAATGTGCATGCTAAGAAACAAGCAGAATTATATGATTTTTGGATTTTTTGATAGTAATAACAATTGTAAAACTTTTTCAGACATAATTTTTGCTCAGTAGTTATAGACTAGCAGTAATATCTGGCCTGTCCTGGGTTTATAAATACCCAATACAATTACATGCATTCACTATACTTTGTATGGACACATAGTTAAATTTTAGAACATTTGCTTTTTACTCATGAGACCCGATTTTGAAACTAACCATTCTTGATTTATCAAGGAGGTAACTTCATGATACTACTCGACTAGTGAAAATGATACCAGTGCATGGCACCATTGGAAAGTGTGTGAAAACAATACCACAATTTGGCCTAAGCTTTTGTGAGTGAAATTTGGTAGTATTTTTCAAAAGCTGTTGATGGTTGTGCTAGCAAGAAGTCATCATGACTTTAAGGGCTTGACTGACTTTGTTCAAACTGGTGACCATGCTAGATTATGTGCTCTCTTCCAGACACTGTGACTAAGGTCTGCTCACCATAGTTGCTGTATAAACCACAAATGAGCTCTGTGGTTGTCGAACAGACATAAATATGTCTGAGCAAGTGTCTACTTGCTAGCTGATCTCAAAAATGACCTTCAGTATGTTGGGCAGTCAGTTTAGTGCCATACGTGAAACATGCTTGGGCAATCATGTCTCGAAAGAGACATAACTGACTGGGCAGAAACTTATCCTGCAGTAGATTGCCATTACTTTCTGCAGTAGACTGGTTGCAAGCTAAGGCTATAGAGCCCAATCTGTCCTATTATTTAACTCGTAACTGGGGGGAAGAGATGGATTAATACCTTTCCCAAGGGTATTTGTGCATAAGTAAATGCAAGAAATTCAAATGGAATTTAAACTCTGCTCCCCGATTTGTCGTTTCGAGCTGATATCTACTGCGCCACAATGCACATCAGTATGTTGGTAACAGAGTAACCAGTCAATTGATTGTGGAAATTACTGCTCACAACTAGATGAATTAAAAGCAGCAATTCAAGAAAAATTCTAAAAATTGATGAACAGAAAGGTATTGCTTTCCATCATGATAATGCCAGACCGCTTGTTTCTTTAGCAACCTGTAAAAAATTTTTGCAGATTAGCTGGGATGTGATACCCCATCTGCCATATTTACCAGATATTGTTCATTTGGATTTTCGTTTATTCAGGTCATTGGAAAATAATCTCAATGTTAAAAGTTTTAATTCTTTAGATGATATAAAAAACGAAACACCTTAATGAGTTCTTTGCTGAGAAATGACTGAAATTCTGGGAAGACGGAATCTTTAAGTTGAAGCAAAAATGGAGAAAGTTAGCTGAATAAATATTTAATGGCATAATTTTGTTTAGTGACAACCCAATATATATATATATATATATATATATCTCCGAGTGAATACAGAACGAAGAAAGAATTTTTACAATGTCCAAAACATTAATTTAAAACAGTCCTTGATATATAATATATAGAGCTGTGAATATTTATTATAAAGATATAGACATTGAAGTTTCAATGTGGAAACAAATGTACGATCTGTAGTGGATATATATAAAAAAAATTATGTACATGTTCTAAAATATAATTTATAATATATATATATATATATTATACATACACACATATATAGTACCGTGCAAAATATTAAGACAAGAACTATTTTCTTTTATGAGGCATCAAAATAAAGTTTAAAATCACCCCTGTCCTAACACTTTTGCACATTATCGGTAGTTTGCAAAAGTATTAGGACAGGGGTGATTTTCCTAAAAAACCTCATTGAAATTCAAATACAGGGTGAAAAGCCAAGTAAATTGCTGATAAATATTGATTATTTAAAACTAGGTGTAAAAGAAATGTATTAAAAAGAAGTTATATTTACTTTTTCCTATTTTCTATTAAGCAAGTTATTTTGAAATTACTCTATTGAACATCTATGAGATATTTTGGATAAAAAAATTGATAAATCTAATGTTACTTTGCAAGACACACTTTGGGAACAAATACAAGCTGCTTGGCAGGAGATACCATTAGATACATTGAAGAAGCTTGTGATGTTAATGTCTGAGAGAATGAAGGCTGTGATCAAAGCAAAAGGCTATTATACTAAACTAGCAGTATAGCCCAGCGTTGCTTGGGTGTAATGAAAGTTTTAAAACTAATCCATGGTCCTGGAGCTCAGATTAAGCCTAAAGAATATTTGTGTGAAGTTTGGTGAGAATCGGATAAAAATTGTGGATTTGTATAAAGGACATACAGACAAACAGACACACACACAAACATCTTACCTTTTATATATATATATATATTATCGATTTTCTGCTCTATTGTAAGAACTGCAACCTTGAAACTTCTGAATATCGTTTCTTATGTCAAGTCTATGAGTATATCAAATTTCATTAAAATCGGACCACTTCTTCTATAAGCCGATTTTTTGGATTATTAATTTTCGACATTTATCGGGGGTACCTCGACACAAAACCTAGCTAAGAACATTCGCAGACGCTTATAGTACAACTGTGTAAATTTTCAAGAAAATCAGTTCAGCCGTTTCAGAGTCTATAGGTAACGGACACAGACACATATATACACACACACAGACAAAGTTCCATTTATAAATAAGTTTAGATATTAAATTTATTTTGTAACAAGTATTTTTTATTGTTAAAGTATTTGTTGAGTAAATCAAATAAGATTACTTTAATTAAATTGTTTTTCTGTCAATATGCCTCATAAAAGATAAAATAGTTCTTGTCCTGATACTTTTGCACAGTAGTGTGTGTGTGTGTGTATATATATATATATATATATACAACACATGTTGTATTATATATTTGTAGATAATTTTTTTGTCCATTTATTGTTAGTGACTTAAACTTGCTACATAAACTATACTTATTCATCACAAACTGGAAAATCCTTAAATTTTAAATATACAAATTTTATAAATTCTTATTTGCTACATGTTTTAAACATATATTTAAAAAAGAGGAAAGTATATTCGTAAGTTTAAAAAAGTAAAATATATTAGCAAGTTTTCTTGATTGTGCTGTAATTAATCTTGCCCTGTGATGAAATTTCATCACAATCTCAGTTTAATCTTCTACACTCTTGCCTTGATACTTGACATTGGTAAACCGCTGACCATTAAAGAACGAGGTTCCTCCAGTCAACAGGAAACTACAAATTAAGATAAGAAATGTATACATATATAATTTGTCATCGTAAGCATGAACCAATTTTTAGTCTCCAAAATAATTGGCAGCAAGTAACCAAAACACTTTCAAATATTCACATAGTGTGGGGTGGAGGTAAATTTCTTTGATTTTTAGCTTTTTTGGGTTTCAACTTTGGTGCTTTCATGTTTATTGCTTTCTTACCTTTGTTGAGTTGCGAAATCTTCAGATCCAAACTTCTGTGTAGATATTTTGTAATGACTTGGTCTGAACATTCTATTGAAGCTGATTGTTACCATGCAGTGTTGATTCCCAAGTTCTTACTATTCATATCTATAAACACTCTATTTCTGACATTAAACACTCTTCCTCTATAAATATAGCAAATAGAGTATATAAAAAAGTTTAATTTTTATATTAGGCACAGTAAAAGATTAACAAGAAAAAATCTCATAATTTTACTGTTAAAGTTGCCAGATGTAACAAGTTCTATGGTAATAGTTTTTCTTGACTTGCTCGGGTTGAAATGATTAAAAAAACAAATCAGACAGAACAATTATTATAATATTAAAGCAGTACAACTATTCTGTCTCTTCCCTCCAGTTATGGGCTAAATAACAGGACAGATTGGGTTCTATAGCCTTGGTTAGCAACCAGTCTACCACAGAAAGTAATAGCAATCTACTGGGGGAAAATCTTCTGCCCAGTCAGTCATGTCTCTTATAACATAAATATGTTGTAACATTACAACAATCTAGTTATTTTGTTCTGACAAAACACACAAAGTGTTGAAACAAAATAGCTACTTTGTAGTGATGTTATAATGAATTATAGTGAATTTTAAATCAATATTATTTGCTCTACTTTGTATTGAGCACTCTTTTAAGAATAGTGATTTTTTTTTATATGAAAATTTTATTTCATCCATACCAACCCTATATATATATATATATATATATATATATATTTTAATTCAGATACTTTAATCCAAGTGAAAAAAGCAGGAAGGTAAATTCCAAAAACCCGATCCTAATTAATATTAAAAATTTTATTTTAATATTAAAAAATGATACAGGAAGAGAGCTCCATGTAATAAAATATTACAGCAAATATAAATTAAAAAAGGATTAATTCAATGATGTTGAATGACCATTTCGATATGAAAATCCCCACAAGGGATAACACATCACCTCAGCAACAGAAAAATCCTTTCAGAAACTGGAGAAAAATCAGTCTAATTTTCCTTTATAAATAGATTTGCAAAGAAATTAAAAAAGAAAATAAAAAAGAAAAAGAAAAAAAGAGAAAGATAAAACAAAATAAAATCAAATAAACAAGAAAAGAAAAAATTGACATCATCTGGGTTCTGGGTTAGCAAAAAAAGGAAAGAGAATTGTAACTTAAAAATTAACAGACGGCTGTGTTGAATTGATATAAGGTTAAGCAACACGGCGGGGGGGGGGGGGAGGTGGGAGATAAGAGAGATAAAGGAAGGAAGGGAGGGAAAAAGAAAAGAAAGAAAATTTTTTTTATATATATTACAGACCTGGACATATTCAAAAACCTAACTTCCCAAAAACGTTGAAGTATTAGAAAAAGGCCTTTACTTAAAAAGGCATAATTATTTTTAAAGGGAATAAAAAGATATAGGATTTAAAATAAATTTTTTTTTTTTTTTTTTTTTTTTTTAAATTAGGTCATTTGATTTAATCTAAATAAAGACATCGCTAGGTAAAAATATATATATATATATATATATATATATATCTACCACTCATGGTAGAAACCTGGATAGCAAAATAACTCGTTTAAAAATGGAATATATATATACACACACACACACACACACACACACACTTTTAAAATTTACATTTTAAAAGCCCTAATACAATTACTGATTATTGAATCTTTTTTTAAGTGTATACTAAAATAAATGTTAATTTTTGTTGACTTTTTTTTAAAAATTTTCAGTTATTTTAATTTATTTGAAATTTACTAAGATTAACCTGGACATAAAGATAATGTATTGATTATTTGTACAGAAAATGAATTTGGCTTGCAGAGTTTAGTTCCCACTCGATTCTGTTTTTTTCACTTTGTACTAATGCTCTTGGAAAAAAAACACATAGATTCATCATAACTCCAGCTATGAGTTAAATAACAGAGCAAACTGGACCTTGAAGTGTTAACCCGTCTAAAAGAAGGAAAACTAAATTTAAAACCAACCTGAGGAGATGCATTGTTTGTTAGATTTCTTGCCCTAGATATAATGCTTTTGCCTTGGCTGCAGCACATGTGGAGCACCAACAACCCTAATGGGTTATGGGACTTGTATGAAGATTAATATCATCGTTGTCCTTCAGCCTCGGCTGAGATAGAACTCACTACACCCCTCCAGTATTCCCTGTGAATTTGGAAGCCTGGTGCAGTTTATAGCAAAATTCATAATCTTTTCAAATAGCTGACTACTTGATGCTTCGCCAGGGTCACCAAGGGCGTTTTTATTGTCATACCAATACTGGATGGGCTGCCTCCAGGCCCTATCCTGTTATTTAACCCATAACTGGAGGGAAGTGACGGATTAATACGTTTCCCAAGGGTACCAGTGCTTAAGTGAATGCAGGGTACTCAACTGGAATTCGAACTTGGCTCACCGATTTCTCTTTCCAAGCCGACATCCACTGCACCACAACGCACATCCGTCACTGAATGCTTACAGCGGCTGGTATTCCCAAGCGGTCATCCATCTAAGTACTGATCAGGCTCACATTGCTTAACTTCGGTGATCGGGTGAGAACCAGTGTATTCAACATGATATGGCCATTTTTTTCTTATTTTTTATTTTTTTATTTAGGATTGATGACAAAAATAAAGAACACTATTAGATTGCATATTTACACTATAATATTGTTTATTGTAATGGTTAGCAAAACTTTGGTTAATTACCAATGATTCAAAGTGTATTCAACGTGATATGCCGTAAGATACAAGATTAATATAATACATCACAGTGATTTTAACAGTATCTCCATTTCACTGAAATTATATCCTTTATTCTGTTAACTTTGCAAAAATCATAAGTTTAAGCAGACTGTTAGTGTTTTGTGTGAAGTGGTTATCAATTCTTGGAAGGAAAAATGACTGTTTTCCGGCTTCCAGCTGCAGTTTTATGTTGACCTCCATTATCAAGAATTTCTCTAATCTCTCTACACAGACAAGATTTCATGTCAGCTATCAGCCTGTCTTTGGTGGTTCCCCATGAAAAACGGTATGCCAAAAGGTTGTGTTCTGTCTTTGTAATGTTGCCTGTTCTCTTGTTAGAAACAGATGTTGAAAACATTCAGCCTTCTATGATGAGATTTCCTTTAAGTTTTTTGTGGTATACTCCACCCAAAATTTTATTCTCATGTCATAATGCAGCACAGTAGCATTTTCTTTTTTCTGCCATGTCATGAAAAGGATTGTAACGTTTACAATTAATCTGGAGTTGTGAACTCAATGACAATAGCTTTTAAGATCAAAAGTGGGATTTGATGATTTTGAACAACAAATTTTTTTTTTTTTTGTTTCATCATAAAAATTTACTTGTGCCAGTTATGTTACTTGCTCTATATTGTTATACATTGGAAATCTGAAAAAAAAAGGATTGTCTCTTTTCATAAATTCAGATGTTACTGATAAAATAGTGCTATTATCTAAATGTATTTATAAATGGAACTTTATGTGTGTGTCCGTTACCTATAGACTCCGAAACAGCTGAACTGATTTTCTTTAAAATTTACACAGTTGTACTATAAGCGTCTGCAAGTGTTCTTAGCTAGGTTTTGTGTCTAGATACCCCCGATAAATATCGAAAATTGATAATAAAAAAAATCGGGCTATAGAAGGCGTGGACCGATTTTAATCAAATTTGATGCACTCATAGACAAAGACATAAGAAACGATATTCAGAAGTTTCAAGGTTGCAGTTCTTACAATAGTGCAGAAAATCGATTTTTATACATATATATAAGGTAAGATGTTTGTGTGTGTGTCTGTTTATCTGTCTCTATGTCCTTTATACAAATCCACAATTTTTATCCGATTCTCACCAAACTTCACACAAATACTCTTTAGGCTGACTTTGAGCTCCAGGACCATGGATTAGTTTTAAAGCTTTCATTACACCTGATCAACGCCAGGCTATACTGCTATATATATATATATATATATATATATATATATATATATACAAGGTGCAATTGGTAAATTGTAGTAATTATTTTATTATTTCAAATATTCTTTAGGCTGAGTCTCAGCTCCAGGATCATGGATTAATTTTAAAGCTTTCATTTCACCCAAGCAACGCAGGGCTATACTGCTAGTATATATATAGGAAAGACCTGTGAAAATGACATGTTTTTCCTATTTTAATATACTAATGAATCTTAATATTTAAGTTATTGATTGAGTGAACTCATGGCGAGTTCTACAACAATAAAATATCTGTGAAAATTTCCCTTATCACCTCATTAAATATTTGAGCTTAACAACTTTAACAAAATATTACAATAGCAATCATAAATATAAATGCTGGTCATTATTTTTAAGAAGAGTGTACAAATGAAAAAATTTGAAATAGACAACTTTTCCCATTTCGTTGAAACTAACATTAAACAAGGCTATCTTCTCCCCCTTTTTTCTTTCATTTTTTTCACTGAAATCAAGTAGCATGTCTGGTATGTTATATTTGTGTTTGGTCAAAACAGAATAGTCCATCATTGGCAGGGTGTAAAGCTTGTGCAAACTAACAAAGTCAAGCACAATTATTATGTAATATAGTGATTATGGAATGTGAATGCTTTGTTGATAGTGGAGGTCAGTCTTATAAAACTGCATCCTCCTGATATCAGTTTAAACTGACTTCTTTTTTCGTATATATTGTGATCATTTTGCTCAAAGCTCAGAATTTCTTGATTTCAAATGAAAACTTAGAAAATTCCCAATATATTTAATTGAATTTTTATTTTTCAAAATGATAGTGTAGTAAAAGGGATGGTGTTGGTTTACACTGACACCTAGAGGATATGTGTCAAGTATGGGGAAGATGAGCACTTAAGCCAACTTGGACTGTTTGTAAAATTATCAACTATTTTTTTTGAAAATGTCGTTAATTGAAGTCTTGTTCTTGAAAATTCTTGGTAAGTGTATAAAAATAAAAAGTATCTTTTAAGAAACAAAAAAAATATGTTCTGTATAGCATAGATCATTCTTCTTTGTAGTTAACATTACAGAGTTAGCTTGCTATTAGTAGCCCTCAGTGTTTAGGTGAAAATTAGCTTAACAGATTTCTCACTTTACATTTTTTTCCAATTGGAGTAGATAGTTTAGTCTATCACCCGGTTCACACTTCACCCACGTCTATTGAACAGGTTAAGAGGCTCATCCCTTGTTCCCTGTTTAGGATGTGGTTTCCGGCTTTCTCTTTTCCAATCTTTTCACTATTACGTAGCCCCCTGCACATCAGTGGCGTTACAGCCTTGCTTGGGGTGATACGATTAAAAAAAAAAAAATATGCAACCTGGGAGATATTTCTTGAGCCACTTGCTTTGGTGAAAGACTCTCTCACTGAAGTTATGTCTACTCCAACAGTGGAGTATGGGTCTACAGGCACAACACACTAGATATTTATTGCAGCTGCAATTTCTGTAGCAAGTATGTTTTAACAGGATGAAATTACTATCTTTATGTCCACCTAGTTTTGAATTCATTTTTCCTTCTACTAGACTGGTTACCAACCAAAGCTAAAGAGTCTGCCCTACTATTTAACCTATAGTTGGGAGAAGAAGAGATGGATTCATACCTTCCCCAAGGATATTTGTGAAAAATTGAGTGTAATGAACTTGACTCTGCTTGCTGATTTCTTGTTCCAAGTCAATAACATACCAGTTACATGCCCTTGGGAAAAAACGCTCTCAAATATGGGAGTCTACATTTAAATTTTGTTGCCTCATCTATATATATATATATATATATATATATATATATTTGCGGATGTTTTATAAGAAGTAACAAAAAAAAAAAAGAAAGAAAGAGTGTAATACTTACATATTATTATTATTATTATTTCATATATGATGTTTTGTTTTCAGGTCTTAGAATCATTCCAGTTCCAATGCTTAAAGACAATTACGCCTACATTATAATTGAAACAAGTAGTCGAAAGACTGTTGTTATTGATCCTGGAGATGCCAATGCTGTACAGGTAGGTTATTTTTTGTTGCTGTTACAAGCCATATCTTTACTGTTAATATTTCAAAACTGTTTTTAAATGTTTGCAATGCCAAATAAAAATGAAAAAAATGGTTTTTGAAAAAAGCTTTTAAAGAAGTGGGGAACACTACAAGCTTAATTTTCAAACCCTGAATAAGAACAGATTAAGATGTAGAGATGTAATTTGGTCTAATCCTCATTCAATCTACGACTTAAGACCAAGATTAGCAAATTATTCTTCATTATTCATAACGGGCATTTTCCTAAACATTCTGAATTGGCTAAAGTGTTTAACAGAAACACTGTTAGATTTAGTTATAGTCGTACTACTAACTTACAAGACATTATGATTGGCCATAACACTAAGATCATGAAATCTAAAAGAAGGAATAGAATTAAGAGGTGAAGAAGAGACCCAGAGAAAATGAAACTGCAGGAGTAAAGATAATTGTCTGTTGAGTGGAGAGTATTGTACTGAGTGTATTGTATATGCTGCGAAGGTGCATGACAGTATTAGTAAGTTTAAGAAGGTTTATATTGGTTGCACCTAAAGGCCTTTTAAGAAAAGTTTCTATAATTATTCTCCATTGTTCAGGTTGGAGAAGTATAAATATGATACTAAGCTTGCTGACTGTGTGTAGAGGTTTAAAGAAAGAAAGGCGATACCCAGATGTAAGGTGGAAAGCTTTGAAGAAGATTGATATTTACAGGAGTTGTAGTTACTGTTGTAGGCTGTGCCAGGAAGTTGGTGATAGTTATCTTCGTGGACAGGAGTATTCTGTTGAATAAAAGATCTGAGGTCTGAACCAATTAAAAAAAATAAAAAAAAAGACCTCTTGGGATATTATAAGCCTGGATGAACTCTGTTGTATGAATTTTTTTTTCCCTTTTTCTTTTTTCTTCTTTGGTGGTTTTTGCCTCCTCCTTTCTTCCTACTATTACTCTTCAGTTTTCAGTGGGTTTGTATATAGAGTAGCATTTTGTTGTCTTTCCCACGTGTTACCTGATGATACCTAATTGTGGAAACCTGGGTAGTATAGTGGACCAGTAATTTTTGCCTTATCATATGCACTTTACTCTGCATTTTCTTTATCGATTATTTTGTATTGAGCACTTTTTATTGTTACTACCTTAAAAGTATTCTTCTCCCCCAACTGTGCATTAATAAAGACTTGTGTCAGCAACAATAAATACACTTGAACCTATTGTATGTGACCACCCCTACTGCCATCAAAATTGGTCGCATACTGCAGGTGGTCGCTCATTAAAGGCTCATAGTCATGACCTATTTACGCTAGTAGCATATATTCTACTCACCAGAATGTACATACTAGAATTTTACCAAGTAATCTGGTAATAAATAAATAAGAACATAAGAAGATGGCCTAACTTTAAAGAAATTTATTCAGCATAATTCATTTAAAAATTTTAAAAACGTATTTACAACAGTTAACAAGAAACTAAAACATTTATTCACAAAAAATATTTATTAAGTGGACTTTAAAGAAAGTCAGTTATTGCTTTCCTTTTTGTGCCTGTACTAAAATATTTAGGTTGGAAAAATTCATGAAATATATGGTTTCATTTTTTTTTTTTTTTTTTTCTTAGAAGTGAGTGATAGCAAAAGAGAATCTTCATAATACATGGAAAAAAAATAAACAAAACAAAACATACAAAAAATTGACAGCGATTGTGGGTGTGGGTAGAGAAACATAGAAATAGAGTAGATAGATACACAAAAAAATAAAGGAATGAAAGAGATAGACATTTGAGAAAGGGACATAGTTGTGGTTTCCCCATCCCTGAATTTATCCAAGTCAGTACAGAGACTGCTATCAATTCCTTGAATATGTCAAATGCAATACATGTTGTACAAAACAGCTGATGTTTGACCTGAACTCAGGCAATGTACATTTCAACAAGAAATAACAGTTTGATACAATACTACAATAACAAAACAATGAAGAAGTGTTCCTGAATTAGATCAAAGCAAAATGAAATAGATTACTCATTTAGTTTCTCCTAATTTAGAAGTTCACCAAAATGGAATATTTTTGTTGCTTGATCAGTGATTTTGCTCATTGATGTTAGTAGCTGGTTCTGGTGTTTGCTTTGGGTGGTGGTTGTTCACTGAGGGTCAATTAACATTAGCAAATTGTCTGTGCATAGAAAAGCAGTTGTTAGCAACAGGTGGTGAGGGTCACGTATGGCAGGTTCCACCGTACTTACTTTTCTGGTTTTAAATGGCCTGCAAAGGTTGATAAGCCATAAAAAAGAACCTGTAACTCTGAGAGAAAATAATGATGTAATCATAATGTTGACATTCCATTATTTTGAAACTATATTGAACATCTATGAGATATTTTGGATAAAAAAATTGATAAATCTAATGTTACTTCACAAGACACCTTTGGGAACAAATACAGTCTGCTTGGCAGGAGATACCATTAAATACACTGAAGAAGCTTGTGATGTTAATGTCTGAGAGAATGAAGGCTGTGATCAAAGCAAAAGGCTATTATACTAAATATCAAATTTATTTTGTAACAAGTATTTTTTTTTCTTGTTATAGCATTTCTTAAGTAAATCAAATAAGATTACTTTAATTAAATTGTTTATTTTCTGTCAATATGCCTCATAAAAGATAAAATAGTTCTTGTCCTAATACTTTTGCACAGCACTGTATGTGTGAAAGATAATGGACATCTCTACACTTGAAGAGGTTAAGATTGTAGTAGTTGAGGAAGAATCCTTCTGGGATTCTGTATTACAAATGGAACAGTTCTTTGGAAGAAGCCATCCGAATGAAACTTAACTCTTTACTAAAGGAATATGAAGATGGTGAAGGTGGTTCACTTCATTGTACTAAAGAATACTAAATGCTAAAGATAGCTGTAGGATGTACTCTTAGAGAGCTTAATAGAAGAGAAAGGATATTTATTCATTTTGAATAAATTTTCTGATATCTCTAGACTTATTAATTTTGCACTTTTTGATCCTTTAAATGATCCTCTGACTCGGCCTTTTATTAAGACGCCCCCACCATCATATATTGCAAATTGAGAAAAGTTCCAATTCCCACAATTATTACCCACCTCTCACTTTTATTAGGCACATAAGTGTACAAGCTAAAAGTGAACTAGGTATTTAGGCTAATGACAATCATTTACTCATGTCTGAGTAGCAAATCTCAACAGATCTGACAAAGTCAAGCTGGCAATTGCTCTTGGAAAAACTTCTAATTAGTGGTTAACTAGGGCAAGAAATGGCTTGTAAATTTTAACAACTCCAAATCAAAACTGCTTTCACTTAATCATGACAGAAACCTTTTCTGACTGCCATCAGCATGGCTGATGCTAAACTGCAAGTGAGCAACACAATATCCTTTCTTGGCCTCATGTTTTTCATTGACATGAAGTGAAGTGACTATATCAAATCAGTCGCTTTGTCTATTGCAAGGAAAGTTAGTTCACTGTGTCGTGCCAGAAGATTTTTCTCGTCAGAATCCATTTTACACATTTATAATTTTACCATTTGTCTATACATGCTTTGTGCTTTTACTGTACATCTCAAGATTCTTGATAAAATCTAAAGAAGGATCTATAGTGTAATTCATTCTGACGAGGCATCTTGACTTCAGCCACTTTCTCACTGACTTGACTGTGGTTCCCTGTGTCTTTTTCTACAAGTATTTTCATAGCAACTTCTCTGATAAGCTTTTCTTCCTGGTGCCCTGACTACATGAATTTAAGCGTGTTACTAGATTGCCAACTAGGTCCCACTATTTTACTTTTAAAAAAGCCAGATGCAACCACCACTTCTACTCCAAGAGTTTCTTTTCTCATACTTTCCACATGTGAAAATCCATTTCGATTTCTTGCTTCCCTGTTAACTACAATCTTCAAAAATTTAAAAGCATATCAATCACCATCCATCTTCTTGAACTCTGTTCCTTTTTTTTTTCTCCTTTCCTCAATCCTCCCTATTCTCAGTTTTCTTATTCTCTTTCACTTTCATTCCCTGTAACCCACTGCATTCTAGCGTCCACCTTGCCCATTTTGATTTAAAGTCCAAATAGTTAATTTTTTTTTTTTTTTTAATCATTTCACCCCAAGCAAGGCATTCCACTGCCACTATTGCGCTTGGGGCTACATAGGGGAAGGTAAATAGAATGAGTGGTTAGATGGTTACATAGAAATAAAACTGTACCTAAAAAGAATATTTATCAGTCATAAAGAATCCCAAGCATTTACTTTCAGTGAAATTTTCTCAATTTTAAGAACTTGATACCACATTACAATTTTTCCAATCCCTCATACTATTCATTTTCATCATCTTAAACTATCCATGTTTGACTGGCTTGATCTAAATAACTTAGAAATAGAATTAATAGACTTAAAAGGAAATGCAGTGGTGTGGAAGTCATAATTTCGTCAATTATGATGCTCCAGTTTTGTTGTCTCTCCTAAATCTTGTTCTGTCAACCATTTACACAAGCCTACTAGGTAGGTCATGCACTGTTTTCTTCTGTTCTTGCCTTTAACCTGTCCCATGAGTATCAAATTTTCCAAGCATTCTTTTCTCATTTTTTTTTGTCCTTTCCTCAATCCTCCCTATTCTCAGTTTTCTTATTCTCTTTCACTTTTATTCCCTGCAACCCACTGCATCCTAGTGTCCACCTTGCCCATTTTGATTTAAAGTCCAAATAGTTAATTTTTTTTTTTTTAATCATTTCACCCCAAGCAAGGCATTCCACTGCCATTATTGTGCAGGGGGTTACATAGGGGAAAGTGATGAGAAAGAGTGGTTAGGAGGTTACATAGGGGAAAGTGATGAGAAAGAGTGGTTAGGGGGTTGCATAGGGGAAAGTGATGAGAAAGAGTGGTTAGGGGGTTACATAAGGGAAAGTGACGAGAAAGAGTGGTTAGATATAGAAAATGTCAGAAGGAGGGTGATAGACGGGTAAGGATACTGAAGATGAGGGTTGGGTAGATGGGAAGAGTGTTTGAGAGAATGGATGTGAGTTAGTGTGTTAGGAGGTGTCTATTGGCCTTACATTTAAACTCCTGGAGATTGTAGCTGTTGGGGAAGCAAGCATGTGGAAGGGAATTCAATGCAGCAAGGAAAAAAATTGTTCTGTATTGATTTGAAATTGTTTTAATTCAGAATCTCCTCTTCTCTTTTGTCTAACCGCTTAGCAATTATCTATTTTTGACTGGTGTTTTTTTTTCATCTGTTAGTTGCTTTTTATTGTGAGGTCTTACCTACAAATGGACTCGTCCACATCTTTATAATATGGCTACTAACTCTGAGTGGGGAGTCACTGAGTAGTAGCCACAGAGTGAGTGAATGAGTGAGTCAGGGCGCCTGCGAGAGAAAGTACTCTCCAGTCCATGTTTACCTTTGTACAACGTTTTTGAGAATATACTCTTCAACCTTATATCTGAGTCCATGTTATCTTTCTATGGCCCTTTGGTCATAACACTGGTGACAAAGAATATCCGAACCACAATGAGAAACCTCTACCTAAAAAATTCCACAAAAAAGGTTACGCCATAACACTTTTTATTCTCATCAATCTACAATAGTGAGTGGAGAGGTTGGACTGGAAACTTTATTCAGAATCGTAGATTGACAGTTTAGATGAAATTGTGATTAAAGCATAGAAAGAAAATGATAATCAAAAATTGATAATAATTGTTGACAATATTTTGTTTAATAAAAAAATTAATAGAAAATAGATAACGTTGCTGCTACTTTTCTTTGTCTTTTAACCTTTTTATTGGTTTTTTGTTTTCTGCTCAAGTTGAATTCTTTATTTTTAATTTTGATATAGACTAAACTATCGCCCGGTTCACACTCCACCCACATCTATTGAACAGGTGAAGAGGCTCATCCCTTGTTTCCTGTTTAGGATGCGGTTTCCGGTTTTCTCTTTTCCAATCTTTTCACTCTTTTCCTTTATTATTTTTTTTTTTTTCAATTGGAGTAGATAGACTAAACTATCGCCCGGTTCACACTCCACCCACATCTATTGAACAGGTGAAGAGGCTCATCCCTTGTTTCCTGTTTAGGATGCGGTTTCCGGTTTTCTCTTTTCCAATCTTTTCACTCTTTTCCTTCATTATTTTTTTTTTTTTCAATTGGAGTAGATAGACTAAACTATCGCCCGGTTCACACTCCACCCACATCTATTGAACAGGTGAAGAGGCTCATCCCTTGTTTCCTGTTGAGGATGTGGTTTCTGGCTTTCTCTTTTCCATTCTTTTTACCCTTACGTAGCCCCCTGCGCATCAGTGGCGTTACTGCCTTGCTTGGGGTGATATGATTAAAAAAAAAAAAAATTTGTCATATTATTTTGCTTACATGAAAAAAGATAGTTAACACCTTATGGCTATCACATGACAATCAGGGCATCTCAAATATTTTATAACTTATCAGTCTTCTTTATCTTTAAAGAAATTTGTCAAATGTTGCTTGAAAATAATTACATATTTCACCATTATGAATAATGAGTCAATCAACCAGAACTCAGAACCAAGGTTGAATGATATGGAACTTCATCTAGAATTAGTTTATCACCGTTTCTATTGAAAGTGTGCCATTTTTGGAGTCTAATTAAGAAAACTTGCAAAGAGGGAGTTTGAGTTCTACATGAGGTTTCAGTTGAGAGCTGAATATAATGTTGCACTATCTGCAGCATTCTTTTAACCATAAATGCTAAACTTAAATTGTTACAAGTGGCGATAAAAAAAAAAAAAAGAAAAAAGGTGCTTTGCATGTCAACAGATAGAGTGGATATCCCAAAATGAGTGACCGGTGCCAACATCAAAAGCAGGATTCCATTCACAAGTCTTGATGGAATATGAACGGTTTTGCCATTTACAAAGCTGGATATTAGGCTGTTCAGTAAGTTATCATGTATTTCACCACAATGAATTATAAGTCAACCAAGCAAACATGAGTTTGAAAATTGAATACTAGAAACTGCAGGAAACTGCATTTAAAATTAGTTTATCATTTCTTCTATATTGAGTATACCGTTTATAGTAGATTTCATTGTTTAATTGGAATAACTTTCAAAGAGAGAATTTGGGATCTACATGATCTTTCACTTGAAAATTGAACAGATTCCACCATCTTTTAGCTAGAAATACCAAACCTTCATTTTGTTTCACATTGTTAACAGATAATGAAAAATGAGTTTTGCATATCAACAGAAAATGAAAAGGACAGTGGTTATTAAAAAATAGTGCCAATACCAAAACCAAGACATCACCTACAGAAGTATTTAATATGGTCCACGGCAAGCTACTGGAACATGGAAGGGCCAGCAACTTGATTGTTTAAGCAAAATGTCCTGCTTTGTTAAATAGAAAAGATTGTATTCTCCAGCAAGACAATGCAAAGGCACACTCTGCTAGACAAACCGAGAAAAAAATAAAATGAATAGGATAGGATGTTCTTCCACATTTTCCATACTAACCAGATTTAGCACCCACAAATTTTCATCAAACTTGGATCTTTATGCCTGCAAAACAATTAGTGTCGAAAAGATGATTTTCTTTTTCAGACTATTATTCTAACTACCTTCCCATCTCAGCAATGTTGTCTTAAAAAATGGGTCAGTTAAGTGCCATACGTGATACACGCTTGGGTGATCATGTCTCGAAAGAGACATGACTGACTGGGCAGAAGATTATTCTGCAGTAGGTTGCTATTACTTTCTGTGGTAGATTGGTTGCCAGCCAAGGCTATAGACCCCAACCTGTCCTGTTATTTAACCCATAACTGAAAGAAAGAGACGGATTAATACCTTTCTCAAGGGTATTTGTGTATAAGTGAATGCAAGGAATTCAACTGGAATTTGAACTCGGCTCCCCGATTTCTCGTTCCGAGCCAATATCCTCTGCACTACCCATGCACATCCACAACAAAAGGAATGATTAGAATTGTAATAAAACATAAACATAAACATATAATAAATATGAATTTTATATATTTTTTTTTTTTAGGTTGTTTGTTTTTTTTTTTATGGTATATCAAACTTGGAGGGTCATTTATTGCCAACAAAATTTTATTTATTTATTGCTGGTAATACCTTGTTTTCTTTCAACAATTTATTGTTGTTTTTATATGTTTTGTGTCTAGTAATACTTTTTCTTTTTGAGTATCAAGATTCATTGGGATTTGTTTTTAAGGGCAGGGTCCCCGAGTCCTACCCTGTTATTTAACCCATAACTGGAGGGAAGTGACGGATTAATACCTTTCCCAAGGGTACCAGTATTTAAGTGAATGCAGGGTATTCAACTGGAATTCGAACTTGGCTCACCGATTTCTCTTTCTGAGCCGATATCCACTGCACCACAATGCACAGCCATCACTTAACGCTTACAGCACTTGGTATTCCCAAGCGGTCACCCATCTAAGTACTGACCAGGCTCAACTTTGCTTAACTTTGGTGATCGAGTGAGAACCAGTGTATTCAACATGATATGTCCATAAGCCTTTTTTTTCTTATTTTTTATTTTTTTATTTAGGATTGACGACAAAAATAATGAACACTATTAGATTGCATATTTACACTATAATATTGTTTATTGTAATGGTTAGCAAAACTTTGGTTAATTACCAATGATTCAAAGTTTCTAAAATGATAAATAAGGTTTTTTTTATAGATGCTTCACATATCCTAATAATTTAGTAAACGTTCATAAAGTTCTGAATAAAAATTGTTTGCATATTTCAGTCAGTCAGTTAAGTGCCATGCGCGATACACGCTTGGGCGATCATGTCTCTTTCGAGACATGACTGACTGGGCAGAAGATTATCCCGCAGTAGGTTGCCATTGCTTTCTGCGGTAGACTGGTTGCCGACCAAGGCTATAGAACCCAATCTGTCCTATTATTTAACCCATAACTGGAGGGAAGAGACGGATTAATACCTTTCCCAAGGGTATTTGCGCGTAAGTGAATGCAATGAATTCAACTGGAATTCGAACTCGGTTCTCCGATTTCTCATTCCGAGCCGATATCCACTGCTCCACAACGCACATACTCATAAAAAGTTAAATGATAAATGTTGTAAATATAAATTTAATAGTGTTTTAATACTTTTGTTGTAAATTCTCAAGAACAAAGAGAATGTATAAATTCACTTTCATCAAATGTTTAGGTTATATTATAATCTTAATCATCACTTTTTACAACACTAAACATCGCCAAGTAGTGAAGGTAGTTAAAATAATAGCAGTGACAAGGGGAAAACAATCCCTTCGATTTTTTTTTTTTTTTTTTTTTTTTTTTTTTTTTTGCAGGCATGTAGGTTCAGGATTGCAAAATTTTCATTTGTTTCAATCACTAGAAGATTTAACTATGTGCCATTTCGGAAATAAAGAAATTGAAAACAGTCTTACAAACTTTTTTGTTTTGAGTGGGGATGGAAAACTCAAGATTTCTTTCAAATGTAGAATTTGAAAGTTGCTGTTGTGCTTCAGTCAAATGGAAATGAAGGTGATGACATTTTTGATAATATTTTTATGAATTTAACTTGTTTTTCTATGTTTTCTGGTAAAACATAATTGCTAATACATTGATGTTTTTTTTTTCTTTTTAATCTAAAAAGAATCTGATTTAATTTTTTCAAGTCTTAGGAATGCTTATCTTCTTGAAAAGGTATATTCTGGAAACTTTCCACATAGAATTACTAGTTATAAAAATTCTAATACCAAGAAAAAGAAAAATGAACAAAGAAGAATTTTAGATCAATATAAGTGAATTCCGGTCAAAATTTCTGAAATATGTTAGTTCATATAACTTATGGAGTTGTCATTTTTATTTTCTTTTTTTTTTTGTAAAATGATATTTGCTATGTATAAAGCCCGAGAGCCACTTGAAGTAGATGTGGCAGAATTAGAGGCACAGTTTATGGGGATATGTGTGGAAGATAACAATAAATTCTAACTTGAACAGGTTAAGATTGTAGTGATCGGGAGAAGCATCCCCTTGAGAGTCTGTTTCGCAAAGCAGCGGTTTGTGGAAAAAAAATTGTTTTCTTTTTCTTTTTTTTAATTATTTCACTCCAAACAAGGCTAATATTCAGGGGGCTACATAAGGGAGTAAAAGTTTAGGCAGGAGGAGAGTGAAGAGAAAGACAAACCAGTTACAGGGGGTGTCATATAAAGAGCAAGAGAAGGATTGGGAACACAGGTGTGAAGACAGTTGCAAAGGTAGAGAAAGAAAAAGAACAAGTTACACGGGGTGATGTAGAAAGGACTGGAGTCAAGTGGATAAGAGATGGGAATTGACATTGCATTTAAATTCCTGGAAGTTGTAGATGTCAGGAAAGCAATTATATGGAAGAGAGTTCCACAGGCAAAAAGTGCGAGAAAAGCTGCTGGAGTAAAAATGTCTTGAGTGTAACTTTTATCTTGCCAATAAAATGCAAAGGAAATGAGGATGCTTCATTACAATGTGCATAGTATGTGTGAAGGTTAGAACTGGCAAACCAAGGAATGGTTTTCGTCTGAGCACTTTCCACGGAAATAGCGATAGAGCTGGGAGAGGCTTGCAGTGTTTTATCTGTGAGAAAGTGGGGTTTAGGTTGGAAAAGCAGTGACACTTTTGAAATCTATCAAGTCTGGAAAGTGAAGACTGAGTAGCTTCTGGCAATCAGACCAAGAGAAGGAAATCTATGAATTTCAAACTGGAAAAAGCAATGGCAAACCACTCCACTATGTTTTCCAAGCGTTTTTGGCAATTCACTGATAATAAAGAATAGATTTCTGTAAAGAGTCATGATTGCCTATATTTTGAAGTGATATAGCATCTTAAAAAAATTGTTTAGCCTGGAAAAATCATAATTATAATTTCTGATACAGTTTCTGACTTGTCTTTCTCATAAATGTTGTCTTATCTATTAAATTTTTTTTCATTTCTCTTAGCTGACCCCCATTGCATTTCTCTGTTTTGAAACGCTGTGTTTTGCAGTAAGACATTTACACTTTTAACTTGCTTTGCACAACAAATTCATATGATTAAAATGAAAAGCAATTAACAAATCATTTAAAAGTGTACAAATATTTTCATGAATTTCTACCTTGTTTTATATATATATATATATATATATATATATATATATATACACATGTGAAAGAAACATGTCAGGGTGTTGTGGATAAGATGTGGAGAAGTCTGTTACTTTATGAGTTAACCATTTGTTCATGTTTATCAAATATAAATGATGCCTGAGCTATTTTAGGTCAAACTGATTTTATCTTCACAAACAGTCTTTACAAGTCAACCATAGAGTATACAGTGTATAAAGTGTCTTAATGACATCATGTAATCTTTTACAAGATATTAAATAGTTTTATTTACTGGGTTGGAATTGAAAGTCTGAATTAAATAAAGATACAAATTGTATTTTAGATTTAAAAGGTTATAGAAGATTCTCTTAAGTACATTTGCAGCCTTTTGAAGGCAACATTTTTTTTTGTGCTTCACAAATGAGTATTTTCAAAGTAGGTGTTTTTTTTTTGTTTTTTTTCAAATTTGCTAATCTAAGTGAACATACTGTATAACTTCAAAGCAAATGCAAATATACATCTACACTAAGGCACATTTTGAGATAAAGGTCAGTGTTAAATCAGAGGACTGAAGGTTTCATTCCATAAACTTTGTTACCATACATCCAAATTATCTCTCTTTCTAGTAATCAATGCTCGTAAGACATAACACTAAAGCAGTATAAACCGCAAATATTTATAAACATAAACTCGGTATAAATTTTTTTTATAGATATTATTTTTCAACAAATTACTTCTTTATTTAAGCAAACAGGAGGATCAGTTTGAACTGAAGATTTAAAAAAGTTACAATAATCATTTACTGATGCATGTTTTTAGAATATTTTCCCAGGGCATTTTTCTTCTAAAATCATTTCTCAGTTCATTTCTCCAGAAAAAAAAAACACTTTTCAATGCATCTCTATGCATTGGGTATTTATTTAGACTATTTAAATTGTTCGGACTGTTGTCCTCATCTTCGTTGTCATATTCACGACATTTCAGCCATTGTATACTCCAGCCTTCTTCAGGTGATTAGAATTTTGAACTGAACCCATTATTTCATTTTCTGGGGTAGATTGTTCTAGTTCCATGAATCATGCTTCTTCCAGATGTTTCAACATCAGTTATTTCCCTTTAACTCACAAAGTTTTGGTTCACCTCTGCTGTATTGGATTCAACCAACACTTTTATCCACTGGGCCATGTGTTGTGAATATGCCGACAAAGATGAGGATAACAATCCAAACAATCTAAATAGTGTAAATAATTACAATGCTTCATTTCAGAAATATATTCAAGTAAGTTAGGGTGGTTGCTGTCAATCCTTGTTGGGTTACTTAATGTTAAATTTTTTATGTAGCACTCAATAAGGACTGGAATCACTATTCAGTAGTACTAGAGTACTATTGCTAACCATTATCTTATGGTAAGGCACTTGTAATCATTAGAATTGATAAGTTTGAATGTATTTGTTTACCCTTAACTTTGTGTAATAAATCTTTTAGTGTATGTGTTTGTGTGTGCATATATATATATATATATATATATATATATATATACACACATACATTTCTCGAAGGCTTACATTACACTTAAATGAAAATTCTAATATATTCTGACATTTAAAACACCACGGCTATCAACACACACTTCTTAGGAAAACACTTGTTGAAAATACATATATACTTAGACAAGAAAATAATAAACGAAAACTTAAAATTCTAGAAGCTATCTACATCAAACAGTTTAAACCTAGCCTAAATAAAATAAATTTCGACACCTCCACTAACATACTTCAATGCCTATAATCGATGGGAGAGATCATAGTTATTATACTTACCCCCTACACCCATAGTAGTAGCAGTTCCCAGACCAATCCCCTCATGCCACTATACTCTCATTTGACCAAAAACCCACTAACACCATTCCTTCTCGGCCTTCAGTCATGTGTGACACAAAAAATAGACTTGTTTAATTTTCTCTGTATAACTCCACTCTGGTAATAATTTAAATGTTCTATGTTCACTGTATATTAAATGTTCATCCTTTGATAATGGCTTATGTAAGCCGAAAGCTCAGACCTGATAAAAAAAATCAACAATTATTGCGATTTCTTGTCATCTTTTCATGACAACGCTATCAAGCTAATCAGATCATACGAAAGGATCTTACACAAAATAAATAGACAGAACTTGTCTATATTATTCAATGAAACCTGTATTAATATATATATATATATATATATATATATATATATATATACACTAGTAGTATAGCCCGGTGTTGTTTGGGTATAATGAAAGCATAAAAACTAATTCATGGTCCTGGAGCTCAGACTTTTTGGACATTGGCACGAAAGACTAAAAAGCAATAGTTGTTTCCAGTTAAAGCGAAACCGTAGACTGAAAGAAAAATGAATGGATGTAAGTCAAATTTTGATTTCCTGGTATTGATATCAAATAAGTTTTTTTCATCGTAAACTGAATTTTGAAGGCTAAATAAGTCCTTTGAGTAAATGGTATCATGGCTGAGACTAAGAACTACAATTATATCTACTTAGAGCCAAACCCGAAGCAAAAACTAAAATAAAAGGGCTGAAAAAAATACAGACATACAGGCAGATAAACAGATACACAAACACCTTGCCTTTTACATATATATATTATTGATTTTCTGCACTATTGTAAGAACTGCAACCTTGAAACTTCTGAATATCATTTCTTATGTCTTTGTCTATGAGTGTATCAAATTTGATTAAAATCGGACCACTCCTTCTATAACCCGATTTTTTCAATTATCAATTTTCAATATTTATTGGGGGTACCACGACACAAAACCTAGCTAAGAACACTCGCAGATGCTTATAGTACAACTGTGTAAATTTTCAAGAAAATCGGTTCAGCTGTTTCGGAGTCTATAGGTAACGAACACACAAACACAAAGTTCCATTTATAAATAAGTTTAGATTTAGATAGATTTAGATATATATTAAAAACACATTGCACCTCACTTTCATCACAGCACTTTTGCCTATGTCACAACACCTATTAGTTCTACTAAACTCATCAATTGTCTCTACCTACCCTGATGATAACTTAACATTGTTGAAACCTTGGACCATATTTCTTGTACTTTTTTTCCAAAATGAACTTTGGATAATTTTGAATGGAATTTAATTCTTATCTGAGAAGGATTATTTGGAAAAGTCAATCATAAGAATTAATAGACACAAAATGTCTGTCATTTTAATAATATTTGCTACCTAAATACATAAAATATATATCATTCCTTACTGGTAGCATATGCTAGAGGTGAGGAATACTATATATATTAATATATACTTCATAACTCTGTTATATTATGTTGAACACTGTTTTCTCAATACCAGCACTCAATATGCGATATCTTATTTAGAATTTATATAAGTAAATGTTTGTCACTTAGCTGGTTGATGTTAACTTCAGCTTCCCGACTTCAGAGTTTCGTAGGCGGACATGTCTGTCCACTCTTTAGAGGGTATCAGCAATTGACTGCTTATAATTTTTAAATTTTTCTTTTTTGTGCACTTATCATTGGCATTAGTTGTGTTCATGTGTGCAGCCATGTGCCTGTCAGTGCAGATGTGAATATGTTTCGGGTGTTGTGATTGTTTGGCCTTCGTTTTTTTTTTCTTTCTTTTTTTTCACTTTATACATGCTCCATAGTTTTTCTTTTTCTTTCTTTTTTTCTTCTTTTTCAATAGTTGTCATTTGTGGCTAATTATTATATTCTCTAAACATGCCACTGGTTTTAATTCTTGATTTTTGAATATACTAGTATTTTTATCTTTTTTGCTATGGAATTTGTATTTTGTTTTTATATAAATGATTGATATTAAGGCTTAAATGGTAGTTATATATATATATATATATATATATATATATATATATATATATTGTTTATATTCGTATTGCCCCAAGCAAGGCATTATACTCCCACTGTTGTGCAAGTGGTTACATAGAAGGAAAGTTATGAGAAGGAGTGACAGAATACAGGGGGTGACTGGAGATGGGTAAGAGAAGGATGAGAGCATGAGAGAGGATGCAAGTTAGTGAGATAGGAGATGACTATTGACTTTATATTTAAATTCTTGGAGATTGCAGCTGTCAGGGAAGCAAGTAAATGGAAGGGAATTCAACAGGTGGGAAGTGTGAGAAAAGAAGCTGCTGGAGTAGGAATTGCGTTTACATTTTATTGGTTTCACTGTAAAAGGGTGAGACCTAGTTGCTAATCTTGTGGCTTGAGTAAATTTGTATATAGGGTGCAACAGTGAGCTAAGTTCATCAGAACAGAATCCGTGAAAGTATTTGTAGAAGAGACACAGAGAAACCACACAGTCGGTGAGAAAGTGACTGTATCCGAGCTGCCAAGTTGGGATCAATCACATTGCAGATTCTCCATTGAATTTTGTCAAGGAACCCTAGGTGGATAACAGGAGCACCCGACTTGATATGGCAGCAGTATTCAATACATGGGTGGATGATATATATATATATATATATATATATATATATATATATATATATGATACTAATGATATTAATGCTTACAAGGTGTGAATTATCATATAAATGATACAAAAATGAAATTAATACTGACATTTCGTTTTAACAGATGTATTTATCAAACTTACACGAAAATATCTTTTAAATACTAAAGAGAAAATTTCTTTAATAAAATCGCTATTGGCTTCAACCACAGTCTCCAGATGACTTCAGGTCTTCTGCTAATCTTCTGGATGGTCTCTTTGTTAAAATTGTTGAATGCTGCTATAATCCTTACCTTCATTTCACCCTTGCTGTTACGAGGAGGAGTTTTGTTGGTCTCTCATTCACACATCATAATCAAGGGTGTCACAGTCTGGCGAGTTAGGTAGCCGGATATAAGAGGTGATGTGGTTGCAGAAATTGTGACTTAGGTCTCCTGTCATGGTCCTATTGCCAGACATAGTGTGTTCCAGTGGCCATCCCCTTGAACCAGAGCAGCACTACCTCCTCAAGGCAATTGATGTAGGCATCTGTGTTGAGGCTGAGACCTTCATATAATTGTGTTTGGACAGCAATACCTGTTTTTACAAGTTTCATTAAAGACAACTAAGAAGGTACTGAGAGGATGTGCGTTGTGGCGCAGTGGATATTGACTCGGAACAAGAAATCGGAGAGCTGAGTTCGAATTTCAGTTGAATTCCTTGCATTCACTTATGCGCAAATACCCTTGGGAAAGGTATTAATCCGTCTATTCCTTCCAGTTATGGGTTAAATAACAGGACAGATTGGGTTCTGTAGCCTTGGTCGGCAACCAGTCTACCGCAGAAAGCAATGGCAACCTACTGCAGGATAATCTTCTGCCCAGTCAGTCATGTCTCTTTCGAGACATGATCGCCCAAGCGTGTATCACGTATGGCATTTAACTGACTGAAGAAGGTACTATGATTGAGTTTTTTATTTAATTTTGTCTTCAAATAATTTTTTTCTTTTCTTTACATATAAGTACCCATCCTCATCCATATTTTGGGCACTTCCATGTGGCATAATGGTTAGCAAGCTTGCCGCACTAGAACCTATTACAACTGTGTAGTGAGTTTGATTCTTGCTGATTATCCTATATTTTCGGCCTTGTGCCACATCTAAGTGGCGCTAAGAAAATCAACTCCTATATATATGTAAAAAAAAAGAAAAAAAAGCAATAATGGAAACACTTATAACAAACAAGGAAAAGCCAAAATACAATAGCATCAACTATGAACATGGCCACAATGTACTGACCATGTTAGAAAAATAAAAAAAACATTCCAATGGCTCTAGATACATAAATAAAAAATCCATACATTCAGTTAAAAAAAATAAAAATCATTCTTGATAATGGCTGAAAGAACTTGGATATACAAAACATTTGAACAATTTTTACACATTTTATGTCCAAAAATGAAACACTTATACAAATACAAGAAGAGTGTGTGTGTGTGTATATCTATCTAATTTAAACTTATTTATAAATGGAACTTTGTGTCTGTGTGTGTGTGTAACCATTACCTATACACTCTGAAATGGCTGATCCGATTTTCTTGAAAATTTACACAGTTGTACTATAAGCATCTGCGAGTGTTCTTAGCTAGGTTTTGTGTCATGGTACCCCCGATAAAAATCGATAATAAAAAAAATCACATTATAGAAGGAGTGGTCCGGTTTTAATCAAATTTGATACACTCATAGACAAAGACATAAGAAACGATATTCAAAAGTTTCAAGGTTGCAGTTCTTACAATAGTGCAGAAAATCAATAATATATATATGTAAAAGGCAAGGTGTTTGTGTGTGTCTGTTTATCTGTCTGTATGTCTGTAATTTTTTTCAGCCCTTTTATTTTAGTTTTTGCTTCGAGTTTGGCTCTAAGTAGGTATAATTGTAGTTCTTAGTCTCAGCCATGATACCATTTACTCAGAGGACTTATTTAGCCTTCAAACTTCAGTTTATGACGAAAAAACTTCTTTGATATTGATACCAGGAAATCAAAATTTGACTTACATCCATTCATTTTACAGTTTTGTTTTAACTGTAAACAACTATTGCTTTTTAGTCTTTTGTGCCAACGTCCCTGGAGTCTGAGCTCCAGGACCATGGATTAGTTGTAAAGCTTACATTACACCTGAGCAATGCCGGGCTATACTGCTAGTATATATATATATATATAGTCATCTGCAGATCTGTTTCGCTGTATCACAGCTCATCAGTATGGTTAGACATCCGATTGCTTTTTACCCAGGATGGAAACCTGACCGAATTGGCGTCAGTAGGCAATTCTACCTCTGAGCTATGGGTGCTGTATATATATATTTTTTTAAATAGATTTTTTTGTATGTAAAAATTGTACAAATGTTCTGTATGCTCAAGCAGTTTCAGCTATTTTTTTAATCCATTATCAAAGAATTATTTTGTTTTTAACTGAATCTATGGATTATTTTTATGCCTGTATCTGTAATTATAGAGATGTTTTTCATTTTATAAACATGGCTGGTACATTGTGGAAAAAAATGAGAAAATGCCAACACTCAATAACATCAACTGTTCATAGTTGATGTTATTGAGTGTTGGCATTAAAGATTCCATTATTTTTAGCCCCATTTTACATGTGGATGAGGATATTATAGTTGTATTTTCTATGAGTATATTGCAGATAGTTTAATAGGTTTCCATGTGGGTTTAAATAAGTTCTAATTGAGCTATGGTGAGAGATGTAATGTGAGTCTTCTTGATAGGCATGTAGTAGTATTTCCAATATAATTATTTATGAATTTAGTTTGATCAGGTACATAGTTTCTTAAGGAATATGTGAATTCATAAATAATATTGGTTCTCTGTAATTGGGATCTTGCAGATGTTGTTGGTGATTAGGTATTTAAAAAAAAAATTGATAGAAGATAATTTAATTTTCTTGTTCTGGTTGACTGGATTTCTTTAATTCTTTATAATATTTTATAAGGGAAATTTCTCCCTATTTATAGTTACCATGTATTTGATTTTTTATAGAAAATGTTATTGTTTTTATCTGTATGTTCACTTACTATTGGTTGCCTTTGAAAGAAATAGTCTAATTTGGTGATCTGACATAATTTGGAAAACTGTTATTAACTTGTGTAGGATGTGCGTCATGGAGCAGTGGATATCGGCTCGGAACGAGAAATCAGGAAGCCGAGTTCGAATTCCAGTCAAATTCCTTGCATTCACTTACACACAAATACCCTTGGGAAAGGTATTAATCCATCTCTTCCTTCCAGTTATGGGTTAAATAATAGGACAGATTGGGTTCTGTAGCCTTGGATGGCAACCAGTCTACCGCAGAAAGCAATGGCAACCTACTGCGGGATAATCTTCTGCCCAGTCAGTCATGTCTCTTTCGAGACATGATCGCCCGAGCGTGTATCACGTATGCCACTTAACTGACTGTTTCATGTTATTAAATTCTTTAAAGAAAAATGGTTAAGAGGATGAATTCTCATGCACTCTCTAGGGAAACTTTTTATAATGCCTATTTTATGTCTAAATGGGCATGGACTAGTAAAATTAATGTTGCAAGAGTTTCTACTTGTTTTTTTGTTGTATAAAGAAGTCGTGAATGTATTATTACTAGATTTTACAAGAATGTCTAAGAATGGGAGTTTATTTTTTTGATTGAGTTTATAGGTAAGTTTAAGCACAATTTTTTCAAATGTATTTTTGAGATTATTAATGTCATTTTTGTTTTCAGGTAATATAAAAATATCATCTACTAACAGATATATATATTAGCCAGTTGAATTCCTTGCATTCACTTACGCGCAAACACCCATGGGAAAGGTATTAATCTGTCACTTTCCTCCGGTTATTGGTTAACAGGATACATTGGGTTCTATAGCCTTGGCTGGCAACCAGTCTACTACAGAAAGTAATGGCAGCCTACTGCAAGATAATCTTTTGCCCAGTCAGTCATGTCTCTTTTGAGACATGTTTACCCAAGTGTGTATCATGTATGGCACTTAACTGATTGACTGAATATAACAGTTAAAAAACATAATTCAAATTTCTATTAAGCATAAAGTGGGGGATCGGTTTTCTATTGTTATAAAGTAATAAATTAATCCCCCACTAATTATACTTAATATAATAATGTAATGTGATCTATCTCTTCTCCTTCCAGTTAAGAGTTAAATAATAGGACAAATTGGGTCTTATAGCCTTGGCTGGCAACCAGTCTACCACAGAAAATAATGGCAATCTACTGCGAGATAATCTTCTGCCCAGTCAGCCATGTCTTGTTAGAGACATGATTGCCCAAGTGTGTATCACGTATGGCACTTAGCTGACTGAATGTTTTAAATATCGTGTCTTGTTAAAAAAAAGTAATTTTTCTACAAAAACTGATCACTTGCCAAACACAGAGTTTCTTCTTTGTGAAGTATCTTTTCAGGACATTGACAATCGTGGCTCTCCACAATTTCCTGTTCTTTGTAGCTCTTAATAAATTTTGTTTTTTTGTTATCTCTAATAAACCCTATTCTGCCATTCATTTACTCAAGCTTGCTTGGTAGATTAAGCTTTTCTTTAATCTGTCCTATGAGCATCAAATTTTCTAAGTCCACTTTTTTCATTATGGCTTATGACCATATCATGTTGAAACAGTGGTTTCCATATGATCACTGAAGTTAAGCAACATCAAGCATGATTATTATCTAGATGGGTGACTACTTGAGAATGCCAGGTGCTGTAAGCTTGGATGTGTGGGTGGTCTAATGGATAATGGCTTGGAATTGTTAATTGAAGAGCCAAAATTTCAATTCCGGTTGGGTTCATTATATTTGCTTACATGCAAATACCTTTGAGAATGATACGAATCCACCTCTTCTTCCCTTAGCTAGGGGTTCATTATTAAGACTTGTATCATTAAAACATTATCTTCAAAAAAATTCACAATCTAAAAATATTTTCTGACTTTCAGTCCATGGTATTCTCAGCATCCTTCTGTAGAACTGCATTTCTGTTGCGTCAAGTCTCTTTATCTGAGGAGATTGTCCAGCATTCAATGCCATATAGAACAGTTTAGTACTCTTTTCTTTGTTTCTAACGAAATTTTTCTGTTTCTTAATACTTTGCTTAGCTTTTATTATGTCACATTTTCTTTCCTTTGTTAAAACACATCCCAGATATCAAAATTGTTGTACTTTTGAAAACCCCTCATTTGCCACACTAAGTACTTCATGAAGGTTTGATCTTAAGAGTTAATAAATTTTACTACTAGTTTTGAATATTTTATATTACAGTTGACATATAGCTTTTGTAATTTTTTTTTCTAGGAAGCCCTAAAAAAGGCGAATGTAACCCCATCAGCTGTGCTTACAACACATAAACATTGGTAAGATTTTTTTTTTTTATAAAATATATTTTACATTTTTTTTCATTTTCATAAAATATTGTAAACCTTTTTTTTCTTCTTTGTTCATTGATAATTTTTTATATTTACCAAGCTCAATTGGAGTAGATAGATCTATCTATCACCCGGTTCACACTCCACCCACGTCTATTGAACAGGTTAAGAGGCTCATCCCTTGTTCCCTGTTTAGGATGTGGTTTCCGGCTTTTCTCTTTTCCAATATTCTCACTTTGGTTTCTTTTTCTTTTCTTTTTTTTCAATTAGAGTAGATAGATCTATCTATCGCCCGGTTCACACCCACCCATGTCTATTGAACAGGTTAAGAGGCTCATCCCTTGTTCCCTGTTTAGGATGTGGTTTCCGGCTTTCTCTTTTCCAATCTTCTCATTTTGGTTTCTTTTTCTTTTCAATTGGAGTAGATAGATCTATCTATCGCCCGGTTCACACTCCACCCATGTCTATTGAACAGTTTAAGAGGCTCATCCCTTGTTCCCTGTTTAGGATATGGTTTACGGCTTTCTCTTTTCCAATCTTTTAACTATTACGTAGCTCCCTGCACATCAGTGGCATTACTGCCTTGCTCGGGGTGATACGATTAAAAAAAAAAAAAAAAATTTATGTATTTAAATGGTAAAACATGAATCCATTGTGTTTTATAGAAATAGTATAATTTTAATCAAACTGGTATGATCACAATAGTACCAACATACATAATCAGAAGGCAGTGTGACAAACCTAACAATGTTATGGTGAAAGTGCAGATAATTTTTGTCTTACTCTATAATGGTGGATAAATTAAAAGATGACAATTTGAAATGAGAGGAAGACTGAGGAAACCTGGGATTGCATGGAGAGAAACATGATCTGGATATCTGAGAATTATTGGTTTAGTATAAGTGAAAAACATTTAAACTTTTTTTTTTTTTGTTTATCTGGTAAATCTTCTGAAGAGAAATGTTACGTGTTATATGTAACGAAAATGATTGACCACAACTCAGATAAAAATCACAAACAAATATTTAATTTACAAAACACACCAAATAAAATATTTACAAATATACAATTTTTGTTGCATTCAAAACAAGAGACATAGAGTTTACTACTGGTGAGTGTTCCGAGGAGTGAAGGGGAAGGTAAGGTGTCAGATATCTTTACCCAGTTAAGTTGGCAAGGAAGTTAAGTGCTATACATTTTGGAAATTCTTAAATGTGTATATAAAGACTAATTATCTGTTTGGTCAATGAAAGAGTCAAAAATATGTATTTACCCATATAGTTCCATGAGGTTCTCTTTCAGGTTTTAGTTGGTTGGACTTTTCTATGAGATTCTTTCGGCTGGATATAAATCTAGGTACCTCCACAAAATCGCTGAAAAAATAGCATAGTATGAAGGGAAAGGCCCCAAAACTAAATAAAAACAAAGTTTTATCAGCAAAATGTTTATATTATCATTAAGAGGATAGATCAAAGAATTTTTTAAATATTTTTTAATTATTTCAAACGCATTTGAAATTTTTGTAGAAAGTCTTTTTTTTTTCTTACGTAAGTGCGAGACCTAAATTGCTGCAACGTTAATTAGTAAAAAAACACATAATATTGCACAATGCACTTTTTTGACAGTGAAAGACACATTAATTGGGAAATTCTTGCAAAAATCAAATAATGGTTAGATTTTGATGAAAATTTCAGGACTTATTCCTAATTGACCGAAATCAATGTTGAAACAATTATTTTGTATAAGATATTGGTAAAAATATTGTTTTTTACATATCCCCCCCCCCACCAATTAATTTTGACAAATGCTTAAAAAATTTGACTTTTGGCCCCATATAGTCCTAATATAATTAAATTCAAGAGTCATTGGGGAATGCTAATCAACAGTTTTCTTTTTCTCCAATACAGCCCTTTTTCTAATAAAAAGGTCCGAATTGCGAAAAATGCAATAACTATGCCAATTTTTATGTGGATAAACTTCTGACTGCTTTTATGAACAATATAAATTAAGCATATCATAGTCTGAAAAGAAAAAAAAATTCAATGAATAATGAATTTTTACAAGAATTAATTTCATTTTGAAAAAATTTTTAATTATATTTAAAAATTATATATAAAAAGTTTAAAAATTATTGTTAAATTTCTTACTCTATTTGGCGGGCTAGAGTATTTAATTAATGCGTGAAGACTACAATTACTAATCAAAAATTTAAAAGCTTAATACAAATGATTGAGCCAATGGATTTTTAAAATAATTAAAACATTTTTATTGTGTGCATTTTTACTGCCCGTATCTTTCTTTGTACGGATGGCCTTATGTGATATTTATCATTACAAGGTCACGTGATTAAAGGGTTGTCTTCCCTTACATAAAAAATTACATTCGTATAATTTTGTCGCCTTCGGCCTCCCCACTTTAGCCTTGTTTATAACTTCCAGTTGTCATTATGTCATGCGGCACTTGAGATAGCCAGCGTATATTGGATTACCTCAGCTGATAAAATGCTATAGCAAATATTTCAGAGAGTAAGCAAGTACATTGTTTGAAAACAGATAAAGGTAAGTTTTAACTTAAAAAATTGACTTCAATAATGTGTCAGCAACGTATATTTTATTTTTGCTAGATTTTTAAAACAGGAATGTGGCTACTGTTTACAAATGTGTCAATCAGTCAAAAAAATGGCGGTACTTTTAATTCTTTTTTTTTTTAATCTGAAAAATATTAGATTCCAATCAATATAATTTCACTTTAAAATATGCCAGTGTATTTTGTTTACTGGAATTACTAAATTTAATCTCCTGACTTTCAATTAAAACTAATTTTAAACCTAAAATATAACTTATTTATTTTAAAAATTTCATTTTAAAATCAGGTATTGAAAATTTATACTGAAAAGTGGAGGTACCTATATAAATCCTTGAATCAAAATTGTTGATAATGTCAGCAAATCCTTTTAACAACTGAATATTCTCTTCCCAGAACCTATTTTTATAGAGGCTAATACCTAATTTGCATATTTCTAGAACCTTTCCTAATTCTCTTGAATCTACTGGAATATTCTACAATCTTCCAAAACATTCTATTCTTAATTTCTCTATTTTTATGACTACTTCATGAATTACAACTTTTTTGTAATAACAAGTAGGACTCAACAGAATCCCTTACTACAACTTTTTAGACATTATTAATTTTATTTTTATATATAAATGCATCCTCGTAATGAGAAGAAAAAAAAATTAATTTCATATAAAATGTGTTTATGACATTATTAAAATAGTAGCATCATACCAATGTAAAATGAGAGCATTATTTATATGCAATATGTCTAGGATCTGTGTTCCAGAATTGCATTAATCAAGAAGTAACTGTGGGTGGTGTAATATATACTGGTATGTAAAGTGAACTCAACAAGCAAAGTTCAAATTCCAGGTTAGTCTGTTGCATTCACTTTCATGCTGTTACTCTTGAGTGAAGCACTTTAAACATAGATATTTAAATTGGGCGAACGTGAAGGAGACTACCACCACTTTTAAATTTGTTGTTTTCAATTTCTTTGACTTTTTTCAGCGTAGCCTTATCAGTTATTATATAAAGTTTCCAATTATCAAAAAAATTTGAAAAAATTTCAATATTTAAACAATTTTAGGGGGAGCTCACTTTCTTCGTTATAGTAAATCGATCTTCCATTTTGGAACCACTTGGGTTGGGGTCGCTTTGTTTTGGTATTTTGCTCTTGTTTTTGTCTTTTTCAAGTTTTCTTCAGTTCTTACGATGGCATCTTTCTCGGAAACTCCAAGAATGGCTTTATTCAAAAATTCTGCAAAGGATTCAGTTGTTGAATATGTGCAAGCAAAAAAGTTAATTACACAGAATCAAGTTACTATAAGGGTGTATGAAAAACTGAGCCCCCCCTCCCCCAATTGCTTAAATGTTGAAATTTTTACAAAATTTTTGTCAGTTGGAAAGTTTAGGGATTAATTAATAAGATTTTCACTGAAAAAAGTAAAAAAAAAAAAGATTTCTTTGTCAATCGGAAAGTTTAAGATGTAGTTGATAAGACTGCAATGAAAAAAGTAAAAAAAAAAATTGATAATCAACCAATTTACAGGTGGAGGTAATGTCGTACTGGCGAGTGGTTCCAAAATGGAGGATCAATTTACTATAACATTGTATGAAAAACTGAGCCCCTGCTAAAAATGTTGAAATATTGAAATTGTTCCAAATTTCTTTGTCAATTGAAAAGTTTCGGGTGTAACTGATAAGACTGCACTGAAAAAAGTAAAAAAAAAAAGAAAAACAACAAATTTAAAGGTGGTGGTAGTCTTCTTCAGGTCCGCCTTAAATTGTTGTAATTATTTGATTTTGTTATCTCCAATTTCTAATTTGCATGTTGAGCTGCAATAATAACTGAAGTAGGAAAAAATGTATGCAGAAAAAATCCTCAAATGACTAATATTTAATAACTTAAAAAGTCAAAACCCATCCACACCAAAGTCTAAACACATATAGAGGTGTAATCAAAAGTCCAGACCTGGCAACTTGCTCAGTAAAAGAAATGAAATAAAAACAATGTAAAAGACGTAACCAGAATGACAATTAAAAGAAATGGCCAAAGCATAAACACCCCCAAGTAAGGCAAAACCAGCATTGGTGCACAGAGGGTTACATTTGAGAGAAAAAAAAAACGTACAGGGGATGTCAAAGAAAGGATGAGAGATGGATAGGAATCAAGAAGATGGAAGATAGCAGTTGACATTGCATTTAAACTTTTGGAGATTGTAGCTATCAGGGAATATATATATATATATATATATATATATATATAGTCATCTGCAGACAGATCTGTTTTACTGTATCAAAGCTCATCAGTACAGTTAGACTCTGATTGCTTTTAACCCAGGATTGAAACCTGACCGAATTGGTGTCAGTTGGTGATTTTACCTCTGAGCTATGGGTGCTCTGTAGAAGAAGGAAGACTTTTTAGCCTGTATATTATCATTATACATGCCCAATAGCCAGAGTGCTCTAAGTCATTACTGAATGAGTGATGCGTATATATATATATATATATATATATATATATATATATATAATGTGTGTGTGTGTATTAAAGTTCAACACACCCAAATGAAATAAAAATACGTTATATATTCACAAAAGTGGAAACTTGCATTGTCAGACCTTTGAAATGCCATAACTGCCAAAGATTTGGCTATCATAAAAACAGATGTACTAGAATTCCAGTATGTCCAAATTGCAGCTGTACAGATCATTAAGAAACTGAGTGCAAGGGTACCATAAAATGCATAAATTGTAATGAGAACCCCCCTGCATACTCACATCCATATAAAGATTAGCAAAAAAGAAAAAAAAATAGAGATCAGATATACAAGAAATTTTTCTGAAGCCTAAAAATTGCTGAAAAAAACTAAACAAGATATAAATTATGCAAATGAAGTCAAAACTTAGCAACACAGTGGTGAGATGAATGATTTCTGTGAATTAACAACAAAATTAATTGAAATAACAAAAACTGATATCAACAGGGAAAAGCAATGGTTTACACTGCATACCATAAAAAAAAAATAATATACCTAATCAAAATATGGAAAATTTCAATTAGTTAAACATAGAAATTAATACCAAAACATCTTGTCATGCATCTCAATCTAGAGATTACTGACTTATAACCCAAAGGGGAAGATCTCAAACAAAAAAAAAAAAAGCAAATACAAAAAGCAAGAAAAACACAAACTAGTCTAAAAGAAAACTCTATAAGGAAGAAATCACCTAAAATCAACTTAAAAAACAAAAAAACATACAACCCAGACAAAAAGAAAACCCTACAAGGAAAAAAAATCAGCTAAAAACAACGTAGAAAACAAAAAAACATACAACCCAGACAAAAAGGAAACCCTACAAGGAAAAGAAATCACCTAAAAACAACCCAGAAAACAAAAAACAAACAAACATACAACCTAAACAAAAAGAAAACCTTTCAAGGAAAAAAAATCACCAAAAACAATCAAGAAAAAAATAAAAACTTATGACAACCTAACAAAAACCAAAAACTTCAACATAAAAATCATGACTAATAAAATTATTCAATGGAATGCAAGAGGTGTAAAAGCAAGTCGAAACAAATTGCTTTTTCTTATTTTAGATGTATGTCCTGCAATCATCTGCCTTTAGGAATCTTTTTTAGAAGAAAATGAAAATATAGATATTAAACATTCTACAGCATATAACTTTATTTGTAATAGTGGAGATAGAGCTTCTGGTAGTACTTCTATATTAGAAATAATATTTTCCAGAGTAAAATCGACTTAAATATAGCACTACAGACTGTGGCCATAAGAGCCTCACTACATAAAACCATCACTATACACTTGGTTACATTTCTCCTAATGATTCTATACATGAAACTGAATTAGATAAACTACTGAAGCAGCTTCTAAGAACATTTATTTTAATAAGATTTTAATAGCCATTACATCATATAGTGTTGCAAAAATATTGACTAGAAGAGAAGATTAATGGAAGCTTTTATCAATAGAAACAATATAAGTCTATAAAATAACATGTCATATACATATCTCCATCCATCAAGTGGTACATATTCAGCAATAGATCTAACTTTAAGTGATCTTGCAACATGCCTAAACTATAGCTGGAAAGTACATTATGGTACATGTGGTAGTAATCACTTCCTATTTCTGCTGGAAAACTCTAGATCTTTGCCAGATGAAAGAATGCCATATTGGAAACTTAAGAAAGCCAGTTGTAAGGATTTTAAAAACATGAGAAGCCAGAATAGACAAAGCAGGTCACATCACTTATTTTACAAAATCACTTCTTAGTATTGTAGAAGAATACGTATCAAAATCTAAACCTGTCAAACATAACAGACTTTATGATACACAACTGCCTGTAGTAGATCAATACAAATAACGAGGAAGAATCTTTGAAAAAAATTATCCTTCATGCCAGCTATAAAACATCTTTGTATGAAGTGCAATAAAACAATACACTTACTTGGTCATCTCTCACAAAGACTGGAGAACTGACAGACAGATGATATTGAAACTATATTGGGCATTGGTTAGATCCAAATTGGATTATGAATGCTTTATCTATGATAAAGCAAGTAAATCATGTGTGAAAGGACTTAATACTATCCCTCTCTAAGATCTGCAACTCACTTCTCTTGAATCCTCACATCATTCTTATACTATGCCCATCATGCTGAATGGCTAGATAACTCCGTCACTGATCTTGCTGGTGTACACACTATGAATTTTTCTATCACTTACGCGTTTTAAAGTCATCTCACTAACTTACATCCTCTCTCTCATGCTTTTTCTTTGTCTACCCCACTCTCATCAGTATTCTCTTCCTTCTTCTACTCTCTTCCTGACACCTCCTGCAACCTCTCATTCCTTCTTATAACATTTTTCCTATGTAACCCCCCTGCACAACAGTGGCAGTAAAATGCCTTGTTTGGGGCGACATGATTATAAAAAAAATATGCTTTGTAACCAAAAACACATATTTTGCTGGATTCTTATTGTTATAGGGAAACACACCTCTCCCTCCTATATTAATAAGAGTTAACAGGAAGTTAATGGGAGAAGTTCTTAGGAGTTCTTTAGAGTTCTATTGGAGTTCAGTAGAACTACTAGGCAGTTGATATTAGTCGGCAGTTAGCCAAATACTAAGGAGTCAGCTTTCAGTGGAAGATTACAAAGTTCCTAACATTTTAGGTGCATTAAGTCAATTAGCAACCAACATAGCACGATTATAACCTTCAGGGCGAAAACTACTCCACAACACTTATCGAGAGAAATAGAAAGGCAGATAAGGTAGCTAAAGAATCACTAAAAATAAAGATATCAAAAACAAAAGTACCTCACGCAGATTTCAAAACAGTAATTAATACATATATATTTAATAAGTGACAAGAGTTATGGAATACTCATCCAAATAATATATTGTGCAAAATCAAACTTACACTTGAGATAGGACACCATAGCACCAGGCTTTCCTAAAGAAAAGTCTTAGCAAGGATCAGATTTGGTCATGCTACACAATCATTTCTTCTAAAAGCTGAGGATCCACTTAAATGTATAGTATACTAGAAGACTTGCATTGTAAAACATTTTGTGATGGAGTGTGCTGAATTAGCCTTTATTCGTAAACACCTTTATAAGGGGAATAGCCTTAAAGAACTTTTCAAAAAACCTTTTGATCTATTTGAGAAAAAGTAAATTATACACTAAAATTTAATCCAAACAACTTCAACTATAGATGAACTATACAATCAGTCTTGAATTATATTTCACAAATTTTTAAACTTAAGATATTATTGAATAAAAATCTGATTTTCAGCATTAAATGTCCCAAGAGGGTTTATATGAACTTACAACAAACAAACAAACAAACCATACCAAACCTGTCTAAAAATAGGGTTAAAATAAGCAGTAAATTAACACAATTATTTTATTAAGTAAAAGAAAAAAAATAGTTCATAGTATGTAATTAAGTGAAATTTGTCACTTTCTATTCATATAATGGTATAAATAAACCACTAATTGCTGTCAGATGAAGCCCACATTTCAGTAACCACAGAATTATCAAAAAAATCATACACCACTTACAATACACAATTCAAACACATAATTCAATCAATTTGCATGCAATTCATACCAGAAAGAAGAAAAATATGATATAAAGATTCTTACATTATATGAAATTTCTTTCTTAGTTTTTGAAGTTTATTTACATTTGTAAAAATAAAATACATGGAAAATCAGTTAAAACATTTCAATGCTAAAATATGCTAGAATTTTAAAATTCTTCTAAATTTCAATAAAATAACAGAATTTAATAAAACTATATTTTATTCATTGATTACCGAAGGGAGATTTAATGAAAAGATTATTTTAATTTCTAAATCTTGTAACTTCAAAATATAAAATCATACAATCATAAGATGGGGATTATGTTTGAAGAAAAGTTTACCTTAAAAACCAATAATAACAGTAATTAAGATAAAAATGCTATATATAATGAGGCTACTAATAATTCTCCTGTTCACAGTCCTCTCTAGTCTTTTGAATAGCAGTAGGAGTGTCTCATCTGCAGAATCAGCAGAAAACCAGATATCTTGTAAAATAAATCAATATAATAAGC
The DNA here is from genome assembly GCA_037127315.1 of Ascarosepion bandense. Classification (NCBI taxonomy): domain Eukaryota; kingdom Metazoa; phylum Mollusca; class Cephalopoda; order Sepiida; family Sepiidae; genus Ascarosepion; species Ascarosepion bandense. Next base: position 346,025 of record JBBBDQ010000160.1, on the reverse strand, counting down.
AATAATTAGTAAAACCAGATATACTGTTAAATAATCACCCGGTTCACACTCCACCCACGTCTATTGAACAGGTTAAGAGGCTCATCCCTTGTTTCCTGTTTAGGATGTGGTTTCCGGCTTTCTCTTTTCCAATCTTTTCACTATTACGTAGCCCCCTGCACATCAGTGGCATTACCGCCTTGCTCGGGGTGATACGATTAAAAAAAAAAAAAAAAGTAAAACCATGCCTAATAGTAACTGTACACTTCCTTAAAGTCATTGTGGTGTTTGCCAGAGGGTTCTTGGGGTGTTTTTCTCAGAACTTTGAAAATAAAATGAATATAGATGGGTATAAAATAAATAATATATTTTGATTTATTTTATTTAGAGTGAGTCCTTTGATATTCGGTGTACCAAAATGTTCATTTATGAGACTAATGTTGGTTGCAGTTTAGAGAAAGTTTCTTTCTGCTTGGTAGTAGGTAGTTTCAAAGTTGGCCTTTCTAGTAGTAGTCATCTTAGAAATAAGTCAGTGTCAGTCTATTGTGTTTTTCTTGGTCCTAAGAAGGGCAGAAAATTGATATGTCTTGACTGTGTTGAACACAGATAATGCAAACATAATGTTGTCTGAAGTTGACATAGTCTTACCGAAATCTAGTAGTAGTTTATGAAATTTGCTTAAGGCTAGCCGTCTTGTAGCTGTTTCATAACTGTCTACTCTGACAATTCTTGGTATCACTATTATACCATTTAGATGAGTCCATGTCACACTCTGATGAGGTGTGCACATCTCCGCAACAAAAAATATCATTAGCAGATGATTTATATACTTCGTGTGTCATGCGTGGCTGGTTTCTTTGTCAGTCGCATCTATTGGACCATGGTTTCCCTTGCTGTCCATTCTTGACTAGCCCAGAGCTATCAGCTTATATCCTTTTGACTGGGATCTCACACTCTGGTGCAAATCTTGGTTTTGGCTAACATCAAAAGTATTTTTGTCTTAAATTTTTTTGATTGGCCAAAATTATTTTATGTTCCATTGTTCAGATTTTTTTTTTTTACATAGCAGAAATTATTTGTGGAGCCTGTCTTATTTTGGTAGATTTATATTCATAAATAAGTAGGCTCTGGTTCCGCAAACTTCTGTTGTTTTTCAGTCTGGGTTCAGTCATTTCTTATTCCTCTTTTTAGTTGAGGGTTGCCTTCTTATTAATTGAAAGAAAAGTATAGAGAAAAAGAGAGAGAAAATTTTAAACGAAACCACTAAGGCTTTATTTTAATTCTAATTCTTTTATTTTTGTCTATATATTTTATTTTCATATTTTACTCTCTCTCTTTTTTTTTTTTTTCTGGAACTCACTACTGCATAAATGTTAGTCAGTTAAGTGCCATACGTGAAACATGCTTGGGTGATCACGTCTCGAAAGAGACATGACTGACTGGGCAGAAGATTATCCCGCAGTAGGCTGCCATTACTTTCTGCGGTAGACTGGTTGCCACCCAAGGCTATAAAACCCAATCTGTCCTGTTATTTGACTCATAGCTAGAGAGGGAAGACATGTATTATATTATTAAGTAGTAATTATTGGGGGATCAGTTTATAAATTAATAACAATATAAAACTGATCTCCCACTTTATGCCCATTAGAAGCCTTAATCATGTTTTCAACTATTATATTCAGTCAGTTAAGTGCAGAAGATTATCCCACAGTAGGTTGCCATTGCTTTCTGTAGTAGACTGATTGCCAGCCAAGGCTATAGAACCCAATCTGTCCTGTTATTTAACCCATAACTGGAAGGAAGAGACGGATTAATACCTTTCAAACTGGAATTTGAACTCGGCTCCCCAATTTCTTGTTCCAAGCCGATATCCACTGTACCACAATGCATAAATGTATATATCCATATTGTTAGAAGTTCATGCTTGACTGAAAAATACTGTAAATTAACATATCTAATTTACTTTTTCATCAGATTTGTTTCCTACTAAAACGTTCTTCAGTCAGTACAACTTTTGTTTTTTTTCTGCTCCTTTGTCTGGCCTGTGTACAATGATTTCTAAAAAGTTAGCATGTCCAGTTTGCTGTATTCTACATTATTCCATTAACTAATTGAAAGTGGAAGTATTTTAGACTCAACATTCACAGGCAACAAATGTCAGATCTGGTGACATTTGTATGAAATGAACTTAGTTGTATTAAAGAGTCTGTGCTATGTTACACTGAACTAGCAAGTTACATCAGGAAAGAGCAATTATCACATTTAAGTTCCTTAATACACTGGATGCATTTTGTTTTTCCCAGGCTTTCTTTTGGGAAATAAGCTCAAATAACATTTCTTTTTGTCTGTGTGTATGTGTCATATAGACAGTGTGGGCATAAAAATCAACACAGCATTGTGACTATCAGTTTCCTGCCTCATGTAATCATTGGACCGTGTATATATATATATATATATATATATATATATATATATGAAAGGATTTTTTTAACATTATTTTTGATCAATACTTGTATTTAAGTAGATACTCTGTTTATAATCAAACAGTATTATATGTTTATTTCTACCATCCTGATTATTTGTGATAAATATTTGTTATGAAAATGGGTGCCATTTGGCGCATATATATATATATATATATATATATTTTACATTTTTAAACGAATTATTTCGTTATCCAGGTTTCTACCATGAGTGATGTCTTCAGGCGATTTTTAATAACTGATTTTACTGTTTTTATTTTTAAGAACACACACACACACACACACACTCTCTCTCTCTCTCTCTCTCTATATATATATATATATATATATATATATATATATATATATATACATATATATAGTTTTATCGCCAAAATCTTTGTTATTATTAATAGGAAAGCCCAAAATTATTAAATTATATTTATAAACATTTTTAGAACATTAGAAATTTTGGTTATAAACTTATTTTTTTGTGTCACCATAAAAGTAGTATACGAATTTTAGTGTCTTTTTTGCAGTGAAAAAATACATTTATTCGGAAATTTTTGCAAAAATCAAATAATTCTCAGATTTTAATTAAACTTTTAGGACTGTTAGAACTGTTTATTTTAATAAAAACATTTACTTTTACATCTGTGACACTTCACTCATTTAGTTTTATGAAATTTTGAGAAATTCATTTTTGCATAGTTTAATGTTTACATCAATTATCCGTAGAACTCCTTGGAGAGTTTAAATCATCAATTTTGTTTTTACCGAACAAGACCCCCAGTTACAATGTAATAAGACTTAGGCATTATTTAATAAGAAAAGCTTTTAATTGCTTTTATAAATAAGATATATTATAGACACTATTGTTATAAGAAAAAAAGTTTTTCCAATAAATAAGGAATTTTTACAAGAAATGTTATAATTTTTACAAAATTTTAATTAGAATAATAAAGTTTTAAATTTTTTTAAAATTCTGTATTTGTATGGGTTAGGTGATATTATTAAGAACTATATTTACTAATCATGAATGGAAAAGCTTACTACAATTCATGAGTTGCAATATTTTAAAACAAATTTAAATTCTTTTTGTGTGTGTACAAATGTACCAATTTTTTAAAATATAGATGTCCATGCACAACATTATCAGAAAGTAAGAGCAGTAATTATAGTAAATTTAAACCCAAAGTACCTAAAATTCAATAAAACATTAGATAATTGAGAATATTTTCCTAAATTTTAAAAATTGCTGGGTAGTTAAAAATGATATAAAAAGGGTGCTCACATTATATTCTTAACATAATTTTTACAGATAGGCTCTCCATAGAAAAAATTAGTCAACTTTTCAATAGACAAAATAAAAATAATAAATAATAAAGACATTTACCTTTGTGTTATTTCTGCTATATTTTGAACTCAATATAAGCAATGTTTGTCTCAAATCAGGTTAATTAAACTTTAAATCAGCTAATATTCCTTAGATATAGTTTCAAAAAAGTATATTTTATTTTTGAAAGATATTTTTAATAAAGATGGAAATTACTGAAAAGTAATTGACATTCACCTGAAGCGAGCTGAAGATATTGAAAGATATTTTTAATAAATTTAAGATATTGAAAGATATTTTTAATAAATTTAAGATATTGAAAGATATTTTTAATAAATTTAAGATATTGAAAGATATTTTTAATAAAGAGAATTACATTGTGATGAAAGATGACAAAAATGGATAAAATCAGTGATTTTTAGTGATTTTGAAAACAAAAAGAAACAATCCTTCTAATCAGTTTAAATATGTTTTAAAATACAGAAAAAGTATTTTGCTTGTTGGAAATATTAAATTTAATCTATGAGTTTGAAATTAAAACTAAAAAGCTTCAGGAAAGATTTTTCTTTTTTAAAAATTTATTTTAAAACTTAGGTATCATGTTTTATTGGAGATCTCTCTCTCTCTCTCTTTTTATATATATATATATATATATATAATTACAAGTAATAAATATGCATTTTCTTCTTCCCTGTTTTATATAATTGAGTTTCATGCGTATCGCCATTGTCAGGTATAGATAAAGAACTGTTTATTATTGCTATAATTTTTTTTTAACTCTGTTATTTTACACTGAGCACTGTCTTATTACCACCAACACTCATTATGTATTGTGTGTGTGTGTGTGTGTGTGTGTGGAAGGTGCTGAAAAGTTCTTGGCCCAACCAAAAAGCTCTGTCTCTAAATTCTTAATTTAAAGTTATTTTTCCAGATTCTAGGGTGTATACAGTGAGGTGCTGAAAAGCGCCCCCCTCCACTTCATGGCTTAGATTTTGTGTCTGAGTTACTATCTCTGATTTTTATTTATATTTTCAAACAATGATACTTTTAAGAAATGGCTTAAATTACAAAGTCCTACTAAAGAAAGTTTGTGTCTCTGACAAAATATGTAAATCAACTACAATGCAATAATTATTATTTACCATTTTATAAATAACTATGAAAACAAATGTTTTATTCATAATTTTATAAAAATAATAGCAGTATAGCCCGGCGTTGCTCGGGTGTAATGAAAGCTTTAAAACTAATCCATGATCCTGGAGCTCAGACTCTTTGGACATTGGCATGAAAGACTAAAAAGTAATAGTTGTTTCCAGTTAAAGCAAAACCGTAGACTGAAAGAAAAATGAATGGATGGAAGTCAAATTTTGATTTCCTGATATCGATATCAAATAAGTTTTTTTTCATCGTAAACTGAATTTTGAAGGCTAAATAAGTCCTCTGAGTAAATGGTATGATGGCTGAGACTAAGAACTACAATTATACCTACTTAGAGCCAAACCCGAAGTAAAAACTAAAATAAAAGGGCTGAAAAAAATAGACATAGAGGCAGATAAACAGACACACATACAAACATCTTACCTTTTATATATATATATATATATATATATATATATATATATATATATTATCGATTTTCTGCACTATTGTAAGAACTGCAACCTTGAAACTTCTGAATATCATTTCTTATGTCTTTGTCTATGAGTGTATCAAATTTGATTAAAATCGGGCAACTCCTTCTATAATCTGATTTTTTTGATTATCGATTTTTGATATTTATTTGGGATACCTCAACACAAAACCTAGCTAAGAACACTCGCAGACGCTTATAGTACAACTGTAAATTTTCAAGAAAATCGGTTCAGCTGTTTCGGAGTCTATAGGTAATGAATACACACACACACACACACACACACACACACAAAGTTCCATTTATAAATAAGTTTAGATTTAGATAGATCAATGAATTATAGAACAAGAAAATGTAAATAAAAATACATTTTTTTTTTCCAGATATTATTATTTTCTCAGAATACTATTTTTTTTAATTTTATAATTTTCATCTAAGATTTGGAATAGCATCAGTCAGTTAAGTGCCATACATGATACACGCTTGGGCGGTCATGTCTCGAAAGAGACATGATTGACTGGACAGAAGATTATCCCGCAGTAGGTTGCCATTGCTTTCTGCGATAGACTGGTTGCCTACCAAGGCTATAGAACCCAATCTGTCCTGCTATTTAACCCATAACTGGAAGGAAGTGACGGATTAATACCTTTCCCAAGGGTATTTGTGTGTAAGTGAATGCAATGGATTCAACTGGAATTCGAACTCGGCTCCCCAGTTTCTCGTTCCTAGTCGATATCCACTACCACAACGCACATCCTGGAATAGCATAATCAATGGAAATGTGAGGCCACAAACTCCAGAAACTATAATTTACTCCACACTTTTTTTGAAAAAGTTTTAAATCATTGCTAATTTTAAAAACAATCTAATAGTATTTAATATTTTTGTTGTCAATTCTCAATAATAAAGAAATGTATAAATCTACTTTAGTATATCTGGGATTTATTAAAATATTAAGCATTGCTTTTTCATACAAAAATTGTTAAGGGAGTCAAGTGTATGCAGTAGTAGTAGTGTCAAGAGAATAACTGTCCTTTTGGTCACAAAGGTTAAACATTGCAAAAATTCAGCTAAGTAAGATTACTGATATCTGGAAGGATCCTTCTATGCTTATATTTGATAAAATACAGTGCAAGTAGGACGGAAAAAGAACTTAAAACCATATGAAGATATTTCAAGATTTGTGTGTTGGTGTTTTAAGACAAATGGATTGCCAATCCTTGTATGTTTATAGGAAAGGTCATTAGCCAGAGGCAATGACAAAAATGTTCTACTTTTTTTTTCTTGCTATTGAGACTTGCAAAAAAAAAAAATCATATGATTCTCTTGCTGCATCAGAAATATCTTTTAAGTAGCTTCCTGTTTTCTTTTCTATTCAAGAGTTGACCATTTTCAGATATTCTTTCCAAATGTCATATGTGACGACATCATTGCAAATAGCATGCAAACAGTGAGACTTTGACCATTGGTATTTACAGGTCAGGTTTTCATGTATTGAAGGTTAAAGGGTTAATATAGATACATTTTTTTTCATTTTTTAGCTTCTTTATTATGATATCTGGCTTAAAAATCTATTTTCTTTCTTTTTCCAGGGATCACAGTGGAGGGAATGGTCAAATGAAAAGAATGTATCCTGATATTAAAATATATGGTGGTAATCTTGATAGAGTCCCTGATGTTACACAGTAAGAAAAAGACTTCATTTTTACTTGATTTTTCTTACATTTATTTTTTAAAAAAATATCTTACCTGTTAATTTTTTTTTTTCAAGGAGAATTTTTTTTTTATTTATTTATTTTTTTTTTATAAGCGTTTCACCCCGAGCAAGGCATGTCACTGCCACTACTGTGCAGGGGGCTACGTAGAGTGGAGAAAGGCTGATTAAATATAGGAAATGACAGAGGGTGGGTGATAGGCGGGTAAGGATACCGAGAATGAGGGTTGGGTAGATGAGAGTGTTGTGAGAATAGTTGGGAGTTAGTGTGATAGGAGGTGTCTATTGAGCCTACATTTAAACACCTGGAGATTGTAACTGTCGGGAAAGCAGAGTTGTGGAAGGGAGTTCCACAGGTGGGAAGCGTGAGAAAAGAAACTGTTGGAGTAGAATTTACGGTTACATCTTATTTGTTTAACTGTAAAAGGGTAGGACCTAGTTGCTAATCTAGTATCTCGTGTAAATTCGTGCTTAGGCGGCACCAGTGATCTAAGCTCATCAGAGCAGAAGCCATGAAAGTACTTGTAGAAGAGGCACAGGGAAGCCACATCATGCCGGTGTGAGAGCGGCTGCAGCCGGTCTGCCAAGTCAGTATCAACCACGTTACAGATCCTCCTTTGTATTTTGTCAAGAAGCCCAAGGAGAGCAGCAGGCGCACCCGACCAGATATGGCAGCAATATTCAATACACGGGCGGATGGTAGATTTGTATATGTGCAGAATAGATTCAGGTGGGAAAAATTTCCGGGCCCTGCACAGGGAGCCCACTTTCATAGCAGCAGATTTGGCAATGGATTCAATATAGTCGTTCCATTTGAGGTCCGTCGAGAGTGTAAGGCCAAGGAGGTGTAGTATTTTACTCTCTGGGAGGCTAGCCTGTCCCATGCTAATGGGAGGTAGATGCGATTGTCTATGGTGATTAGTTGATAACAGCTTTGTTTTGGAGGCATTGAAATTTACCAACCATTCCCTACTCCAGGTCACTATGGATTGGAGGTCCCTTTCAAGTACGGCAGCGAGGTTCACTTTGTCGTCCAGACCTGGTTTCTGATCGATGCGGAAGTAGATTGTTGTGTCGTCGGCATACATGCCAACTTGGGATCTAATGGTGTCGGGGAGATCATTAATGTAGATCAGAAAGAGCGTGGGACCTAGGATAGAACCTTGAGGGACGCCCGCGTTCGTCTGGTAGTTTTGGGAGGCATGCCCATTTAATACCACCTTCAATGTGCGGTTAGAGAGGAAAGACTGGATGAGGTCAAACAGATGTCCAGTTATCCCATAGCTCCGCAGTTTGCACAAGAGGCCAGCATGCCAGACCCTGTCGAATGCTTTGGAGATATCCAAGGCAACGGTTCGGGCTTCACCATTCTTGTCAAGTGCCTGGTATATGTACTCGGTAATGGTCGTTAGCATATCAGCATTAGACCTGGTGAAGCGAAACCCATACTGTTTGTCAGAGAGAAGCCCGTTGGCCATAAGATGCTGAATCACCTCGGCGTTGATAATGGCTTCGAAAACTTTGCCAAAGATTGGAAGGAGACTAATAGGACGGTAATTGGCAGGGTCTGAGGGTTCGCCAGAATTCTTAAATATAGGTACTACACAGGAGGACTTCCAACAGGCAGGAAAGCAGGAAGCAGATAGGCAGAGGTTATAGAGTTTAGAGAGGACAGAGGAGAGTTCTGGGGCACATTTCTTCAGTACTATGACTGGGATTCCGTCACCGCCGCTCGCTTTGTGTGGGTCAAGTTGCGCAATTATCTTGGCAACCAGTGAGGGTGTAATGTGGACGTTATTTAGTTGAGCCTTAGTTCTGGGTGGGAAGTCTGGTGTAGGTATTCCTAACGAGTCCAGTGTCGAATTGGTTGAGAATCTACGGGCAAAGCATTCAGCCTTGTCGGCTGGGGAGGTGAGAACTTCAAATTCATTGATTAGTGGGGGTATTGAAGTCTTGTTCCTGCTGAGCATGCTTTTGTAGAGACACCAGTAATCTTTGGAGCCAAACTTAGAGGATGCTATGCGTTGCCTAATTCTGGTAGCAAACGCCCTCTTGGCTTTGTTCAGTACTTTTTTACACTTGTTCCGTGCTGAGGTGAAAAGGCGCCTTTTTTGGTTCGACGAGCAGCTTCGATAGAGCCGGAAGAAATGGTTCCGGTGGGCAATAGCGGCCGAGCAAGCGAGTGAGAACCAGGGGAACGAATTTAGTTTTAGTTGGAATTTTCTGGCAGGGATAAGAGCATCGATGCCAGCCTTAACCCAAGAGGAGACTTCGGAGGCACAGTCTTCCGCTTACTTGCTTTCCTGACAGCTATAATCTCCAACAATTTAAATGTAAAGTCAATAGTCATCTCCTATCTCACTAACCTGCATATTCTCTCTCATGCTCCTTTCTTTCTCCACTCCACTCTCATCAGTATTCTCATCCTTCTCTTACCCACTTCCTGACACCCCCTATAATCTGTCACTCTTTTTCATAACCTTTCTCCTATGTAACCCCCTGCAAAACAGGGGGTTACATAGGAGATATGATTATTAAAAAAATCTTGGAATATTGGACAGACACAGTTAAATAAATCATATATTTTTTTTAAGATCAAAACTTACAGGAAAGCTAGAAGTCAGAAGAGACTTGCACAAGTGCAAGAGAAAAGACTGTTAAGATATAACTTATGACTACATTTGTAAAATAATGAGACTTAGCAGCCAATCTAGTACTGTGCTTAAATTCATAAAGTCAAAGTACCAAAGAGGAAAGCTCATCAAAACTATTATCATGAAAATGTTTATAGAAGAGTCAAAGGAAAATTATGTTATGGTGGTGGGAAAGTGACTGAAGCCAGGGTGTTAGGTGAGGACAGATAAAAATACTGATACTTATTTGAATTTTTCCAAGAATCTCTAAATAGATAGCAGAAACACCAAACCAAGTGTGGCTGCAATATTCAATGCATGACAAATGATAGACTTATAAAAGTGTAAGATAGATTTTCTTTTTACTTAAGTTTTGTAAAATTATTGACTTTTATTAAATAAAAATACTTCTCTTTTCAAATCTGATAAAAGTAATGATGTAAATTAATATAAAAATGTCATATTCAAACCCATGAAATATAATAAAAATATCTTTTTATTAGGATCTTGAATAAGTTCTCTGCTTTCCAACAGATGGTGTTCCCAGAACTGCAAATGTGTAGTTTCAGATGGTAACTCGTCTATAATGAAGTACTATAAGCAGGCTTAAAATTCAGTGTATGTCAATCTGCTGAAGTGTAAACAACTTTGTTTTTCATAGTGTTAAACATAGCGGATTTTGTGCCAATGGAAGTATGTTTGTGGGGAATTTTACTGCACTACTTTATTCAAAAGAGATCTTCAGCTGAACTACACAGAATTCTTGTTGAGATTTCCATGCCCTGTTGGAAACAACATGCAGAAACACTTAAAAAATAATGATTTTGATGTTGAAGATAAAGAATGCTCTGGCGCATTGAAAAAGTTTGAAGACAAATAATTGGAGGCATTACTTCATGAAGACTCATGTCAAGTGCAAGCTGAACTTGCAGAATCATTAAGAGATGATCACACTACAGTTTTGAAAATTTTTGAAGCATTAGGAATGATTTAAAAGCAAAGATATTGGGTGTTAAAGCTGAGAGATGTTAAATGGCATCTTGTCATGTGTGAACATCTTCACTGGTAAAAAAGAAAGGTTTTTTGCATCATATCGTGACGTGATTAAAAGTGGATACACTATGATAACCCTAAGTGTAGAAAATTATGCATCAACATTGGCAGCAAAGCTGAATATTCATGGTTTGAAGCTTCTACTCTGCATTTAGTGGGATCAGCTGTGTTTAGTTAAATATGAGCTGCTCAAACTAACCAAAACCATCACAGGAGGTCACTATTGACTACAATTGATGTATTTGAGCCAAGCATTGAAGAAAAACAGCTGCTATACGAGCAGAGACATGACAAAGTGATTTTGCAACATGATAATGCTAGGCTTTATGTTGCAAAATGGGTGAAAACCTACTTGGAGATGCTTAAATGGGAAGTCCTACTCTACCTACCATATTCACTCGATATTTCTCTCTCATTATCACTTGTTTTGCTTGATGGCACATGGCCTGGCTGAGCAGCACTTTCATTCTTATGAAGTTACTAAAAAATGTGTTGACTTGAAAGCATTAGGAATAGTTCAAAGCAAGGTGTTGGATGAGTTGAAACTGGGCAACGTTGAATAGTGTCTTGTCAGATGAAAACAGCTGCTTTAGCAGCAGAAATGTAAAAGTTTTTTGCATCGTATCATGACTGGCGATGAAAAGTGGATACACTATGATAACCTTAACTGTAGAAGATTGTGGGGTATACCTGGCCATGCATCAATATCAGCTGTAAAGCCGAATATCCATGGTTCTAACCTTCTGTTCTGTATTTGATGAGATCAGCTGGGTGTAGTTTATCATGAGCTGCTCAAACTGACTGAAACCATCATGGGAGATCACTATTGATTTCAATTGATGCATTTGAGCCGAGCATTAAAAAAAACATGGCTGCTATATGAGCAGAAACACAACAAAGTGATTTTGCAAAATGACAATGTTAGGCAGCATGCTGCAAAACAAGTGAAAACCTACTTGGAAATGTTTAAAAGGAAATTCCTACTCCACCTGTCATATTCACCAGACATTGCTCCATCCAATTATCACTTGTTCCAATTGATGGCACATGGCCTGGCTTAGCAGCATTTTCATTCTTATGAAGATGCCAAAAAATGGGTTGACTCGTGGTTAGCCTTAAAAGATGAGTAGTTTTTTTTTCTGTGGAATTCAAATGCTGCCAGAAAGTTGGGAAAAAGTAGTGGCTAGTGATAGACAATACTTTCAGTGATATGTTTCTTGCTAATTTTTGTAAATAAAACATTACTTTCCATGAAAAATCATTATTCAAGGCTCTAATAGTTTGTTCAATGTATTTGAAAAAATGGCATTTGAGTCTTGCATATTGAAAGATACATGAATAAAATTCTTTCTATTGAGAATGTGAGCAATCATCAGTCACCACTGCTTCCTGACATTTTGCTCTCATCCAAACATTTTTCTTTATGACACTTTTCTCTTTGTGGTACTTGTTTCTGCATCCATTTTTTATTAACTTACCAAGTTGGTTACTTGCTGCTTTCTTTTATTTTTCTTGCTTCCAATGTACTTTTGTGGGTGTTTAATTCTCCTAGCCTTCTTTCTTTATTGTGTTTCTGAAATTTCAGATAACGATGAAAGAAACCGCAAATATATCACTGCAGGTCACATTGAGCCATGTCCCATTTTATTTTCGATACTTCTAGATAACTTGTGAGATAACAAGAATGACTTGTATTTTGTCAAAAATTGGTTGGTTAGAGTAAATCTAGATAATATATTCAAGGCAAGCTGTCTTTGGAATTATAGTGCTTGATATTGTAGAGGACGAAGCGTCCATTACTAATTTAGGTTTACGAGTCGACTCGGTGTAACTAGGGTCATGAAATAAAACAGGCAATAAGAAAGACGAGTAGGCGAAAGTAACAAGAAAAACAATATATTAACAGAGGTTGCATAGGGTTGACAGCATGCATAAAATTAAGGAAAGAAAAGTTCTTTCCCTGGTGAGAAATAAAAATTTGCTACCCGCAATTAGTGCGCGTGTGTTTGTGTGAGTTAGGGAAACATGTCTGCTCTTGCCCGGGACAAAATCCTAACTAGCGTACCACGTGACGTTCCCCGCTTTTATTGGCATTCGTTTACGCGGGAAACTAAGTTATCACGTGAACGTTGAATGACCATGTGTGTGTGTGCGTGGGTGTCAATGTATCAAACCCCACAATATCATGAGATATTTGCATGTCATTAACTTGTGATGTGTACAATTTTTTTCTTTTTTTTCTTCCTTTTTTCTTTTTATCAAATAAATATGAAATTTTTTTTGAAATAATATTATGAAAGGTCAGAAAATATTTATGAAAAAGTAAATTCAATCCAATATTCAGTTCTAACATCTAACAGCTGTGAATGAAATTGCAGCTTTTGTAGAGATTTGAATTATGTCATACCTTGATTTATATTTGAAATATGAAGAAATTAATAATGTGTTAATTTATGTTGCAGTACCTTGAAGGATGGTGATTGTTTAGAGATTGGCCCTCTCTGCTTCAAAGTAATATTTACTCCTGGTCATACAGTTGGCCACTTGACCTACCTACTTGAGGGCAGTCCATTTGGAGCTCCAGATTCACTATTTTCAGGAGATCATCTATTTTTATCAGGTTGTGGTAAGTTTAATTTTTTTTATTATTTCTTTTTAAACAGTAAAAGAATTAGTATTTCACTTTTTATAAATTATAAATAGCAAATGGTTATATACTAATATTTGTGTGTGTGTGTGTGTGTGTATATATATATATATATATATATATATACATATATATAATGATTTTAAGATATGCTATACTTATGGGTTAAAGTGCTTAATAACAGGATGACGTATATGTAAAGATAAAAGTAAATATTGCGGTCAACACCCAGCAGTGACAGTTTTTTCTTGGATAAATACAAACGTTAAGCCATATATATATATATATATATATATTTATTCAGATACTTTAATCCAAGCGGAAAAAGCAGGAAGGTAATTCCAAAAACCCGATCCTAATTAATATTAAAATTTTATTTTAATATTTAAAAATGATACAGGGAGAGAGCTCTATATAATAAAATATTACAGAGCAAATATAAATTAACTAGGATTAATTCAAGGATGTTGAATGACCATTTCGATATGAAATTCCCACAGGGGATAACACATCACCTCAGCAACAAAAAAATCCTTTTCGAAACTGGAGAAAAAATCAGTCTATTTTTCTTTTTAAATAGATTTGCAAAGAAATTAAAGAAAAAGATAAAATAAAATAAAATCAAATAAACAAGAAAAGAAAAATTGGCATTGTCTGGGTTCGCAAAAAAGGAAAGAGAATTGTAACGTAAAAGGAACAGACGGGGTGTTGAATTGATATTAGGTTAAGCAGAACAGAAAAAAGGTGGGAGGTAAGAGAGATAAAGGAAGGGAGGGGAAAAAAAAAGAAAGAAAAAAATTTTTATATATTACAGACGCTGGACATATTCAAAAACTTCCCAAAAACCTTGAAGTATTAGAAAAAGGCCTTTTACTTAAAAAGGTATAATTATTTTTAAAGGGAATAAAAAGATATAGGATTTAAAAAATATATATATATATATAAAGTGAAAGAACAGACAGGTTAAAAAAAACTTTTGTTTATTGCATTTACTTTTATAAACAAGTAGCGCTTAATATTGTAATGTTATTACAAAGGTTTATAAAAACATTTTATCACTACACAAAAAAAAAAAACGAGCCTATCACCTTGATCCAGAATTAAAATTAAATGGATACTTAATTCCCATAGTCTAACAAATAAAATATCTAGGAATCATAGTAGATAGCAAACTGAACTTCAAGGTGCACATTGATTCAGTCAGTTAAGTGCCATACGTGATACACGCTTGGGCGATTATGTCTCTCTCGAGGCATGACTGACTGGGCAGAAGATTATCCTGCAGTAGGTTGCCATTACTTTTTGTGGTAGAGTGGTTGCCGACCAAGGCTGTAGAACCCAATCTATCCTGCTATTTAACCCATAACTGGAAGGAAGAGACGGATTAATACCTTTCCCAAGGGTATTTACGCGTAAGTGAATACAATGGATTCAACTGGAATTCGAACTCGGCTCGCCGGCTTCGCCTTCTGAGCCGATATCCACTGTACCACAACGCACATCCTTAGACATTGATTACCTTAAACAAAACTGCCAGAAGACTTTGAAGCTTCTAAAAGTAATATCAAAAGTGAATTGGGGTGCTGACAAAAAAGTAATTGCTCAGAATACATATACGTCAGATTAAAATTGAACTATGAATGCACTATTTACCATGCCACATGTCAATCCTATCTTAAAAACTACTACAAACCTTACAAAATCAGTCTTCTAGATCTTATCCATTCAAAGTCTCTGTAAAGGAGTCAACAAACTGTATGAACATCAGCTGACAGTAAGAAAGAACAATATAGAGACATTGATTGCAGACATAATGCACGACAGAATAAGAATTGCACACACTCACCTTAGAGAGAGACACACACACACACACACACATACACACACACTCTCTCTCTCTCTCTCTCTCTTTCTACTCTCTCTCTCTCTCACTCTCTCTCCCTCCCTCTCTCTCTCCCTCCCTCCCTCCCTCTCTCTCAAGACAGAAACTACACCTTGGTGTACCCACTGCAACCAATTTCTCACCATCAAGCATATTTTGATAGAATGCAGGAAGCAAAAAAAAAAAAAAGAAGTATTTGTCACCAAGCACAAAATCTTAATGTGCTTTTCAAAAACGTACCTACTGCCCAAACAATAGGGTATCCGAAGAAAACAAAATACTTTCAGATTCTACATAAAATAGAACTTTGCAATTTATGTTTTAAAACATACCTGAATAAAAAAATCCAGTTTAACCATTAAATGACCCACATGGGTTGATATGCTAGTAAAACTAATAAACAATCAATCATCAGATATTTTAAATGTATGTTACAAGTGTTAAAGTAAATTCTATGTTTGAGGAAGAAGTTATGTGTGTGGTGAAATTTGGAGGTGTGTGTGTGTGTGTGTGTGTGTGTGTGTGTGTGTGTTTTGGTTTAATTCTATTATAGATATTATTATTATATATGACTTTTGAGTGGAAATGTTTAGTGTGTTTGAATGAAAGAAACTTCCAGAACCCTAGAGGCGTGTATCTACAAACACAAGAGAGACCAAGAGTACTCTGTTGGGACAACTCACTGAGCTCCTACATAACACAAATAATACTGGGCATAACTTTAATTAAAAAAAGTACCACTTGAGTAAAAAAAAATTTAGAAGGAATATTTATAAATATCTTCCCATTAATAAACACAGGCTGGACATAAAACCTATGCTTAAAGAATGTAAGATCCAAGATACCTGTGATTAATACTTTCATCATAATGTATCCAATTGAGATACACCTGCATGTGTGTAGGCCTTGATGGCTTCCTTTTTGTTTCCATAGTGCATTAAAGAAAAACTTGCAGCAACTGAAATGTGGTTCTACAGAAGGATGCTGCGAATATCATGGATCAAGCGTGTGAGCAATGATGAGGTCCTAGAAATGATGGAAACAAAAAGGAAATTAATACTGAGCATCAGGAAGAGACAGCTGAAGTTCCTGTGACATGCAATGAGGAAGGAAGGCTTGGAGAACCTGATACTAACAGGCCAGATACAGGGAAAAAGAGACAGGGGAAAGCAACGGATAACATATTTGAGGGCCTAATCAGGTGGATGATGGAACGAGGATTGCATGGTGTAACAGGAGAAGGCGTGCTCAGAGCCACCAGGGATAGGGAGACGTGGAAAGCCATGATCGCCTATGTTCTGAAGGGACAGGGCTCATAGAAAAAGTGCATTAATGTGTGATAAATTCCACTTTTTGGGAATCCATTTCTGATTCCAGACTTCTTTCCTAAAATAAAGAAACTTGTTAATGTATTTAGGAGTACATACCCGTTAATATCAAAACAACAAACAGGAGGATACTAGTGTGAATAATATTTGTAGCACTTCGTTTTTATTGAAGACTAGATAATACACTTGATGGCAAATGATCAAATACTGACGGTGGATTTTGGGGTTGTGCTTCTCCTCTAATAACCACCATAAGATCCTGGTACCCATGGATTAATACTTTCACCATAATGGATCCAACAGAGAGACCTTTGTATGTGTGAAGCTTTTGATTGTTACATTTTTATTTCCAGAGTACATTAATGCTATAAGAACTGTATCCTGCTATAAACATCACTCATCATCATTCCATTCATGTTCCATTGATGAATAGTTCCACTCTGACAGCTTCTTCTCCAGAATTACCACAATCTTAACTGCTACAAGCTGAGAGTCAATAATTATATATCTTACATATCTTCATAATATACAACTTGAACTCTCTGTACAATATTCATTAGCCCTCTACTTTGAGTGGCTCTTGTGTCATGCATTGGGTGAAAATTAGTAAAACAAAAAAACAATTCTTAGAAACTGTAACCACAAGCAAAAGTGAGTAGGAAATTGTTGAAATATTTTGCTATTTGAAATATTAAAAAAGATCTTTCAAATTTATAAATCTACCATTTGTTCATACATTGAATACTGTTGCCATATCTGGTCGGATGCTCCTGCTATTCATCTCGAGGTTCTCGACAAAATCCAAAGAAGGATCTGCAATGATCCTAACTTGGCATCTCAACTTCACTCACTTTCTCACCGACATGATGTGTCTTCTCTGTCTTTTCTACAATTAGTTTCATGGCAACTGCTCTGACAATCTTTTTTCCCTGGTGCCCTGACCATGTGAATTTAAGCATGCTACTAGATTGGCATCTAGGTCCCACCTTTTGCCATTGAAATAGTGAAAGGTAACTACTCTAAAATATAATCTAACTAAAGATCCGAAGATCAAAAATAGATCCGATCCTCACCAGGTGAAAAATTTAAAAAGTAATGCACCTTGAAAGCAATGGAAAAGTGTAAAAAGCAAGACATCTTCCAAAATTCTGTAAAAATAATATAACCTTACCCAAAATCATTTGTTATGACCTTAAATGATCCTGTAAGGATTGGTAGGTCATTAAACCACGAAACAAACAAACAAAAACTTCTAAATCCAACAGTTTCTTTCTTTGCACTTCCCACCCGTGGAACTCCCTTCCGTTTACTTGTTTTGTTGATAGCTACAGTTTCAAAAAAATTAAATGCAATGTCAATTTTCATCTTCTATCTTCTTGAATCCCATTCATCTTTTATCTTTTCTTCAATACTCCCTGCACCCAGTCGTTTCTCTGACTCTAAACCCTATGCACTAGTGGCAGTACCACCTTGCTTGAGGTGAAATGATTAAAAAAGAAAAAAAAATTATTGATATTACCTGGACTATCATGAGTGTCTGAGTTGGGTGTCAGGAAGAGCATCCTTGTAAAAGCTTGCATCAAATCATTTTGGCAAATCCTCTTTTAGGCAGAACTCTTTTTGCTTTGTGTGAGATTAGTCCTGGTCTTACAAAAAAAAAACAAAAAAAACAACTATGTATGTTTAGACATATTTCTTTTCGTTGTATCTATTTTAAGAAGACAAAGGCCAAAATAATTATTGCTATTTATCGTCAATGGCAATACAAACTAGCCGGAAGGTGTTTAAGACTAAAGCATAATGTGGCCTCAGAATTGCCCATCAGAAATACATCCAGGGACACCTAACTATGAGTGACATGGAACTACAAAAATATCCTGATATTATGTGACTGTTGATCAGAGCAGCCTCTCTAAGCACTAGTAAAGAGTTCGGGCTCTTAGTGTTCAGTTAGAAGCAGTAACCTGAAAACTACCAACTGTATATGTTTATACATTATTTTACTTGAAAAATAAAACGTTATTTCCCGTGAGATTAAGTCCTTTCCAGAATCAAGTTTTGCTTTGTTGATTTACTTTATCTTGATGAATTTATTCATTTTTTGTGTCCGATGTCTGTTGTCTTCTGCTTCATATTCAATTTAAGAAGCAATTAGAAAAATGGCTATGACTACATATACATAAATAAATTGTTAAGTCCATTCTTTAATGATGAAAAATATACTTAGTTTATGTGACAAAAATTTTTCAACATAATCTCCTTTCTTCACACTACACTTTATTCACTGAAGAATATTAATCATGTAGATTGAATATTATACAGTGAAAATTTCAGATTATAACTTCACTAATAATTATGTATCAATTTATGGATTTATTGATGTACCTTTGTATTTTTATGCACTGTATATTCAATCTTGTGTATGCATTATTTTCTGTTTACAATGTTGTAAAATGTTTTGTGTTCCTGCTACACTTCAGAGAGGAGCTCATAAAAATGTTGAATATTTTCTATAAGCATCTAATTTCAGCAATCTTTTAGTGATAGTTTTTAAACCTCTGGATATGTCACCTGACTTTCTCTAAAAAAAAAAAAATCTGATATTTATACGATTAACACCAATCACATTCTGTCTTGTTAATATAAATTTTGTTAAAATCCATATTCTGAGAATGCTGTTTTGATCAGCAGGACCTGTCTAAATAAAAGTTTTCTAAATTGTCTTTTATACTTACCATTCTGCCAGATTCTTATCCGAATTTAAATCCTTTTTTTCTCATTCTGACTCTACTACACAAGTTGGCCACCAGCTGAGACCATCGATAAAAACCAAAATTGCTTCTGCAAAAGGCATTGAAATGGTACACATATTACATCTGATGTGTGTGGATATCTAGTTAGGGAATTCAATCAACTGTATAGAAGAACCTTTTTTGTGTGTATGTATATAACAGTAAATTTTCAATCACCTGTATACAATAACTTGTGTGTATGTGTATAAATTTTGAATTTGATGACTTACAAAAATTTCATTTTATGTGTATTTTTCTAGGTCGAATATTTGAATGTTCTCCCAGTGTAATGCTTAATTCATTAGAAGCACTTCATCGATTACCTGATGATACTCTTGTGTGGCCAGGTAAGAAACTGACTCTTTTTTTTTTTTTTTTTTTTTTAAATAATCATTTCAGCCCAAGCAAGGCAGGATTGCCATTGGTGCACAGGGGATTACTGTGAGAAAAAAAACCAAGATACAGAAGATGCCAAAGAATGGATAAAAGATGGATGGGATTTAGTGGGGTGAATATTTAGTGGGGCAAAGGCTATGCACATCTTTTTCTGTGTTCTTAGTAAGAGATGACTATATAAAAAAATGAAAGTTTATACTATGCTTGGCCAAAGTTTTCTACAAGGTGTAAACTATTGCAATGACAGTTATTACCTCTTTGTACTATTGTGATACTATGGACGATCACATAGTGGGGGTATCTTCATTTCAAGTGTTTCTATTTGATAGACTGGCAAATGTTTTTCTTTTGAAGTTCTGTCTTCTAAGTGGAATCCACTTTGAAGTATAATGTGGAAGTAAAGGTGTGAATGAAGAATTTTTGGAGATCTTCTTCTATATGCCTTGTCCTTTCAGGACGTAGGTGATCATGGCCTTCCACATCACCCTATCCCTGGCAGCTCTTAGCATGCTTCCTCCTGTAACATCTTGCAGTCCCCGATCTGTCATCCACCTGCTCAGGCCCTCCAAATATGTTATCTGCTGCTTTCCTCTGTCTGGCGTGTTAGTATCAGGTTCTTCTCCTCATCACATGTTCCAGGAACTTTAGTTGTCTTTTCCTGATGCTCAATATTAATTTCTTTTTCATTTCCATTCTTTCCAACACCTCGTCATTTCTCACATGCTCGGTCCACGATATCCGCAGCATCCTTCTATAGAACCACATTTCAGCTTTTCGATATTTATCGTGGGTACCTCGACACAAAACCCAGCTAAGAACACTCACAGACGCTTATAGTACAACTGTGTAAATTTTCAAGAAAATCGGTTCAGCCGTTTCGGAGTCTATAGGTAACAGACACACACACACACACACACAAAGTTCCATTTATAAATAATTTTAGACAGATTTACATTTTTTGGTTTTTAAGTTGATGAGATTGTGTTCTTCATGTCGCAGCAAAAGGAAGAAACATAGGTTACATTAGAGATGGGCTCAGGGTAAAGGCAGAAATGAAAACAAACGTCTTCTTCTTCTTCTTCTTCTATATGTCATGTCCGTTTAGGACGTAGGCGATCATGGCCTTTCACGTCTCCCTATCCCTGGTGTCTCTTAGAACACCTTCTCCTGTACCAACACGCAACCCCTGTTCTGTCATTCACCTGCTCAGACCCTTCAAATATGTTATCCTCTGCTTTCCTCTGTCTCTTTTCCCTCTATCTGTCCTGTTAGTATCATGTTCTCCAAGCCCTCTTTCCTCATTGCATGTCCCAGGAACTTCATTTATCTCTTCCTGATGCTCAATATTAATTTCTTTTTTGTTTCCATTCTTTTCAACACCTCGTCATTACTCATATGCTCGGTCCATGATCAAGTAGCAAAAAAAACAGAAATAAGGTATATTTGGATGCTGGTCTATATTAATTCATGTTTAGGATCAGGGAGAATTTTGTTATGTGGTTCTTGTAATGTTCCTTTTGCATTGCTAACCACCATGTTGGGGTTGAGTAGATGGGTGGGGAGTTAGTAGGAGGAAGAGCCGAGATATTAGACTAACACAGAAATTGTTCCAAGTACCACCTACCCACTGACCTGAATGAGCAGATGAATCCCTGAATCACCTACATATAACTGGGTATGTGTTCTTATTTCTCGATGTGGCATTTGTCTTTTATTTTGTTACTTTTTGAGCATGCAGTGGGTCCTTCCCCAGCTCTCGGTATGTACTAACAAGATCAAGAATCGGAATGCAATATGGAGTAATCATTGGCTGGTCAGTTAGAAGCTTGGGCAAGGATTGTTGTATGTTTACATTGTCCTTTAACCTGTAATATTTCATAGGAAACTTTTTTGGCCAAGCAAAATATTTGTTCTACTACTGTATAACATTCTAAATGAGTATTTCATTAATTTTGTAGCATAAAAATATTACATTTACTTCTATTTTATGCTTTTAAATAGTAAAGAACAAAAATACTTTCTAAAATGTCTTTAGAAAGAAAAACAAAAATTAAGATTAAATTTTATTTTCAATAAAATATATCACAAAAAAATATTAAATGAATTTTAAGTAGTGAATAATGGTATTTTTAAATAAATTTTTGCAGTTTAAAATGGTTGGTTCACCATGTTTTGCTTATATTTTTTCCCTCTAGAATTTATCTTACATATCTATAATTCTACCATTCGTGCAAGCTTAGAATATTACTGCCACATATGGTTTTTTTTTTCTCTTTCATTAGCCAACATGTACTGATTTACTGGTTATTTTCAATCTTAAGTGGTCAGCTATTATATTAAGTGTATTCTAATGTAACCATTAGAGATAAGGAAAATTGGTATTGGTTTACAAAATCGAAAGTAACATTTTTTGACCAACCTGATTGAATAAGTTCACATTGTTTTCCAACAGATGCAGTTCTCAAAACTGAATGTGTGTAGTTTCAGATGGTAATGCATCAATAAGGAAGTACTATAAGCGAGCTTGAAATTCAGTGTGTCATTACACTGAAGTGTAAGCAACTTTGTTTTTCATAGCATTAAACATGTTGGATTTTGTGTCAAAAAGTGTATTTGCAGGGAATTTTATTTTACTACTTTATTCAAGAGAAATCTGCAGTTGAAGCATACAGAATTCATGTTGAGACTTATGACAACCATGCTCTGTTAGAAACAACATGCAAAGATTGGTTTCAAACATTGGCTTCTAAAATAATGATTTTGATGTTAAAGATAAAGAATGCTCAGATACACCAAAAAAGGTTTAAGGACAAAGAATTGGAGGCATTACTTTATCAAGACTCATGTCAGGCACAAGGTGAACTTGTTGAATCATTAGGATTTGATCACACTACAGTTTTGAAATGTTTTGAAGTATTAGGAATAATTTAAAAGCAAAGTTGAGAGATGTTAAATGGCATCTTGTCATATGTGAACAGCTTCGGTGGCAAAAAATGCAAAAAAAGGTTTTTTTGCATATCGTGACAGGTGATGAAAAGTGGATACACTACGATAATCCTAAATGTAAAAGATTATGCATCAACATTGGCAGCAATGCTGAATATTCATGGTTTGAAGCTTCTGCTCTGCATTTGGTGGGATCAGCTGCGTGTAGTTAATTATGAGCTGCTCAAACTAACCAAAACCATCACAGGAGATCAATATCGACTACAATTGATGTATTTGAGCCAAGCATTGAAGAAAAAACAGCTGTATACGAGCAGAGACATGACAGTGATTTTGCAAAATGATAATGCTAGGCCTTATGTTGCAAAATGGGTGAAAACCTACTTGGAGATGCTTAAATGGGAAGTCCTACTCCACCTGCCATATTCACCTGATATTTCTCTGTCTGATTATCACTTGTTCTGATTGACGACACATGACCTTGCTGAGCAGCACTTTCATTCTTATGAAGATGCTAAAAAATGGGTCGACTCGTGGTTAGCCTCAAAAGATGTGGTGCTTTTCTGATGTGGAATTCAAATGCTGCCAGAAAGATGGAAAAAAAGTAGTGGCTAGGGATAGACAATACTTTCAGTGATATGTTTTGTACTAATTTTTGTAAATAAGACATTACCTTTCATGACAATTCAGTGAAAAGTCCTAATATATCTATAGTCATCCAGATACAAGCCTGTTTTGCTGTATCACAGCTCATCAGTATGGCTAGACATTCGATTGCTTCCAGCATATATATGGAATAATTATTGACCATTTATTTTCCTTTTACAGGTCATGAATATGCAGTTCAAAACCTGGAATTCTCTGTATACTTGGACCCAGAAAATGAAATTACACGTGTAAGATATTTTCCATGAATTCTAATTCTTTCATATTTTTAATTTTAATGTCTTTTAACATCACAGGAAAAAATGAACAAATATTTTCTGTACTTAAATTATACTCTGTCAATGGTCAATGCTGCATGGTTTGTACTGACAAAAATATCTGATTTTATTTTTTTGGCTCCTTTCATGAAACTTTTTTATATGAATATTAATAAAGTTAAAAAATTATTTCTCTTGATACCTTAGTGATAAAAATACTTCTGCTTGAATTTCTGGGTTGACAAGCTATCATTATTTACATTATCAGCAGTTGAACTAATATCCTCAACTTTGTAATTGATTTCATAAAGTTTTTGTCCTCTTTCAGGTGTCTGTTGATTTTTGGTAAGCTTCTGAATGAACCAGGAGGTAGATTGTCTTAGGGATGACTTTTTTAGTTCTTTTTTTGTACTGCTCAATTATTGCTTGTTCTGTTTCCACTGAATCTGACTCTAAATTCTAGCTCAATTACTTTGCCACTATTTTTATTGCTATCAATATTGATAACAATAAAAATTTGTGGTGAGCTGCCAATTGTGATTAGCATAAAGAATCAATTTGAGCCAATTTCCTGATTCAGTTATTTAAAAGATGATCTTCTTATTTTTATTGATATCAATATTTATGTGTCATTTGATTTTAATGATGAGGCAATTTACTGAACTTCACTTCAGCACAAAGCCACATGTGTGAAAAGTATACTTACTATAGCAGTAGTAATTTCACCCACTGCAAAACTCTAGTGCCGCTCAGAGTAGATGGTGGCTGTTCAAGTGGTTATGGTGAATGAATTGTGATGTTATGATATGCCTTATTTCACTTCTGTCTTTGGTTAGTAAAATATGCATATATAAACTACCAGCCATAATTATTAGGTCACCCCAGTTTTTTAAAAGAAATGATGTATTTCATACAATTTTTAGTATTTATTGCGAAGTAGATAATTCTAAATGAAAATAGAATGGTTCTTTTGTTATTATTACTTTGCAAAATTTTACATGGCAAGGAAGCAAAGATGAACTCATCTGAATCACTCTAAATGTTTTTCATTCTTTCATTGATAAAACTGCAACATAGGTAATTATTAAATATTTAGAAATTCATTTGATAATTTATAAATTCATTTTGATATTGTGCAGTATTAACAAAAGAAATACATGATTTCTTTTAAAACACAGGAGTGGCCTAATAATTATTGCCGGTAGTGTACATCATAACAATAAAGTGAAACATTCATACATATATAGGAGTTATTATCAGGAGGATTTGTACTAGTTTGGTATATATATGTAAGTTCTTGTAATGGGGTTGTTCATAAATCTTTCTGTTTTTTTTGTGTTTGTTTTGGTGAATGAATAAATTATTTGCAAGTAAGTCTATCACTAAAAGGTGATATTGATGTAAAACTGATCTGTGTTCTTCATTCTCAGAACTGCTCAAATCCACATGCTCTCTTGGCAAAAGGTTGATGAAAAAAGGAAAACTCTAAATTTCCAACTAGTAGACCAGTTTCTTTTTTTCCTATCGAATCAAAAGAAGTCATTTTTTTTATTTCTCATGATTGTGAGATTACTACCATGATATGAGTGAAAGAGATGGCAGAAAAATTGTAGTTTATACTAGACTAGTTTACTAATCATGATTCAATATCAAGGCAACTGACCCATTTTTCTATTCTGACCAACTTTATATTACTGTTACATTTTAATTGTAACAAAAGAAAAAAGAAAAATGATGGACCAAAACACAGTTAAAATACAGACAAATATTTAATTCACAAAACATTAGATAAAAATATTTACAAATGTACAGTTTGGCATTCAAATAGAAAACGTACTGCCCGCTGAAGTGTTACAAGGAAGAGAAGGGGGGAAGGTGTCAGATATCTTTACCTAGTTAAGTTGGTGGGGAAGTTAAGTGCTATACTTTTTGGAAATCCTTAAATGCATATATAAAGACTAATTATTGGCTTGGTCAATGAAAGAAGCAAAAATATGTATTTACCCAGATAGTTCCATGAGGCTTTTTTTCCGGTTTTAGTTGTTCAGACTTTTCTGTGAGATTCTTTTGGCTGGATATAGATCTTTGAATCTTTACCGGAGTTGATATGACTGCAAATCCTTTTGACAACTCTTTCAAGTTTTAGTTTGTCGTTGACTTAGAGAGATTCTTTCGGCCGGATATAATTCCTTGAATCTTAACCGGAGCTGTAGAGGTCAACCCATCCTGCTATCCACTATTTCAAAGTTTAGTTTTTTTGTCGTCGACTTAGAGAGATTCTTTAGGCTAGATATACATCCCTGAATCTTAACTGGAGCTGTAGAGGTCAACCCATCCTGCTATTAACTTACTGCTCCGTGCCCAAGGCCTATTTTTATAGGGGCTAACACCTAATTTGCATACTTTTAGAACCTGTCGAACTCTCTGGAACATTCTACAATCTTCTAAACATTCTATTTCTAATTTCCTTATTTTTACGACGACTATCTGAATTAAAACTTTTTTGGAATAACACTTAGGACTCAATAGAATCCATTACTATAACTCTTTATACATTATTAATATTATTTTTATATATAAATGCATCCTCGTAACATTACCTGATGAGCGTCTTGCTTTATTGCCATAAAGGTTGAATAAATTCTTATGAATTTATCTAATTAGAGAAATGTAGTGAAGAAAAAAGTTCAAGGGTTGTTGGCATCTATTTTGGAAATAGGCAGAAACGTCAAAATTGTCACTGTCTTTAGGCTCGGAAAAGAAACTAGTAAACAAGAATTAAAACCTGAAACTGTATGCATGAGGCAGTAGGATTTTCAATCTTTGTTGAGTAACGTGTTGCTAGCAAAAAAATAATGGATAATTTACGCAAGACCTATTGTGTTATATACAAATATGTGTTAAGTGAACTTGATACTTGACTAATTTAACCAGTGGTTCATGTTGTCAAGCTTTTTTTGACCAGGATGTAACTTGAATATGCTGCATTTTCAAATCTGATCTTATCATAAGTGCATGCTTCTACTTAAAATTCTTTTTCTATTTAGAAAAAAAAAAATGACATAATTTTGAAAGTATAAGTTTTGTTCTTAGCAACTAGATGGCCTTACTATTATTTCAACTTAATGACTACTATTTTATACGTAAAGTACGACTGACAGTGATTGATATTTTTATTATAAAAGTATTGTTTGGTTTGCAGTGTAGTATTCTGTATATATCAGAATTGTGTGATACATGCATCAACAAATAATATAAAATTAATAATGAAAATGTATCTTGTAAGAATTTCAATCTACTTGAGACTATTACAGTACTGTGCAAAAGTATTAGGACAAGAGCTATTTTATTTTTTATGAGGCATCAAAATAAAGTTTAAAATCACCCCTGTTCTAACACTTTTACACACTACTGGTAGTATGCAAAAATATTAGGCCAGGGATGATTTTCTTAAAAACCTCACTAAAATTCAAATACAAAGTGAAAAGCCAAGTAAATTGCTAATAAATATTGATTATTTAAAACTATGTTTAAAAGAAATGTATTAAAAAGAAGTTATATTTAATTTTTCCTATTTTCTATTAAACAAGTTATTTTGAAACTACTCTATTGAACATCTATAGGAATTTTGGATAAAAAAAATTGATAAATCTAATGTTACTTCACAAGACACACTTTGGGAACAAATACAAGCTGCTTGGCAGGAGATACCATTAAATACACTGAAGAAGCTTGTGATGTTAATGTCTGAGAGAATGAAGGCTGTGATCAAAGCAAAAGGCTATTATACTAAATATCAAATTTATTTTGTTACAAGTATTTTTTTTCTTGTTATAGCATTTCTTAAGTAAACTTTGCAAAGTAATAATAACAAAAGAACCATTCTATTTTCATTTAGAATTATCCACTTGGCAATAATTACTAAAAATAGTATGAAATACATGATTTTTTTTAAAAAAAAAGGGGTAACCTAATAATTATGGCCAGTAGTGTACATCATTACAATAAAGTGAGGCATTTATACATTTTTTTTTTTTAATCATATCACCCCGAGCAAGGCGGTAACGCCACTGATGTGCAGGGGGCTACGTAATAGTGAAAAGATTGGAAAAGAGAAAGCTGGAAACCACATCCTAAACAGGGAACAAGGTATGAGCCTCTTAACCTGTTCAATAGACATGGGTGGAGTGTGAACCGGCGATAGATAGATCTATCTACTCCAATTGAAAAGAAAAAGAAACCAAAGTGAGAAGATTGGAAAAGAGAAAGCCGGAAACCACATCCTAAACAGGGAACAAGGTATGAGCCTCTTAACCTGTTCAATAGACATGGGTGGAGGTGTGGAACTGGGTGATAGATAGATCTATCTACTCCAATTGAAAAGAAAAAGAAACCAAAGTGTGAAGATTGGAAAAGAGAAAGCCGGAAACCACATCCTAAACAGGGAACAAGGTATGAGCCTCTTAACCTGTTCAATAGACATGGGTGGAGTGTGAACCGGGCGATAGATAGATCTATCTACTCCAATTGAAAAGAAAAAGAAACCAAAGTGAGAAGATTGGAAAAGAGAAAGCCGGAAACCACATCCTAAACAGGGAACAAGGTATGAGCCTCTTAACCTGTTCAATAGACATGGGTGGAGTGTGAACCGGGCGATAGATAGATCTATCTACTCCAATTGAAAAGAAAAAGAAACCAAAGTGAGAAGATTGGAAAACAGAAAGCCGGAAACCACATCCTAAACAGGGAACAAGGTATGAGCCTCTTAACCTGTTCAATAGACGTGGGTATAGAAGGTATCAGGAAGATTTGGTATATATATTTAAGTTCTTGTAATGAGGTTGTTCAGAAATGTTTCTGTTTTTGTGTTTGTTTTGGTGAATGAATAAATTATTTGCAAGTAAGTTTATCATTAAAATGTAATATTAAACATAAGAAGGTGATATTGATGTAAAACTGATCTGTGGTCTTCATTCTTAGAGCTGCTCAAATTGTTCTATTGTGAGCGAAAAAGATAGTGGCAATTTTCCTTTAAAAACAAATTTATAATGGTTTCCAAGTCTGATGTGAGAGTTATGAGTTTATATATATATATATATATATATATATATATATGAGGATATTTTCTTATATTTCTGTTTTAGTGGAGATATTATTGTGGTTGTAATGTTGTAATAGTGTTGTGTCCAATACATGTTTCAGTGATCAGGAAAACCACTTTTTGAGCCAAAGTGTGCCTCTACTAGTATGACCACTGAGCCAGCCTAACAGGGCAAGGTTTGAATAAACCTATTAAAGAAGGTACACTTCTCATAAGGATTTCTACAAATTTCTTGATGGAAAAGCAGATACAGGTTCAATTTCTGTTGGAGGCACTATTTTTCATTAGTAGGTCTTCCCAATTTAGGCCAGTTATTAATTTCACTGTTTAATAAAAAACAAACAAACAAAAAATAAAAAAAAACAAAGATAGCATCTTCAACACATGTACCCACTAAAAATAATGTTCATAGTAAGAAAAAATAATGTCAGAAAAAAAAATTAATATATATATATATATATTATTTAACAGTGGAAAAGGAGTTTTGAAAGTTTTTTACAAAATATACACACTCACACAATAGCTTTAAAGAACACACCTTTTCAAAAATGAAAAAATTGTTAGTCAAAACATGAAGACAAAATAATAACATCTGAAAAATAACATCCTTGAAAATGGCCAGTGAAGTGGCTGAAAGCACTTGGAAAGTTGAAAAGTATGGAACATTTTTAGACACTTTATCTTCAGCATAAAGGAAACATGTAAGAATACTGGAAAAATTAAATAAAAAATTAATAAAATCTTGTTGGTCATTTTTAACCAGACATGTTTAAAAGAAAGATTGCTGCCCAAATATATATATATATATATATATATATATATATAATTTATAAAAGATTTTAGATTATTACAATGGGTAATACATATTTCATCGTGTTCTGATGTTATTATTGCGGCTCGTCAGACCCAAATTGGTCCTCAAAATATTCCCCCCCCCCCCCCCAATTTATTTTATTTTATTTTACATAGATGCTCACATGTCCATAGACATTTGTAACGCTTATTTATGAAAATTTCTCGCTCATTCTGTTAAATTAAATAAATGAATTTAACATTGAGTTCTCTTGAGTTCGTCTCCATCAGAATTTACCTGGATTGTATACCAAGTGTGCTATGTTATATATATATATATATATATATATATATATATAAAAGTGAAATGTGTATGTATATAATTATTTATAGATTATATATGTGCAGTACTTATTTGAAATTGCTCAATATCAGTGAAAGAGCTAACATATTCAGTTGTGTTAATGTGAATTTGTGAGCATGGGTTTCACTCTTTGGCGATCAACAGATACATATATCTGTTTTGAAGGCTATCACAATGCATTTAGTAAAATAAACAAAGGTAAAGAAGGTGTTTGGTATTACCTATTTATTATTCATTAATAGTTTGAGATCAAGGTCTCATTTTCAGAATGATAGGAGAGCTTGAAATATTAATGAATAATAAATAGATAATACCTAACACCCTCTTTACCTTCCTTTATTTTACTAAACGCATTGTGAGAGCCTTCAAAGCCAACCCATACACCTAATATACACAATGCTTCAAGAAAATTACAAAACTCTCAAATATATAAAATTATGAATTAAAAGTACATTGCGACATGGAAATTTATTGAGTAAAACCTTGGGTCCTCTTTAACTGGATTTATATATATATATATATATATATATATATATTTTGTTTTATTTTATTAAATTACTTTAATCCGAAATGGAAAAGTAGCAAGGTAAATTCCAAGAACCTGATTCTAATTAATATTAAAAATTTTAATATTAAAAAATGATACAGGAGGAGAGCTCAATGTAATTAAAATTACAGAGCCAATATAAATTAAAATAAATTTTCAAAATTCAAAAATGTTGAATGAACATTTCGACATGAAATCCCTAAGAGAGATCTCACACCTCCTCAGCAACAGTAGGTCTATATTCAAAATGAGAAAAATAAGATTAAAAAGAGAAATAAAAAAATAAAAAAAGGATAAAGAAATAAAAAGTATAAAAAAATAAATAACGGTTAAGATTTGAGAAATATATGTCAGAAAAAATTTTTTTTGTAAACCAGTCTATTTTTGGTTTTTACTTTTTGATAGAGTTGTAAGTGAAGAGATGGGAAATTTGGCATGTCTAGCTTAATAAACGAAAAGGGTTTAGGAAGGAAAGTCGTTAAATTGAGAATTGGGTTAAACAAAATAGGACAGAAAGGGAAGGGGCGGGATATAAAAAATGTATAGAGAAAAAATAAAGAAGGGGAAATAAAAGAAAAAGGAAAAATTTCAAATAGAAACACTTGATACGTGTCAAACAAATTTAACTTTAAATGTTTAAAGGGGTTAAAGTTTTAGAAAAAAGAGACTTACTAGAAAAAGTATATTTAGGGGAAAAATATAAATAAGATTTTAAAAAATTTAATAAGTTAATCTAATTAAAGATATTTTTAGGTATAGACAAACTAAATAACAAGTAAAGAAAATTATAAATTTAAAAAAAAATTAGTCTTAAAAAAATTTTTATATAAATTTTAAAAAATTTAAAAATATATAGAAAATTTATAAAATTTATGATGTGAAAAAAGTTATTAAAAAGATATATACTAACAGAGGAAAATGGGGGTTAGTAAAAAATCCATATTTTATAAAGATAGACAATTAAAGGAGACTGGGAGAGGAAGGTAGAAGGGGTTAAAATACTATTTAAAGTTAAAATTAAATTAATTTATCAAAAATCATTAAATTTATATTTTTAATATTCTAAAATCTAAAAATTAGGAATTTAAAATATAAAATTTAAGTGTTCACAAAGCTAGCTTTATGGTGGCACTTACTAATAAATTCCCTTCTAAAATTCAGGAGCAGGTGCAGGTAAGGATACTTCAATATTAAAATTTTTTCTAGCAAACACAGACAGCACCTATCATGAAAATTCCTTGGAATATGGGCTGAACCTATTAGTTTCCAGCTAATTACAGGATCCAGCCCTTCTTTTTTCATTTTCTAGAATATCCATGAAAGGGCTGTCTGGTATTTTTGACCCGGGTTCGAAAAAGAATACCTGTGGTTATAAAGTCTCTGCTTAAAAGGTCCAGTGGACATACCAATATAGGTTCGGTAGTTATTTTTGTTGTTTGATGGAGAAATGCGGGCTTCATAAATCACCTGGGTGGATTTACATTTGCCCTCCACCGAGCAGGCGTCCACAGAGCTACAGCTGCATTCATTTAAAATTCCGGACCCAGAATCAGTATTACGTAAATTCATTAGAATACTTCTATTATAGGAATTTATGAGGTTGTCTATATTAGGAGTACAAGAATAGCTGATTTGAAGGGTGTACCTATTAAAAATTTTCCGTAAAGGATTACTGTTATTAAAATTTTTGTCTACTAATTTGAGAAAATATTTACCAATATTGATATTAGTTAATTTACAATAAGGAGAGTTAAACCAAATTATCTTCCTTTTTCTACAGTTTCTTTTATTTTTAGTTTTAGATGATTCGGGGTCTATTGTAGATTTATCATATGTTAATTTGTTCTTATATCCGCTTTTTTGTATCCACTTATTGTAAATATATTTACTTGCATTGAAAGTTTTAATGTTGGATGATAATTGGTTAATTCTGTTATTCACTATATTGGGTATCTGTTTTATAATATTTTTGGGGTGGTTGGATAAAATATTAATATAAGTGGGAGAATTATTTTCTTTGAGAAATGGCTGGTAGGATCCATCATTTAAATTAAGGGTGATATCTAGATAGTTTACAATTTTAAGATTAGAAGTAACTTCAACCTTAAAACCGAGGTAATTTAGGGCTCTAATTATTTTTTTGTGTATTCTATTTGTATAGAGCCCATTGGAATTAGGGATAAATATTAATCCATCATTCCGATATTGGCCTATTTGTTTTGGGTCTAAGAATCTACTTAGAATATCTAAAATATAAATACCTACAAGATCTGCTACCTGGGCTGAATCATATGCTCCCATATGGACATCAAAACTATCTTTTGGCCCTTTCATCCATGTGGAATTATTAAAGGTGAGAATGGATTTTCTAGCTGCTAAGATAAACTTATAGTCCCTATCTGAAATATCCATGTAATTTTTAGCAAAATTTAAGCAACTTTCAAGAAGGTCTTTAGATATAGAAGAATAGAAGTCAACAATATCGAATTTAAGGAAGGTGGACTTAGATTTATTATTGATGTTATTAAACCAGTATATGGTATCTGATGAACTTTTCCGAAGTTTTGGTTGTAAATTCGATTGCAACTTCTCTATTAGGTTTTTTAGAATATCCCTAGAAATTATGCCTAAGTCACTTTTAATAGGATTAATCAGTCTAGTTTGTAATTTGTTTTGGAAGTTTGGTTTGTGGTCCTTAAATAAAACGTAAGCTTCTTTGGTAGAAACTTTGCCAATTCTGTTACTAATATTTAATTTGTTAGCAAATTTAGCTGTATCTATTAATTTCAGATAATGTTAGGTTTCTTCTGTCTACTTTGTAATTACTAGTTATGTTATTTTTAAGAATACTTAGGTAATTTGAAGGATCACATTTATAAATGTTATTAGATTTGTCGGATTTTACCCACAGGTACTTAGAGTTTTTTAAGGTTCTAATATCCGACTTTAACAAGTTTTGTTAGGGATCTCATGTTGAAATGTTCATTCAACGTTTTTGAATTTTGAAAATTTATTTTAATTTAATATATATATCTATATATATATATATATATATATATATATATATATATATATTACAAAAAATGCTACCCTGATCAAAAGAGAAAACAATACACTGAGTTGAAAATGTTTAGATTATTCAGTCTGGGATATCCAATAACAAACTGATGGAAAGAAAAAGAAAAAGAATCTTAATAAAGTTAGCTAAACTAT
Organism: Ascarosepion bandense; assembly: GCA_037127315.1. Taxonomy (NCBI): domain Eukaryota; kingdom Metazoa; phylum Mollusca; class Cephalopoda; order Sepiida; family Sepiidae; genus Ascarosepion; species Ascarosepion bandense. Next base: position 312,287 of record JBBBDQ010000160.1, on the reverse strand, counting down.
ATTCCCAAAACACATAAAATAACAACAAAAAAAAACATAAAAATTAGAATTCCCAGCATCTCTCATTCATGCACACGTGCAGTCATATCAATCAATATAAACAAACTTGGTTTGATAAAGTCCTAAGGGACCATACACACCACACAAAAACTTTATCCACTTTGTCTTACATATTTCACCAGAAAGTGTCCCTTGGCAAAAAGTTTTTTGTTGGGAAGTGTCCTATGGTTAAAAAGCGTCAGTTAAATAACATTAACAGAAACAGAATTAACTGATATGAGATATTTTATTGCATGGACAGCAAAATGAAAACAATCTCCTTCCTCACCTTCGATTAAAAGTTTCAGTTCAAAATTCCCAGTAGGTTACTGACCACAACACACTACTAAATAAGATTGGCGGGTACAACAGCTAAAATGTTGATTATTGTATTGAGTTACCAGATGACTGAGTTCAATCCCTGGATCAAGCAGTAAAACATCATATATTCTGGCTCAGTAGAAAGAAAAATAGTTAGCTGATACAAGATATTTCCTTTCATGTGCAGCAAAATAAAAGAAATCTACTTGTGTAGATTCAATGAAAATATTCAGTTCAAAATTTCCAGGCTACCAATTGTAACGGATGCCTGAAGAAGACCAAAATGTATTATGGCTGAAATGTTATGATCAAGATAAGGACACTTATTTATTTTAGATCAGAGATTCCCAACATTTTTTGCATCATCACCCACTTTTATATGAAAAATTTTCCACTGCCTACCTATATAATAAATATTCAAACACATACCAAAATTGTTTATTAAAATTTAGTTATTGGTTCATGAACTGACTTTATGATGTGGTAAAAAATACCCAAGGGAGCTAACGAATAACACAGGCTTATGCACTGGTTGTTGCCGTTACTACCATATTAGAGAACAAACAAAAGCAAACTTGACCATTAAAAACTATAATTTATTTTCATGATTAGAGTGATTGTTGAAAGTGCTGACTAAAAATTAACACTCAGGAAACAACAGGGCTAATCTATCAGCTGAAAAGTGGAATGACTAAGTGGACGACCTGGCCAGGCCGTCATCCTGATAATAAAAGCTTTGAGATTAGATGGTTGGTCTTTGTACCAGCCAATCAGATTGCTTCTTGCATTTCTTGCACATCTGGGCCTTTCAATGGTGGTTTCTCTGGTAGTTTGCTGTATTCTATGATTTTAGATCGATTTTTTTTTTGTCTTCCAAGTGAGGGCTTGTGAAAAGGGCTCCATCTTCTTGACACTGAGGCTCCATCTCCAAAAGGTTAAACAACTTTTTTTTTTTCTTTTTTTTTTAATCATATCACCCCAAGCAAGGTGGTAATGCCACTGATGTGCAGGGGGCTATGTAAGAGTGAAAAGATTGGAAAAGAGAAAGCCGGAAACCACATCCTAAACAGGGAACAAGGGATGAGCATCTACACCTGTTCAATAGATGTGGGTGGAGTGTGAACTGGGCAATAGTTTAGTCTATCTACTCCAATTGAAAAAAAAAAAAGAAATAAAAAAAATAAAAAAGAAAAGTGAAAAGATTAGAAACGAGAAAGCCGGAAACCACATAGATCTATCTATCGCCCGGTTCACACTCCACCCACGTCTATTGAACAGGTTAAGAGGCTCATCCCTAGTTCCCTGTTTAGGATGTGGTTTCCAGCTTTCTCTTTTCCAATCTTTTCACTATTACGTAGCCCCCTGCACATCAGTGGCGTTACTGCCTTGCTTGGGGTGATATGATTAAAAAAAACCCAAAAAAACAGGGAACAAGGGATGAGCCTCTTTGTTTATAATTGTAAAATTAAAAAATGCAGGATTAGATTTGTATTTATATTTTAGGCATATCTCAACACGAGGGTTTTGATTTATATTTATTCAAATGCTCATCACCCAACCAACAGTTGCAATTGCCACTGATAGGCAAGATTGACTGAACTAGATTAATATATAATAATGATAATTCCTCATCTTAAAAATTTAGACAGAAACTCTTCATGCCAAATAGAATCAATTATAACATTTCTTGTATTCAAACACTTATCTTTTTTTTTCCTCCATCTCTTCAGCAAAAACATCTTTGGGCCATGAGACAACGAAGGAAAATGCTCCCTACTGTGAGTTTTTGAAATTTTTTTAATTCAATTAAATATTTTACTTACATTTGATAACAAGAGGTGCATTTTGCTGCAATGGATTTTGGCTCGGAATGAGAAATCAGGAAGCTGAGTTCAAATTCCAGTTGAATTCCTTGCATTCACTTACGCGCAAATACCCTAGAGAAAGGCATTAATCCATCTCTTCCCTCCAGTTATGAGTTAAATAACAGAACAGATTAGGTTCTAGCCTTGGCTGGCAACCAGTCTACTGCAGAAAGTAATGATATGATCGTGCAAGCGTGTATCACATATGCCACTTAACTGACTGATAACAGTACATTCATTATCAGGTATGTTTTTTGTTGAAGCAGGACCTGGATTAATTTTGCACAAAGCAAGGTGGGTTCTGTCTAATAGGATCTCAGTTTACCTCAATATGTCAACATATTGAGACTTGTCATAATAAATTTGAGACACAGTTTTTACAAGACCGCATTCTTTCCCTGAAGCCCAACTCAAATACTCTTGGTAGTTCAATACGCTGGATGCTTTTATTGAGATACCATCTCTTAAGAAGATTGTCATCCTAGTGTTAGCACATAAATTAATTACATCAAAATAATTATTAATTACATCAAAATAAAGAAAAATGAAGAAAACAGCACTTCCTGAAGAGCAGATTGAACAATTACAAAAACGTTAATCTACGAGTCACTAGAATTAAGGTACTGAATATAACATCAATAAAGGTAAGTAACAAATTCTGTTTGCATTTATCCTTGCATATATATATATATATATATATATATATATATATATATATATTACAAGTCCAAAGAAACCCTATTCTTAAAAAAGTGCTCAATACAAAGTAGAGCTAATAATATTTATTCAGAAATTATAAAATGGATATGTTATAATATCACTACTAAAGTAGCTATTTTATTTCGACACTTCTTGTGACATCACTTGACAAGACACAAGAAGTATCGAAACAAAATAGCTACTTTAGTAGTGATATTATAACATATCCATGTTATAATTTCTGAATATATATATATAGTGTAACAAAGTTATAGAACTCGTAGGTTTTTTTCCTGCTGTTCATGCATTTACTTTTATAAAGAGTGCTTGATACAACGTAGAGCATTATATTGTAATGGTTGTTACAATGGTTTATAAATTCATAGTATCACTACACAAACATTTTTGCATTTCGAAATTGCTATGTGCACTTCTCATCGGGTGATAATTTGAAAATTTTCATTTGCTTTTCAAATTATCACCCGATGAAAAGCGCACATAGCAGTTTCGAAACACAAAAATTAAACAGTCAATATATATATATATATATATATATATATATATATATATATGGGTTATGTCTTGAAGGCTGTCACAATGTGTTGAATGAAATAAAGGAAGGTAAGGAAGTGTTTGTATTACCTATTTATTACATTAATTTTTAATCTCGAAATATTAATGTAATAAATAGGTAATACAAACACTTTCTTACCTTCCTTTATTTCATTCAACACATTGTGACAGCCTTCAAGACATAACCCATACAACTATTTTACACAATGCTTCAAGCAAATTACAAAACTTTAATATATATATATATTGATTGTTTAATTACTTAGTTTTTGGTTCTAATAAAATTAGACCAGTACACAGTTGTATTAAAAAGTGTTCAATACAATTATATTGTAGAACTTTTGAATATTCTTCATTTGTAAATGAGTTATTACGCAATCTAGGTTTCTACCATGAGTGGTGTCTTTTGGTGATTCGCAATATCTGATTTTACCGTTTAATATTTTTTAAGAATGCTCATGTAAAGATGACTTTTTTTAAATGCTTACGTAACGGGGAATTTGAACACACAGTTTTTAAAATTAGAAGAAATTATAACGTTTTCATCCATGGTTGTATGAACCTAATAGGTATTTTATGGTATGATTACATTTAGTCATAATTTCTGTTCTTTCATTCAATAATTCATTTTTGTTTGGGAATAGCATAATCTCTATCTTTTCTTCCTGGCACAGTCTACATATTTTGCCACCGTTGTAAAGCTTGGCTTTTTTTCACTATACTCCACATTATGTGAGCGTTCTTAAAAAAATGGTAAACGGTAAAATCAGTTATTACAAATCATCTGAAGACACCATTCATGGTAGAAACCTAGGTTGTGTAATAACTCTTTTACAAATGAAGAATATATATATGTATATATCTCAGCATGTGGTGTAGATATAGAAGAATCCAAAGGAGTATCCTGTACATACAATGGTAGGATAACTCTCTAAGAGATCTCTAAATATATATATATATATATATATATATATATATATGTGTGTGTGTGTGTGTGTGTGCGTGTATACACACACGTATATTTATTGTTTATATATATATATATATAATAACATGTACAAACTACAATCTACTAAAAAAGTGTACATTTTGTTTTGACATTGAAAAAACAATGTCTCATCAGGTAGTCAATAATGATGGTAATAAATGTTATTTTGAAAAGAAAATTTAAGAAAACTCACTTACTTCTATTTTTTGAAAAATATTTTCTACCCTCTTTAACTCGTATGAAAAGTTTTTCAAAAAAAAAAGGAAGTGAGTTTTCTTAAATTTTCTTTTCAGAATAATGTTTATTACCATCATCATTAACTACCTGATGAGACATAGTTCTTTCAATGTCGAAACAAAATGAACAGTTTTGTAGTAGATTGTAGTTTGTAAATGTTCTAAAGTATAATTTATAATAAATATTCATTGGTCTATTTTTATATTGAGCACTGTTTTAAATTAATGTTTTGAACATTGCAAATATTTTCTTTGTTCTTTATTAATTTGGAGATATATATATATATATATATATATATATATATATCTGAGTATAGGGTACATATGGTGGAATAATATTCCTAACCCAAAGAAACCCTATTCTTAAAAAAGTGCTCAATACTAAGTAGAACTAATAATATTTATTCAGAAAGTATAACATGGATATGTTATAATATGACTACAAAGTTACCTATTTTGTTTCGACACTTCTTGTGTCTTGTCAAGTGATGTGCACATATATATATATTGTCATCCGCAGACAGATCTGTTTCACTGTATCACAGCTCATCAGTACGTTTAGACTCCGATTGCTCCCTAACCCAGGCTCGAAACCCGACCGAACTGGCGTCAGTTGGCAACTCTACCCCTGGGCCACGGGGCATTCAGTGGAAGAAGGCAGTCTTTTTAGCGCATATCATATTACGCACCCAGTAGCTAGAGTGCTCCAATTCATTTTTAATGAATGAGTGATGCGTTCACGCTAGAGTGGCTACTGTTTTTCAAAGTCTACCCCTCCTCCAGAGTATATATATATATATATATATATATATATATATAATGTAACAAAGTTATAGAACTCGTAGGTTTTTTTACCTGCTGTTCATGCATTTACTTTTATAAAGATTGCTCGATACAACGTAGAGCGTTATACTGTAATGGTTGTTACAATGGTTTATAAATTCATAGTATCACTACACAAACATTTTTGCGTTGCGAAGTTGCTATGTGCGCTTTTTCATCAGGTGATAATTTGAAAATTTTCATTTGCTTTTCAAATTATCACCTGATGAGAAGCGCATATAACAGTTTTGAAACACAAAATTTTTTGTGTAGTAATACTATGAATTTATAACCATTGTAACAACCATTACAATACTATATATATATATATATATATATATATATATATATATTAGTCATCAACATACAAGCCTGTTTTGCTGTATCACAGCTCATCAGTGTGGCTAGACACATAAAGTAAAAAGAGTTGTTACTTAGTTGATTGATGTTACCTTCTGTATCCTGACTCCAGAGTTTAGTACATGGACCCATTCGTCCACTCGTCAGGGGTTAGCATGAATGCACTCTCATATGTTAGCTCCTATAAGAATCATATCTACCCTTTAAGAGGTTTTGTTTTTCATTCTGTGGTGTGACATGTAACCCACCTCACGAGCAGTGAAGCTAGTAGGGGAGCTTTTCTTTTTTTTCTGTGCCAACCAGCCATCCATGTAGCAGGTTGTACTGGGTTACATGCTACCAGTAGAAGGCCTAAGGAAAGATTTCACTTTGTAAAGTTATTTCCAAAGATTCAAAATGTACATTCATATAAATTCTCAGCTAGACATTTCAACTTTATAGAAAATAAATTCTTAATTTTTTGTTTTTTAATCATTTCACCCCAAACAAGGCATTCCACTGCCACTGTTGTGCAGGGGGTTACATATGGGAAAGCGATGAGAAAGAGTGGTTAGTTATAGGAAATGTCGGAAGGAGGGTGATAGACAGATAAGGATACCGAGAATGAAGCTCGAGTAGATGGGAAGAGTGTTTGAGAGAATGTATGCAAGTTAATGTGATAAGAGGTTGTCTATTGACCTTACATTTAAATTCCTGGAGATTGTAGCTGTCGGGGAAGCAAGTATATGGAAGGGAATTCCACAGGTGGGAAGTGTGAGAAAAGAAGCTGTTAGAGTAGAAATTGCTTATCTGTTTCACTGTAAAAGAGTGGGACCTAGTTGCTAATCTAGTATCTCATGCAAATTCATACCTAGGGGGCACCAGTGATCTAAGTTCATTGGAGTAGAAGCCGTGAAAGTATTTATAGAAGAGACACAGGGAAGCCACATCATACCAGCGAGAGAGTGACTGCAGCCGGGCTGCCAAGTCGGTATCGATCACATTACAGATTCTCTGTTGTATTTTGTCAAGAATCCCGAGGAGAATAGCAGGGGCATCCAACCAGATGTGGCAGCAGTATTCAATACACGGGTGGATGGTAGATTTATATATGTGCAGGATGGATTCAGTTGTAAGTTAATTTAGTCAGTTAAGTGCCATATGTGATCCATGTTTGGGTGATCATGTCTTGAAAGAGACATGACTGACTGGGCAGAAAGTTTTCCCACCGTAGGTTGCCATTACTTTCTGTGGTAGACTGATTGCCAACCAATAGCTGGAGGGTAGAGAAAGATTAATACCTTTCCCAAGAGAAAGAAAGCCATGAATTCACCTGGAATTCGAACTTTGAATTAATTACAGTAGCAAATTTAAATCTTACTTTGACTTTAAACAGTATATAGCATAAACTTAATTATATGTACCAGTTTTTTTAATTTTTATTGTAGACTATATTACTTATAATATGACAAACATAATACAATTTTAGATTTTTCTTTGAAAGTGTATTTTGTAAATTATTCTTTTTATTTGCTTAAATCAAAAGTTAAAGGTGTTTTATTCTTTTCATAGTGCCCCTCAAGTCTTCGTGAAGAGAAGTTATACAATCCGTTTCTGCGCCTTACTGATGAAGTAATTCTCAAGTCCTTAGAATTGGACGGCTGTGAAAAGGATATTGAATTGCTGAAAGTGAAATCCTTGACAGAGCTACGTGAACGCAAGGAACACTACAAGTATGACAAAATATGAAAAATGGATGTTTTACATTAAAAATGAAAAAGAGGCTACTGACTAAAATGAAGACATCTGTGTGTAAATATCTTGCAAAGGAGTACATCTTTGTTTTTAAACTCAGAGCAATCCAATTAATACCTGGAAATTTAATTTGTTTCTGTTGGGAAACTTCGATAACCTTATATATTTTTTAACATATTTATCCATCAGTTTTAAGTACTCATATCAAAGAAACTTTGGCAGACCTGAAGGAGCATACCTCCACCTTTAAATTTTTTGTTTTTCATTTTTTTTTACTTTTTGCAGCGCGGTCTTATCGATTATTACATAAAGTTTCTGATTATCAAAAAACATATAGAAAAATTTCAGTATTTAAACAATTTTAGGGGGTGCTCAGTTTCTCATACAGCGTTATAGTAAATTGATCCTCCATTTTGGAACCACTAGCTGGTACGACATTACCACCACCTTTAAATTTGTTATTTTTAATATTTTTTCACTTTTTTCAGTGCAATCTTATCGATTACACCCTAAACTTTCTGATTGACAAAAAAAATTTGGAAAAATTTCAATATTTCAACAATTTTAGGGGAAGCTCAGTTTTTTATAAAATGTTATAGTAAATTGATCCTCCATTTTGGAACCACTTGCCGGTATGACATTGCCACCACCCGTAAATTGGTTGATTATCAATTTGTTTGGACTTTTTTCAGTGCAACCTTATTGATTAAACCCTAAACTTTCTGATTGACAAAATAATTTGTAAAAATTTCCACATTTAAACAATTTTAGGTGGGGGGGGGGCTCAGTTTTTCATACAATCAATCTTATAGTAAATCGATGTGCAATTAAAGTTTTTGCTTGTGCATATTCAACAACTGAATCCTTTGTGAACTTTTTGAATAAAGCCATTCTTGGTGTTTCCAAGGAAGATGCCATTGTAAGAACTAAAGAAAACTTGAAAAAGACAAAAACAAGAGCAACAACTCATTCCTAAAAAAACAAAACAAAGCGACCCTAATGTGAGTGGTTCCAAAATGGAGGATCAATTTACTATAACACTGTATGAGAAAGTGAGCCCCTCTAAAATTGTTTAAATATTGAAATTTTTTCAAATTCTTTTTGATAATCGGAAACTTAATGTAACAACCGATAAGACTGTACTGAAAAAAATGAAAAACGTCAAATTTAAAGGTGGTAGTAATCTCCTTCAGGTCTGCCGAAAATTTCTTTGGTCTTCACTTGCACACATTATTTGAAATGTTGTGCATACATTTATATATCTCTTCATTGAATGATTTGTCATGAAGTTCCATCAACTTGTGAGAGAATTATTCATTCTTAAAAATTTCCATACTCTCAGTAATTGGAAAAATCTTTACCTACTCAGCTACGAGAATGCATGCTTGCATTTAAAAGTTAAAAAAAAAAAAGGAAGAAAGATAAATTTTATTTATTAATAAAGCTTCTTTATTAAAAATCTCTCTTTAACTGATTACTATCCAACATTTGCATTTTATCAACAAAATTTATAACCAAACATTAATCAAAGATTTACTGAAATTTGATACTTAATCTGCAAAATCTTGAACAAATTCTACCTCCATTTAAATCTGTCAGTGAGGAATTAAAAATAAAGTTAATGTTGGGTCATAGATTTTCATTATCACAAATATACTGAATTTTTACATAAAAATTAACAGGTTTTGTCATACACATAAATTCATTGATTTTTTTTTACATCAAGGTTAACAAGTTTTGTCATAGACATAAATTCATTTAATTTCTACATCAAGGTTAACAGATTTTGTCATAGACACATAAATTCATTAAATGTTTACTAGAATATTTTTCATTTGAAATTTAACTCTTAAAATTTTTATGAAATTAGTATTTTTATTCTTTTAAATCAGGCCTTTAAAGTTTATAAAAAACACCCACCAAAATTTAATTGGGGATAAATTGAATTATACATAAAATTTATTGACTGTGATAACATTCAGTTGTCGCATTTTGTTTATTGTAAAATTAATTGGGGGTTACAGTTGATGTATTAAATGAAAAACAACTTTATATATGAAAATGTTGGTTTGTTTGTAAATTTCCTTTTAATTATATTATTATTATATATAACATTTTTAAATTTCTGTAATTTTTAAATTAAAAAAAAACCAAACATCTATTCTTTAAAATGCATTGAGAATTCCACTAAACATTCCTCTTTATGTAAATGTGAAATAAAATTTTTTTAAATTTCAAAATCTAGTTTCTGTAATCAAATCTTGAAACTGAAATAAGGATCATTTATTGCTTCAAAATATTCATGCTGTTTTTTTTGTGTTTTTTTTCTCTTCTTCATCAAGACTTACTTGTGTTGAGTAAAACTTTTTTAAACATTACAATAATTAGGTATCTCCACAAAAAATGTGATACCTAAGGTTTAAAATAAATTAACAAAAATGAAAAATCTTTCTTAAAGCTTTTTAATTTTACTTTCAAGCTGATAGACTAAATTTAATATTTTCAATAAGTAAAATATTTCATGCATTTCAAACTAATTTGAATTGATTGGAAGGAATTTTCATTTTGAAATTGCTGAAATTTTTTTATTTTAGTGCCATTTTTAGCCACCTGTCATCAGAATGCAATTCTCGTTATTAAAAAGTCTTCCGAAAGGAAAATCTACTTTTCTGAAACATTTTTTGTGAAATATTAGCTGATTTAAAGTATAATTAATTGGATTTGAAACAAATATTTACTATTAAGTTTAAGATATTGCAGAAATATATTTTACATTTTTTTAATACATCAGTAGAATTTTTTAATCTGTTGTGTTGACAGCATGGTGACAGATTGATGTTTATCTAATGTTGTTTTATGGAAGGGGGCTTTAGCCATAAAAAAATAATTGAAAAATATAATGTGAGCACTTTTATATAGATTTTAAGTACTTAGTAATTTTAAAAACTTAGGAAAATATTCTCTGTAATCTAATATTTTATTGAATTTTAAATACTTTAAATTTAGTATCGTTATTGCTTTGTGCAACTCCGTGTGGTGTAATGGTTAGCAAGCTTGTCTCGTCTCGACAAAAATTGGCACATTTATACGCATACAAAAACAATTAAAAATATTTTTTTAAATACAGTGGGTCCGTAAATTGTAATAAACTTTACAATTTATGATTAGTAAATATTGTTTTACTTAACAATATTCCCTAACCATTACACCATAGAAACTAAATTGTAAAAAATTTAAAACTTTATAAATTATTCAATTAAAATTTAAAAAAATGAAAAGTCTTTTGTAAAAATTCATTATTCATCAAAATTTTTTTTTTCAAGACAATAGTGTCCTTAATATCTCTTATTCATGAAAGCAATTAAAACCTTTTCTAATTAAATAATGATCTTAGTTTTATTGTAATTTTTATTTTATGATTCAGAACAGATTTTAAAACAGGGTTCAGTTTTGCAAAAATTGATTTAAATTCTCCAAGGAGTTCGCTTTTTAAATTTAAATAGTCATTAAAAATTATTTCTCGAGTTTTCATAAAATCAAGTAGAGTGTAAAACTTTTTAATAAAAAAAAAAAATTTCTAAAATAATTTAATTCATTTATGAATAAAGTTTTTCATTAAAAACTGACAATTATTTGATTATTGCAAAAAGACACTAAAATTTGCTCAGCTAATTTATTGTTCATCAGCTGACGCAGAAAAGACAAAACGTTTAACCAAAATTTTGAACATTCTAAAAAGGATTAAAAAATGTTATTAAATAATAAAAAAAATATTTTGTTCTTTCTTTTTAATTATAACAAAGATTTTCATAATAAATCTTAGTTTTTATCAAGTTCGGGATATTTTTTAATTGTAATATGCTCTTTTTTCAGCGAATTAGTAGAAGTACCTACAATATCTAATCCATCCACAAGTGTGCATTCTAAATGTACAGCACGCATATGAATTCATCCTGTAAACCATGGAGGCCATTGTTGCACCACGTGGTGCAAGATCACTTGACAAAATAACTCAAACCCAATACAATTTTTTTTCTCTCTTTTTTTTTTTTTTTTTTTCCTTTGGTTGGGTAGAAATGAGGACGAATGGAGGAATTGGAGACAGAAATAAACAATAAGAAATATATACAAAAATGTTTATTTCATTTAAAATGCTTTCTAAAATCAGACAAATGAAAATGAATCTATTACAATAGTTTTAATAGACTATCTGGATATTTATCTACCATGAAAACAGTTATATTTGAGTTATATATTCTACTTCTATTTTACAATTCCTACAAAAATACTTTTTTTTTTATGTAAAAATAAGTAGCCTTCAGAATGCAACTTTGTATTGGCTTGTAACTTTTCTTAAAACACTCTTTCTTGGGTGTGTAGCTTTAAGATCATACTCTTCATTTACAACTTCTTAAACAGCCTGAAACAAATTCCCGTCTTCTTAAGTTGCTGAAAAAGAAATTATTTTGATTTTAATAGAAAATTATTGTATATGCAAAATATGTATGTATAATTATGCAAAATAGCTGTTCATATAGTCGAATTGCACGTATTTTATTTAAATGTTAGTATGAAAAGAGGTACTGAAATGTTCTCAACAAATAAAAATGATCTTGAGTGATGAATCCTACATGCTAATACTAATTAAACCCTTTAGTTCAGCACACTTGGCACATTTGTTTTTCATGTTTCAGTAGGTTGTCAATACTTTCTGTGGTATACTGGTCCAGTTGCCAACCAAGTCTATAGAACCCAATCTGTCTTCTTATTTGACCCATAGCTGGAGGGAAGAGATAGATTAATACCTTTCTCAAGGGTATTTGCATGTAAGTGAATGCAATGAATTTAACAAACACTTCTCTTCGATTTTTCATTCTGAGTAGATACTGCACCAAAATGGCTATGGGTTAAATAGTAGGAATTATATCCGGAAAAATCATCATTCTCTAAAATGTTTTAGTACAACATTCACTAAAAAAAAAAAATTCTTACAGTCCAAAATATGTTTTAGCTTTGAATAACCTATAAAGGGTTGGTAAGCCATAAAAAAAAAACAAAAAACAATCCATCCATTTAGTTAGTGGGTGAAATGTGAATACTTTTACCGTTTCTGCTCCGATGAACTTAGCTCACTGGTGCCTCCTATATATGAATTTACTCGAACTACAAGATTAGCAACTAGGTCCCACCCTTTTACTGTGAAACCAATAAAATGTAAACACAAATTCTACTCCAGCAGTGTCTTCTCTCACACTTCCTGCATGTGGAATTCCCTTCCGTTCACTTGCTTCCTTGACAGCTACAATCTCCAAGAATTTAAATGTAAAGTCAATAGTCATCTTCTATCTCACTAACTTGCATCCCCTCTCTCTCATGCTCCTTTCTCCGTCCACTCCACTCTAATCAGTATTCTCATCCTTCTCTTACCCACTTCCTGACACCTCCTATAACCTGTCACTCTTTCTCATAACTTTCTTCCTATATAACCCTCTTCAAAACAGTGGCAGTAAAATGCCTTGCCTGCGATATGATTATAAAAAAACATTATTTTTAGTATTTCTCTCATGCTCCTTTCTCCGTCCACTCCACTCTAATCAGTATTCTCATCTTTCTCTTACCCACTTCCTGACACCTCCTATAACCTGTCACTCTTTCTCATAACTTTCCTCCTATGTAACCAACTTCAAAACAGTGGCAGTAAAATGCCTTGTTTGGGGCGATATGATTATTAAAAAAAGTGTTCTTCTATGTGCTGTGTGTGTGTGTGCGTGTGTGTGTGTGTGTGTGTGTGTGTGTGTGTGTGTGTGTGTGTGTGTGTGTGTGTGTGTGTGTGCGTGTGCGCGCGCGTGTGTGTGTGTGTGTGTCTCTTCAGGATGTTAGCAATTATGGCTCTTTACAATTTTATATCCTTTGTAGCTAAATTTTCTCTTTCTGTTATCTCTCATGAATCATCTTCTGCCATTCACGTATTCAAACTTGCTAGTTAGAAAATGTTTTGTTTTCCTTTATCCCTCTTGCCTTCAATTTATCCTGAGTAGAGTTGGGGCAAGAAGAGCTGTATTCATACCTTTTCCCAAGGCTTGTAAGTGAATATAATGAGCACAGCTGAAATTTGAACTTGGCTCTTTGATTAACAACTTTGAGCCATTATCCATTACACCATCCAGTATTTCCAAGTGGTCACCCTACTAACTACTGACCAGGCTTGATGGTGCTTAAATTCAGTGATTGTATAGGTACCTATGTCTCAATATGATGTAGCTGTAAGTTTCTTTGCTGCAATATCAGTCACTAGTATATTAGTCCTGTTTTGATTGTTAAAAATAGATCGGTTCACCTATTGTCTGGGTCACACTCTTTGTTGGTCTTTTGAACCAAATTAGAGATTTATCCCTTGTTTCTTTTTTAGGATTGGGTTTCTTGCTCCTTCTAAAGTGTTTTCGTTCTCTTTCACTTTCAGTAGTCCTTGTGTCTTAGTCGCTTTACTTTACTATAGCCTCGGGTAGCAATCTAAGAGAAGGACAACTCTGAATTCAATCAAGAAGTCTTTTTTTTTTATGTGCCGTGTTCTTTCAGGACTTAAATGATCATATTTCCTCTTACCCTTATCGCTCTTAACACTTTTCCTCTTGGTATCTCTCCCAAACCCTGCTTCACCATAACCAAATGCAGACGACGATTCTACTCCTGCAGCTTCTTTTCTCGCACTTCCCGCCTGTGGAACTGTCTTCCATATTTTTGCTTTCCTGGTGGCTACAACCTTTCTTTCTACATCACCCTGTATATCTTTTCCTTTCTCTCCACCTTTGCAACTGTCATCACACCTGTATTCCCATCCTTCTCTTGCTCCCTTCTCTGACACCCCTTGTAACTGGTTTGTCTTTCTCTTTACTCTCCTCCTATCTAATCTTTTTCTCTTATGTAGCCCCCTGTGCATCAGTGGTGGTACTGCCTTGCTTGGGCTGAAACAATTAAAAAAAAACTTACTCAAACCCATCAAATATGTCTTGTGCTGCTTTCCCCTGTCTCTTTCTCCTTCTATCCATTCTGTGAGTATTAGATTCTCCAAGCTTTCTTTCCTCATCATGTGTTCCAGAAACTTCAGCTGTCTCTTCTCAACTCTAATTATAAATTTCCTTTTCATTTACATTCTCTCTAAAAAGTTGTCGTTGCTTACATGTTCAGTCCATGGACGACAACTCTGAATTCAACTCAAGTGTGGTTGGTAACTAAACTGGCTCTTTTACCAGATCAGGGTTAGGGTTAGGGTTGTGGAGTAGATAGATTAACCTATCTTTCGGTTCACATTCCTCCCCAGTATTTTGAACATATCCTTTGTTTCCTGTTTAGGATTGGGTTACTGGTTCCTTTTAAAGTCGTTTCGAT
Organism: Ascarosepion bandense; assembly: GCA_037127315.1. Lineage (NCBI taxonomy): Eukaryota > Metazoa > Mollusca > Cephalopoda > Sepiida > Sepiidae > Ascarosepion > Ascarosepion bandense. The sequence goes on along the minus strand of JBBBDQ010000160.1, from coordinate 297,264 downwards.
TTTTGTCACTCTCAGTAGCCCCTTGAGTCTTAGAGTTGTTATTGCTTTGCTTGGGGTGAATTGATTAAAAAAATGTTCAGCACCCTTTGTTTCTAATGAAAATGTTCTGTTTTAACATTTTACTTGGTTTCTGGAAGGCATCTTTCAGATGTCTGTGTGTTACTATTGTTTGTCATTACAGCTGAGTTACTGTATTTCCTTGATTTTGACATTCCCATTATAGAGCAACTTGGTCTGTCTCTTCTGCTTACAACCATGCACTTTATCTTTTTACTGTTAATAGTAAAAGAAAGCAAAAAGAAATTTCCAATATCTTTTCTAAGCAATATTTCAGCTTTTCTTTGCTATCATCTCAATATCATCTGAATATGTTGTTAAGATTATCTTTGCTAATAATAAATCCTGTTAGGTCTTCTAATTCTTTTAATCTTGTTGAATGAATCCTTTGAAAAAATGCATCCATTTTTTTTTTTGTCTTTCTAATTTTCTATTCATGCAGCTAGTTTGCTTTCAACAAAGGTTATTATATCTTTTCCTTATAAATCAAACATTCCTAGGATTTAAAGTGGATTTTTATGCTGTATATTGACTTGGAATGAGAAATCGGAGAGTTGAGTTCAAATTTCAATAAAAATTGTTTCATTCACTTGTGCACAATGACCCTTGGAAAGGTATTAATCCATCTCTTCTTCCTCCAGCTATGGATTGAATAACAGGACAGATTGGGTTCTATAGCCATGGTTGGCAACCGGTCTACTACAATGTGTTGAAAGAGAAAATCACTTACCTTGAAATAAGTGTTTGTGTTTTGTGTGTGGTTTGCCGAAAAAAAACTACCAAAAATATTTAGCACCAAAACAGTTGCTATGAGTATCGGATGTTATACTAGTTTTTTTCCTCCCTGCCCCTGGTGTAGCCGACCGGAAAAATCGCTTGGTGAATAAAGACTAGTACTTTTGCTTATTGTGAGAGATATTTTGAGCTCTCAAGCAAAGATGATTTTTGAGCTTGATGAATGAAAGTGCGATTTTTGCTATTGCAAGAGGAAGATTGGATTTTTGACACTGTTTTTGTTACTATGCTGACTGCTGGACTCTTCATACCAGGTTTGCAATTGAACTTAGTTTTGGCACCCAAATTTTTTTTGTCTGTTTCTATTACCCACAGAAAGTAATGGCAACCTATTGCAACAAAATCTTCTGTTTAGTCAGTCATGTCTTGAAAGAGACATGATCATCTATGCATGCATCATGTATGACAACTGACTAATTTTAGGCTGTACCTTTTTCAAACTCTTTTGTGACATCTATGAAAAAGGTATGTTCTTTTTGATTCTGATCATAAATATAGCTTTTCTTACTCCAAGTAATCTTTAACTATATAAATAAATTGTCAGTGTAAAGGGATACCGATGTATAAATCGTCATTACAAGGAAGAATATTAAAAAAAAAAATCACCAGCACAAGGGAGATAACTTTTATATAATTAGTTCGCCATAACAAGGGAGATTATTCTATAAATACATCGACTATGCAAGGGAGATAACACGTGTGCATATTACATTGCAGCATTTTTGAATACTCAGTTTGTAATCTAAATTGCCCTTGGATATAAAAATGTAAATAATTAAAACAATATCATTCCTTTAGCAGATAATATTTTTAAAATATGTTCTCTGCTTTTGAAAATAATTATTTCTTTTACAATTTTTTTCTGTTCTTGAAAAATTTCTTAAATAAGCACACAATGTATTTCTAAAACTTTCTTTTCTTTTAACATGAATGAATGAGAATCATGCATTTTTTTTATCATAGATTAATTTTGAAGAGAGAAATTATTTTATCTAAACTTATTTATAAATGGAACTTTGTCTGTGTGTGTGTGTGTGTGTGTGTCCGTTACCTATAGACTCCGAAATGGCTGAACCGATTTTCTTGAAAATACAGTTGTACTATAAGCATCTGCGAGTATTCTTAGCTAGGTTTTGTGTCGAGGTACTCCCGATAAATATCGAAAATCGATAATCAAAAAAATCGCATTATAGAAGGAGTGTTCCGATTTTAATCAAATTTGATACTCATAGACAAAGAAATAAGAAAGGATATTCAGAAGTTTCAAGGTTGCAGTTCTTACAATAGTGCAGAAAATAGATTATATATATATATATATATATATATATATATATAAAAGGCAAGATGTTTGTGTGTGTGTGTCTGTTTATCTGCCTGTATGTCTGTATTTTTTTCAGCCCTTTTATTTTAGTTTTTGCTTCGGGTTTGGCTCTAAGTAGGTATAATTGTAGTTCTTAGTCTCAGCCATGATACCATTTACTCGGAGGACTTATTTAGCCTTCAAAATTCAGTTTACGACGAAAAAACTTATTTGATGTCGATAACAGGAAATCAAAATTTGACTTACATCCATTCATTTTTCTTTCAGTCTGTGGTTTCGCTTTAACTGGAAACAACTATTGCTTTTTAGTCTTTCGTGCCAACGTCCAAAGAGTCTGAGCTCCAGGACCATGGATTAGTTTTAAAGCTTTCACTACACCCGAGCAATGCTGGGCTATACTGCTAGTTTAGAATAATTTTAATTTTAATTTTAAAAGAAACGTCAGTATAAAAAGCTGAATTTTGGACAATTTTCTGAGATGAATAGGAGATGTGGTTCTACAGAAAGATGCTGATAATACCATAGACAGTGCATGTAAGTAATGGTAAAGTTGTAAGGAAAATTAAACAGAAAAAGAGCACTTATACTTAGAAATAAGAAATCAACAGTTAAATCAACCAATATTTGTCTCCTCTTAATTCTCTCTGGAGTGGTGGGTGTAGAATGTGGCATGTAACTGGTTTAACGCTGGTGGTCCATTTGCCTACATAAAAGCTAAGAATAAAATTGTCTCATCACATTATTGTCGATATCCACCAACATGCCATCTTGGAAGGAGGTGCTGCTTCAAGATTGGAATACTCGAAACGAAATTTTCCTCAGAAAGCTGGAAACTGTCTGAAAGTCGAAATGCAGAAGAAGATGCGAACAGATACTATACTTTTTTCCCAATCTGTAGGTATTATTTACCCACCACCCCACTGGGTTAGGATGTGATATAAGGTAATTTTTAATGTGAGATGTCCATGCGCATACATATGAGTTAAGAACAAAAATTGCCCCATCCTCATGACCGCTGTTATGAAGACGTTGGTATATCGCCCTATTTTATGTAATGAGGGAGGTAATGTAGCGACGTTGGGATACTCAGTACTAAGTACTCCTCAAAGCTTTGTTGAGAACAATCAGAAGACAGAAACACAGCAGAGTGGTGATGAACAGAAATGGCTGGAATGAAAGCGTAGTATCTGTTCTTTCCTCATCTGAGATGAGAAAAGATGCCTGGTACTGGGGATATCAACTCTGCAACAGTACCTTCCTCATTTTGCTAAAAGAAGTGAGAATGGTATAATATCGATGCCTGAGTGACAGTGGTCATGTTTTTTTTTTTCTTTTTCTTTTTTAATCATATCACCCCGAGCAAGGCAGTAATGCCACTGCTGTGCAGGGTGCTACATAAGAGTGAAGAGATTGGAAAAGAGAAAGCCGGAAACCACATCCTAAACAGGAAACAAGGGATGAGCCTCTTCACCTGTTCAATAGATGTGGGTGGAGTGTGAACTGGGCAATAGTTTAGTCTATCTACTCCAATAAATGTGAACTTGGTAATTTTTGTTTTGGGCTCATTTGAATATCCATATGTCAGGTTACTTCACATAAAAGAATGACATTGTGTTCCATCCTGTCTTAGCAGAGAGGTTAGGTAATAAACTGATATTATACTTTGATCCCAGCTTGAAGTGAGGTAAAGGTAGAAAATTTACCCAACTTCTGACAGTAGTAGAATGTAACAAAAAGTCGCTTAAATGTGGGATGTCCACATGAGTACATATGGGTCAAGAGCGAAGATTTCTCAGACTCTGCAACCATTGCCACACTTGTTGGAGTCGATATCCACTGACCGATTGGCATTAGTAAGATGAGAGAGTTGCTGCAGCAAGATTGGAAACTCCGGGATAAAGGGATCTTAACTTGAAGAGGAACAGATACTGCACTTTGATCATAACCCAAAGATTGACTAAGAAGATGTAAAAGGTTCAAATTTAACATGTTTGTGGACGGGGGACAAAAATTACTATATTCCATATATTGAGATTTTATCATTAGAATAAGTAACGTTAATTAACCTTTAACATTCTGGAGATGATTTTGTTTGCAAAGCAAAAAGTTTATCCTCCCACTGCAAGTAACTCTGATGAATGTTAGCACGTTTTAGTTTTTCAGTTGTGTTGTCAGATCCTACTATGGCAACAAAATAACCATGACTGAAATTAAGTAGTGCAGTACAGGAGCTTTGAAAAACAGTGCAGTGGAAAGAAAATGTTGAAGTTTAAGCATTGATTCAGTCAGTTAAGTGCCATACATGATACACGCTTGGACGATCATGTCTTGAAAGAGACTTTACTGACTGGGCAGAAGATTCTCCCACAGTAGGTTGCCATTACTTTCTGCAGTAGACCAGTTGCCAACTAAGGCTGTAGAACCCAATCTGTCCTGCTATTTAACCCAAAGCTGGAGGGAAAAGCAACGGATTCATACCTTTCCCCAGGGTATTTGCGCGTTTGTAAATGCAAAATATTCAACTTGGATTTGAACACGGCTCCCCGATTTCTCGTTCTGAGCTAATAGCCACTGCACCACAATGCACATCCTTAAGTATTAATGTATTATGATCTGCGCTGATTGCTAACGGTTGTAGAATGGCCGTGTGAGTCACGTGACTAGTATTTCTGTTCTACTGATTTCAACCACCTTTTACCACAACGACTCAGACGGCTATTCTACAACTGTTGGCAATCAGCGCAGGTCATCCATAAGCCACAAACTCTTAACGGGACTCGAACTGACAAAAAATTTTTCTCTCTCAATTCCTCTACTCAGCTTTTGAAATGTGTCCTTCGCCATGTAATACACTTTCGGATTTCAGTGTCGCACATTTTTGTCCTCTTTTAGAAAACTCTCCTGGTATTAAAATTTCTGTACCTGCTTGATTTTAGTATCGACCTGTAGTTGACATTTTTACTGATGATCATGCATTCAGTTTTCTTTTAGTTTATTTGTAGTCCTTTTTTTTCGATGTTATTAGCTACCTTCTGTAGGAAGTCTTGTAGTTTCCTTTCCGTGTTTGCTATCGACACTGTATCATCTGCGTATATTATATTGTTCAGATTGTGACCGCCAATGACGAATGTTGGCAGGATTTTTAGTTTTCCCAAACTACTATAAAAATGGCGAATATTTAAAAACACTAGCGATAAAAACAAATGTATTCGAAAGTTGAATGAGTTTGTGTAGGTTCTATATTCAGACGGAGAAAAATTAAAACACAATATATCTTTAGTGTTTTTCGATGTACAATTGTGACCGGCGTTCGCTGGTATTTTACATTTTATTGTATATAGTTAATACTAAAATAAAAGCGAGATATTACAAAAAATGCAACTGATACAAAATATTCAGGAAAGCTTGTTTGTTTCGAGGTTTAACAACCTATCAATCCTTATGGGATCATTAAGGTCATAACAAATGATTTTGGATAAGGTTATATTATTTTTACAGAATTTTGGAAGATGTCTTGCTTTTTAAACTTTTCCATTGCTTTCAATTTGTATTACTTTTTAAATTTTTTCACCTGGTGAGGGTTAGGGTTTTGCGTTGTTTCATTAAAAAAATCATCAATTTATTACAGGTAATAATATTTATTAAGAAGAGCCACAAGGGATAGGGAGACGTGGAGAGCCATGATCGCCTACGTCCTGAAGGGACAGGGCACATAGAATAATAATAATAATAATAATAATAATAATAATTATATTAATCTCTAATAGGTACTTGATTTATTATGGCTAAATTGAATAACTATAGATAAGATGAAATATATTGATTATGTTAATAAATTGACAAATATCTAAATTCGTTCACATTAAAACATTATAAAGAACATTACATGAATACTTACGTTAACATTTGCAGTAGAGCCTCATTTCGAAATCCACACAGCCAAGAATGGTATTTTCGGAGTGTTTACATTGGAGGCCATGTTGGACGTCACAGGTAGCAATTGAAATGCTTTGATCGAATGGGGTTTGAGTGCCCACTTCTCTGCATTCAATGTTGGTGATGGTGCCACCAGTACAAAGTTTTTGCTTTTCCACTTGACTTAACTGCTCTGTTTCATCTTCAGAATCTTTTGCATGATTTTGGTTGATCCATTCCGACCATTTACTCTGTTGACATTTTGGAAAACTGGGAATGGTTGTCTTTGATACCGAAGTTACCACCGGAGTTGTCTTTAATGATGAGAGTGATGCTGTAAATATCGATATTATTCAAGAGTTAATTTACATAATGTCATCTTAATATATTTAAAACGTAATATGGTTTTGTATAGTTATCTATCGCTCATGCAACCTGGTGTAATTCATTAGCAATTAAATGTCTGTTCTAGTAAAATAATCCATTTTAATCGTAGCAAACATACTTCCCGCTGTGGCAATTGTCGAACTCTGAACATGGTCATTTAGAGGCCAAGATTTTACTAGGGAGGGGGTAATTCAAGCAGCGTAATTTCTGACCAATTCTTTCATTTGGCCATAAATCACTGACTGCCTGTGTATCTACATATCAAGTTGGGGACATTATTTCTAGCTAACATCTTCCTTCAGATATGAAAATATGACAATTAAGTCTCTTTCTCTCCCTTAAGAAAATGTCTGTTTCTATCTGTCTGTTTTTTATTTTGTTTGTTTTTCTTTCAAATTGGTCTCTGAAAGGCTAACTGAAAAAGAAAACGCAGAGGGAAAAGTGCTGAAGATCAAATCTTATCAAAATCAGAGACTGATCAGTTTCATAAATTTATGAAGCTTATAAAAGTCGAGGGCTAACCGAGGGGCCAGCCAGAATTCTGGTGTGGGATAGTTTGCCCCCTTCTACCCCTCCCTAGAATCGCCACTGTTTGTGTTACTGTAATAATGGAATATCTTAGTACTACTAATGAGACAAGGTTGTAATGCATTGCAACACAATTTGGCCCTAAATGATTTTATTTGATCTGACTTTTATAATTGCGTAGCCTATAGACACTAGAAACAAAATTTTCAAAGAGGCCACCCATTCTTCACACGTAGTCCGAAGGAAATTGAAATAGATAAATAAAAACTTTCGGGAACAAGTGGCACTTGCCTGAAAGTTAGGAATTTCGGTCGCAGGTTTTTATATGCAGGGTCACAGAATACTAATAGTAAGATTTTCGAATAACGTGTTGTCGTATATAAGATATACAGATGGGTAAGAATCGGAGTTTTCGCTGTCCCTGAAGGAGAGATCTGGTCCGTTAGTTTGTCGTGACAGAAGTAGCAGTAAAGTTTCTAATAGGTTTTAACCTACGTACTCCCCGCTCCGTCTGTGCCAAGTCAGTCAATCAGTCAGTCAGTTAAGTGCCATGCGCGATACACGCTTGGGCGATCATGTCTCGAAAGAGATATGACTGACCGGGCAGAAGATTATCCCGCAGTAGGTTGCCATTGCTTTCTGCGGTAGACTGGTTGCGTCTATAGAACCCAATCTGTCCTGTTATTTAACCCATAACTGGAAGGAATAGACGGATTAATACCTTTCCCAAGGGTATTTGCGCGTAAGTGAATGCAATGAATTCAACTGGAATTCGAACTCGGTTCCCCGATTTCTCGTTCTAGCCGAGTCAGTCAATGAATAAAGAAAAAAACAATATAATGAAACAAGTTTTGTGTCTTCGTTTCTCGCCCGGTGTTATTTTCACATTCCATTTCTGTGTGGAGTTACACTGTGATAAATTAACAGTAACTCTCTCCTTCACTTTTTGCAAATTTCACAATTACGTGTGAAATCCTAAGTTTAACAAATAGGAAAGAGACTGACCCCGTACTGAAAGAAAAAGACGAAGTCGGATTTTGCGATCTGATGTTAAATTAATTTTCTAACCAATGGAAGGAAACGATTTGAAAAACTGAGAGAAAAGTTAAAAATCCAAACTAAATCGTTATAAAAACACAAAGAAACTTAGAATCAGTCAGTGAGATGTAAGCAGCGATATCATACACATGTGATAAAAAAGAAACTTCATGTCTGACTAGGGCATAAGGTCCCGACACACATTCGTTCTCTTTATTCAGTCAGTCAGTTAAGTTCCATATGTGATACACGCTTGGGTGATCATGTCTCGAAAGAGACATGAATGACTAGGCAGAAGATTATCCCGCAGTAGACTGGCTGCCAGCGAAGGCTATAGAACCCAATCTGTCCCGTTATTTAATTCATAACTGCAGGGAAGAGACGGATTAATACCTTTCCCAAGGTTATTTGCGCGTAACGGAATTCAACTGAGATTCGAACTCGGCTCTCCGATTTCTCGTTCCGAGCCGATATTCAATGCACCACAATACATATCCTTTCTTCACTCATGCCATTTTCCTTTACCTCTTCTTCTCCATCTTCACCGTTCCCATCGCCGTCAAAGAAGACGACAACAACAACAACACTTGGACTGACTCCTAAAAACTAACGTCCGATAATTACAATTTCCTTTATTATTGCTTCACCTTCCTTTTCACTTTCTCGCCGGCTATAAAAAAAAAAAGGAAAGGAACACAGATTTTATTAGTAACCTGTTAATCTTTCTGCATACACACATTCTGTTACTTACGACTACAAGCTCTGGATTCACTCTATTTCTTACAACTATTTCTCTTTGGATATTTAATTCCTGCAAATGCATGTTATTCTGTTCTGTTAATAAAATTCCACTTATTTTATAAATTAAACACTTTTATTCTTCCACCTTCAACTTCTGATGATTCTAAAAAATCTTAGGTTATAGGAATTCGGCCCTGTTTTTAAATTGGCCTTGTACCAGACATTAGGATGTGCATTGTGGTGCAGTGGATATCGGCTTGGAACGAGAAATCGGGAAGCCGAGTTCGAATTCTAGTTGAATTCGTTGCATTCACTTACGCGCAAATACCATTGGGAAAGGTATTAATCCGTCTCTTCCCTCCAGTTATGGGTTAAATAAAAGGACAGATTGAGTTCTATAACCTTAGCTAGCAACCAGTCTACCGCAGAAAGTAATGACAACCTACTGCGGGATAATCTTCTGCCAAGTCAGTCATGTTTCTTTCAAGACATGATCGCCCAAGTCAACTCAGTTTTTTTTCCTGTGACAAACACATTAATTTTGGAAATTCTTGCAAAAATCGAATAATTGTCGAATTTTAATGAAACTTTCAGGACTTATTCACAAAGGAATGAAATTATTTTTGAAATCATTATTTAAAAAAAAAATCTTGGTAAATTTCTTTTTACATCTGTTCCCCGCCTCGACGTAATTTCAAGAAATTAAGTTCTGTAGGCAAAATCGGTTTTATTAGTTAAACGAAGGACTCATTGCGGATTGTACATAATGTACTATTATTTTTAACCATTAAGCCCCACTTTCGGAAAATCTGTTCCGAACAGTAAAATAAAAATGCAATAAAATGATGACATTATTTAATTAGATAAGCTTTTATTTGTTTTAATAAACAATATACATTAAAAACATTATAACCTGAAGAAAATCTTTTTCGATTAATAATGAAATTTTAAAGAATTGTTTTCTTTTTTTTCAATTGTAATAATGTATAAAGTTTCAAAAATATTTCAAAAATATTTTAAACACTTGTAGACGTTACTTATTAAACGAAAACTATATTTAATCATCGAAAATTGAAAAGTTTAATACAGATCATCTAGCCATCGTATTTTAAAAATAATTTTTAATTTTTGTTTTGTATATTTGAAGCTTTTTTTGTATGGTAATTTCTATGTGCACATTAAAAGGGCGTATGTTTTACAGTTTCTTCCCCTTACAGGAAAAATATTTGTACAATTATGTCACTTGTGATCACCATACACTTATCTTATCTCACATCTGTCAAGCTGTCTTCACATTTCAAATACGTGCAAAAGGTCATAAAGTTTAAATCTGTGTTTAAGAAATAGTTTTATTCTAAATTTCATGCTATAAATAAGCAATACTTGTGTAAATCATATTAATTTAACATTACATTTTCTAATTTTCCCAAATTATTGTGCTACAGATGTATATTTTATTTCTGCAAGATTTTTAAAACCGAGAATTAACTTTTGTTTAATCACTCAAAAATGTCCGTAAAATTGAAAAATTAAAAAAAAACAATTTGAAAATTTTAGATTCCAATCAATATAACCTCTGTTTGAAATACACCAGTGTATTTTGCTTATTAGAAATAGGAAATTTAATCATTTAGTTTTCCATTAAATCTAAAAGAAAAGTTTCAAGAAAACTTTTTTTTATTTTTAAAAACTCAATTTTATAATTTTGTTCTCGAAATTCAGTAGAGGTTCCAACTGTTGTTCTGACGGTGGAGATATATGTATTTTTGTTAGGTTAATATATGATCAGAAGTATTTTTATGGCTGCGTGAAAAACTCCGACAACATTTGAACTTTTGCAAAAGCAAACGATAGCATTCAATTGAAGAACACTAAGTCGCCTTTTTTGAAACAACAATGGCAAATTTTATATCAATCATACAAAAATTAATGTTTTTTTGATGTAATTTATGTGAAGAAAGTATATACAGATATTTTGATTAGATTTGTTTTTGTACAGATTAAACAGTTTTTTTTGTTTTTTTTTAATCATATCACCCCGAGCAAGGCGGTAACGCCACTGATGTGCAGGGGGCTCCGTAAGAGTGAAAAGATTGGAAAAGAGAAAGCCGGAAACCACATCCTAAACAGGGAACAAGGGATGAGCCTCTACACTTGTTCAATAGACGTGGGTGGAGTGTGAACCAGGCGATAGTTCAGTCTATCTACTCCAATTCAATTATTTTTAATTCATAATGTTAACATTCGTCAAATTTATATCTCTTTGTTCGTTTTAATGAAAGAGAATGCTTTAACCTTTATCCTTATTGTTTAAAAAGTTTAATTGTTGAATGTAGTTTTGAATACTGGAACGAAGATTGTGCTTGTTCGAGAAAATTGTTAAATGAAAACTTCCAGTGTTGGTTGAGTGAGTTTGAATTCGGAGTCGAAATTGAAGTTTGCTTTATGTTAAGAAAAGTCTTAACTTTAAAACTCAAAATGTCGAGTGACGTAGATTTAGGTCGCAAGACTCACTGAATTCTCGGTGGTCAGAGTCTTGTTTTTATATGTTTTTTTTAGTCACGTGGTTTGATCGATGAACACTACCGAAACTTAGCGGAAACTTTGATTTGAACATGTTCTCAGAGGCGTTCTCACGTGTTCGATGTTTTTTAGCCAATCAGCGATGATCAAGTTAGATTTATGATTGGAGCTTCTTTTTAAGTTAAATTTATTTCTTACGTAGTAATGTACTATGCGATTAATAAATTGTCGCAGTTGTTTTTTTTAAATCCAGGAATATTTAACTTTTTACATAGCCAAATGAATAAGTACAAATTCGCAATGAAGTAGAGAATGGTATGCAAAGTTACCCTTACATTATCCTCCATGAAAACGCAGGGCAGCATTGATCAAGAACAACTGTAGAAAATATTGGGAACTCAGTTGGTCTGTTCTAAGGAACCAGATATATTTACGCGAAATTCCTCTTCTATGTGTCCTGTCCCTTCAGAACGTAGGCGATCATGACTTTCCACGTTTCCCTATCCCTGGTGGCTCTGAGCACGCCTTCTCCTGTTACACCATACAACCCTCGTTCCGTCATCCACCTGATCAGGTCCTTCAAATATGTTATCCATTGCTTTCCCCTGTTTCTTTTCCCCTCTATCTGGCTTGTAAGTATCAGGTTCTCCAAGCCCTCCTTCCTCATTGCATATCCCAGGAACTTCAGCTGTCTCTTCCTGTATTAATTTCCTTTTCGTTTTCATCATTTCTAAGACCTCATCATTGCTCACACGCTCGATCCATGATATTCGCAGCATCTTTCTGTAGAACCACATTTCAGTTGGTTCAAGTTTTTCCTTCATCTTTGATGATATTGTCCAGCATTCACTGCCATATTGAAAGACGGACATCACGTATCAATCCAATAATCTCTTCCTAGTTTCTAGTGAAATTGTCCTGTTTCTTAATACTTTACTCAACTTCTGGAATGCTTCCTTCGCCATACCAATTCGCCTTCGGTTCTCTGTGTCGCACTTTCCGTCTTAGAAGGACTTATACATGTGCTTTATTGATAATGCGAAGGCGTTTGACAAAATATGCCACAAAGAATTGATGGAGATGCGCGGCAGCCTGGACATATTTGGGAAAGACTTGAGAGTAATCAAGAATCTTTACTGGCAGCAAACCGCTTGCATACGGACAGGTAATAAATTGAGTAGATATACAAAGATAGAAAGGGGCGTAAGACAAGGATGTGTCTTTTCACCGGATCTGTTCAACTTCAGCGATAATATTTTTAGGACTCTAGAAGTTATGCCTGGATTCGTAATCGGAGGCCACAATTTAAACAACCTAAGGTACGCAGATGATACAGTGCTGATAACAGACACAGAAAGGAAACTACAAGACCTCCTACAGAAGGTAGCTGAAGAAAGTAACAAGACAGGACTAGAAATAAACTGCAAGAAAACCAAATGCATGGTCATTAGTAAAAAGGGCAGCCCAATATGCCAAATACAGGTCGGGGATACTAGAATCAAGCAGATACAAACATTTAGATACGCGAACTTACACAAAGAAATTATTAATTTTTCGATAGTTGCAAAACGTTTTGATGTGTTTCGGAGGGATAATCTCATAGTAACCAGATTCAAGTGCGGAATTTTGCTCAAAAGTAGGTAGAGTTACTTGATAAGTGACAAGTCATTGCAAATAATGATGGATATATATATAATTGAATAAAATGTAACAGCAATTTATTCCTTGAAAAAGTATATATATATATATATATATATATATATATATATATATATATATATATATATATAATTGAATAAAATGTAACAGCAATTTATTCCTTGAAAAAGTATAGTTGATAAACAAAAAACGGAAAACGCTTATGACCCATCCTAATATGGTGTAAGTAAATTTGTTTCCATATAAAGTTACTAAAATCTCCACCGTATTTGAACATTTGCCTTTCTCTTTCCAATCTTAGCACAGAAAAAATATTTACGGCGTGTGGGTGTGTGTGTGTAACTTTATCCGATAAAAAAAGATAACATAAATTTTCTGAATATACTTAAAGCAATAAACATCATCCTGACGTTAATTTGACGCCTTCTTTGTTTGTCTATGTTGTTAATATTTCAGTGCAGATTTCACTTGTAGTTTAAAGTTATTGTGCACTATCCTAGAAACTACTGCAGAGCATTAAAAAAAAAAGAGTTGGATGGGGGTCACTTCCACCTTCGCTTGCATCCGGTTTTTGCTAATGTAGGGCACATTTCTAATATGTGGTTATGTAAACAGCCGTTACGAGAGGGTAAAGCCTTTCACTCAGTGCGGGCATAGTTTATAGTTAACGCTTACTTACAGTTATCCTGCATGGTACTATAGCGGTTGCTATGTATTTTTCTTATCCACATTCGACCCATGTAATTTACTCGTCTGCGATTGGCTTTTTTTTTTTTAATCATATCACACCAAACAAGGCGGTAACGCCACTGAAGCGCAGCGGGCTACGTAAAAGTGAAAAGATTGGAAAAGAGAAAGCCAGAAACCACATCCTAAACAGGGAACAAGGGATGAGCCTCTTCATTTGTTCAATAGACGTGGGTGGAGTGTGAACCGGGCGATAGATTCGTCTATCTACCCCAATTGAAAAAAAAATAAAAGAAAAGAGTGAAAAGATTGGAAAAGAGAAAGCCGGGAACCACATCCAAAACAGGGAACAAGGGATGAGCCTCTTCACCTGTTCAATAGACGTGGGTGGAGTGTGAACCGGGCGATAGATTAGTCTATCTACTCCAATTGAAAAAAAAAATAAAATAAAAGAGTGAAAAGATTGGAAAAGTGAAAGCCGGAAACCACATCCTAAACAGGGAACAAGGGATGAGCCTCTTCACCTGTTCAATAGACGTGGGTGAAGTGTGAACCGGGCGATAGTTTAGTCTATCTTCTCCAATTGGAAAAATAAATAAATAAATAAAAGAGTGAAAAGATTGGAAAAGAAAAAGCCGGAAACCACATCCTAAACAGGGAATAAGGGATAAGCCTCTTTACCTTTAGTAGAGATATCAAAAAGATAAAATTTATCAATTGGAATAATATTTTTAATGTTTCATCACAAAATTGAAGATAAACTCAATTATGAAAAATTAATATTCATTTTAACATAGTCTTAATTTCTAAAATTTTGTGAAAACTAAAATGCACAAAATGATTTTTTAAATTATTTATAGGAGATAATTTTGCTCAAGAATTAGGCTTCGGCCTGCTACTGGTAACATGTAACCCAGTACAAGCTGCTGCATGAACAAGTGGTTGATGTCTAAACCAGCTCCTTGCACTAGCTTTTCTGCAGGTGAAAAGAGTGGCATGTCACACAACAGGACTAAACAAAACCTGTCAAAAGGTGGATGAGCTTCTTATAAAAGCCAATGGCCAATGTATGGAATAACATCATGTAATTTTTTTTTTTAATATAACATTAACAATTTTAGGGAAAAAAGTATGACAAAGTGGATAAGTTTTCATGTGACGCATTTCATGCTTTAGGACTTCATCGAACTAAGTTTGTTTATATCGATGTGGCTACACATGCATAAATGAAAGAGACACTGAGAATTTTAAATTTGAAAAAGAAAACAATTTTTAATGTGGGATATATAATCTAGCTAATTTCATTCAGATTCATTTTCTTTCTGTTTATATTTCCATCACTTTTGTTATTAAATTTTCCACACTGTTTGAAAAGATCTGCCAAGAATGATGAAATATAAGAACCTACGTGCAAGTTTACTGTGGATGATCAAGCAATTATACCATTTTCTAACAATTTTCATCTTAGTAAATTGTTTTAATAAGAGTAACATTTTTTTAAAAACCAAAATTGTAGCCTATTCCATTAAATGCACTAATTGTGTTATACAAAACCTTTTTCTACTGTGTCATCCCCCCCCACACACACAAACAAACCTAGGAGGAGATCTCAAGACTTGAATGGCAACCTTACTGTATTGATAAAAACACTTGGACTACCATGAGTGGCCGAGTTGGGCATCAGGAAGAGCATCCGGCCTTGTAAAAAATTTACTACAAATTACGATGACAAACCCTTTTACAGGCAGGACCCACCTTGCTTTGTGTTAGATTAATCCTACTTCTACTCTAATGAAAAGACATGGCTATCCATACTGGCATGTCACAAAGTTGACAGGGAAGTATGTGCATAACCCAGCCTTTAGGAAATCACTCTCATAATTACCTTAGTAGAACAGGCAGAAGTAAAACAAACCTTACTACCACAGTCCACAGTCATATATATATATATATATATATATATATATATATAGAGAGAGAGAGAGAGAGAGACGTAAATATATATACATATGAGAACGGTGTACCCATGTATATAGTATTATCATTCAGGTGTTAATAAAACAGTGTTTAGTGTATGAACAGAGCTGTATTATATCTAATCTAAATCTAAACTTATTTATAAATTGAACTTTATCTGTGTGTGTGTGTGTATCCGCCACCCACAGACTCCGAAACGGCTGAACCAACTTTCCCGATAACTACTGTTATTGTATAGGACAATTTAACAATCGCAGTCGCTTTAACCTTTTACTTCAGAAGCAACTTTCACGTGTGTTTTGTTGATTGGTTAATTTTTTAGCCAATCACAGATTTTTCTTATATAAACAAAGTTTGTCCCGCGCTTGCTTGTCGAGTCACTTTCTGCAGATAAAT
Organism: Ascarosepion bandense; assembly: GCA_037127315.1. Taxonomy (NCBI): domain Eukaryota; kingdom Metazoa; phylum Mollusca; class Cephalopoda; order Sepiida; family Sepiidae; genus Ascarosepion; species Ascarosepion bandense. The sequence continues at coordinate 281,240 of JBBBDQ010000160.1, read as the reverse complement.
ACGACAGGTTTTCGAAGCTTAATCAGTAGACACACACAGGCTAAAAGCTACGCTACACGTAGACCTTCTCTATCTACTCACCTCTGCCTAACGCACACACAGACACAGAACCTTGTCTTCTGTCTGAAACATTTTTTTTATCAAGAACTTTTGATCTTTGATCTTTGAACAAAATCTGTACCATTTACAATTACATTCCAAATAATTGTATTTCTATTTGTTCTTACATGAAAATCTTAACAACTGTAACTTACCTTTTTTCAGCTCAAGAAAAAACTTCATGCATCTTACTTTGTTCTACAAACAGATAAAGGGGAACAACTCTTTCCTCTTTACTTTACCTTGCTGTATATGTACTGATATTACATGTCTTCTTTGTTGAATATATTTTATTGGTTACAAATTGGATTTGTTGTTTTTATTTCTTGTTGGACGAATCGTGATATAAATCGTTAGAGGACCAAAAACCCTCTACAATACAACGTTAACATGATACTTAACATGGTGTCAGGAGTGGGATTCGAACCTACGTCTATATTCATAATCCTGGTTAAGTTACATCAGCACCTTGAGATTGGCGCTTTATGTAATTAGAACTCATATTTAGATTCAGACATACATTTTTGCGAGTATATGATAAATATAATTTCCATATATTGTGGTACTCATGTACACATCTTTACGTTCACACCCACATACGCATATTACATTTAGTGTTTTACACCTACGCATAACTACTGTCTGGTGTGTTTTCATTCTTGAAACACGCGGTAATCATTTATCTATCACGTGCATCTTTCCCGCGCAGTTTGGTTTGGTGCTTAACCAGCGGGCACACGTGATTCTGACAGTTGGGCGTCCGCTACCAGCCGGCGATGGTGGATTAATGTGCAGCAGTTTCCCAAGTCGAGCGAGACCCCTTGCTATCCAATATGGCAGAGGGACCTTGGTTTGATTCTCGTCTCGCACACACGCGCTCTAATTGCAGGTAGCAATTAGACGCCAGTTTTATTTCGAACACACACACACATGCATGTTGTTCACACAAACTCCAATCGAACATTTTAATTCAAGAAATCGTACGTACTTTAATTCTACTTTCTTCGTGAACATTTTAATTAAGTTCAACAAGTGACTTTCTCTTATTTTTCTTAACGTCACAAGGGGAACAACTTTCCCTTCACTATTTGTATGATTAATCAACTCTATGTAATCTATTGTTAATAATACATGTTTTCATTGTTATTAACACCGATCTTATTGTCTTATTTCCAATGCCCTTTACGCTGATCGAATTGTAATATATATATATATATATATATATATATATATTAATCATCTCACCCCAAGCAAAGCATTCTACTGTTGCGCAGGGGGTTACATTGGGGAAAGTGATGAAAAATAGGGGTTAGTTATAAGAAATGTCAGAAGGAGGGTAATAGACGGATGAGGATACCGAGGATGTGGGTGGAGTAGATATAAAAAGAGCTTGAGAGAATGGATGCAAGTTAGTGTGTTAGGAGATGTCTATTGACCTTACATTTAAATTCCTGGAGATTGTAGCTGTCGGGGAAGCAAGTATATGGAAAGGAATTCTACAGGCGGGAAGTGTGTGAAAAGAAAGCTGTTAAAGTAGAAATTGCGGTTACATTTTATCGGTTTCACAGTAAAAGGGTGGGACGTAGCTGCTAATCTAGTAGCTCGTGTAAATTCATACCTAAGGGGAACCAGTGATCTAAATTCATTGGAGCAGAAACCGTGAAAGTATTTATAGAAGAGACACAGGGAAGTCACGTTATGCCGGTGATAGAGCGACTGCAGCCCGTCTACCATGTCGGCATCTATCACATTACAGATTCTCCGTTGAATTTTGTCAAGAACCCCGAGGTGAATAGCAGGGCAATATCGTTTGCCGATACCCCGGTATCCGCTACAATATCAAACTAAAGACTAAAAGCTGGTCATTGAATGAAAGAATGGAAATAAATGTGGAATATTTAAAAATACCAGCGCTAATAACTGTTATGGGGAAATACACCTATTCCTCAGATAATGAACTCTCCCTCTTATATTAATAAGAGTTAACGGGAAGTCCATGGGAGTTATTTAGACTTTTATTGGAGTTCAGTAGAACTACTAGGCAGTTGATATTAGTCGGCAGTTAGCCGAATACTAAGGAGTCAGCTTTAAGTGGAAGATTACCAAGTTTCTAACATTTTGTGTGCGTTAAGTCGATTAGCAACCGACATAGCACGATTATAACCTTCAGTGCGAAAACCACTCCACAACAATAACAAAAAGAAAAGTTTTAAGAAGTTGAATGAAGTCGGCTAGACTGTATATCTCAAACACGAGACGTCAGAAATTTGAAAATTAAATTTAAAGTTAAGCGTCCCTGCATCTTCAGGGTTTTTTTAATTTTTTTTTATCGATGCTTATAGCATTTCTTTTCGTTTCCTTCTCTTATATCTATATGATAAAAATATTATTTATTTTGAAGGAGTCCCTTTGAAGGGCGAAAAGTGTTACATAGGATTTATTTCTATTTTGTGATCCATTTACACGCACATTTTTAACGATAGAATTAAATTTATATATCATACATTCTATTACGTATTTGGCTTATTGTGTTTTTTTTATCATCTAAGAAAAAAGTAAATGATGTGGACACCACCTCACGACTTCCTTTCAGTTAGTCAGTTAAGTGCCATACATGATACATGCTTTGGGCGATTATGTCTCGAAAGAGGCATGACTGACTGAGCAGAAGATTATCCCGCAGTAGATTGCCATTGCTTTCAGTGGTAGACTGGTTGCCAGCCAAGGTTACAGAAACCTAATCTGTCTTGTTGTTTAACCCATAACTGGAGGGAAGAGACAGATTAGTACCTTTCCCAAGGGTATTTGCGCATAAGTGAATGCAAGGAATTCAACTGGAGTTCGAACTCGGCTCCCTGATTTCTCGTTCCGAGCCGATATCCACTGCACCACAAGTCATATTAAATTTTACTGATTATAAAATTTAAAATCTACAATGGTTCCCCAAAGAAAATATGACGCTATATCCAGTGGCGGAACGGCCAGGGTGTCAGTTCGTCTGATAACAAGCGATTCTCTAATGGAGTGGGGTTTGATGGAGTGGGCCTCCTATATCAAATAAAAAGGCAACAAAGAAACCAACACAGACAACCGTTTTAGTAATAAAACGGGCGGACCTGAAGAAAACTATCACCATCTTTAAATTTGTTGTTTTTCATTTTTTTTTTTTTACTTTTTTCTGTGCAGTCATCGACTCTGAACGAGAAATCGGAGAGCCGAGTTCGAATTCCAGCTGAATTCATTGCATTCACTTACGCGCAAATACCATTGGGAAAGGCATTAATCCATCTCTTCCTTCCAGTTATGGGTTAAATAACAGGACAGATTGGGTTCTATAGCCTTGGTCGGCAACCAGTCTACCGCAGAAAGCAATGGCAACCTACTGCGGGATAATCTTCTGCCCAGTCAGTCATGTCGCTTTCGAGACATGATCGCCCAAGCGTGTATCACGTATGGCACTTAACTGACTTATCGATTACACCCTAAACTAAAAAAAAAAAAATTGTAAAAATTTCAATATTTAAACAATTTTAGTTAGTGGGGAGCTCAGTTTTTCATACAACGTTGTAGTAAATCCATCTTCCATTTTGGAGCCACTCGCCGGTACGACATTACCACCACCTGTAAATTGGTTGATTATCAATTTTTTTTATTACTTTTTTCAGTGCAATCTTATGATTAAACCCTAAACTTTCAGATTGACAAAAAATAAGTTGTAAAAATTTCAACTTTTAAACAATTTTAAGGTGGGCTCAGTTTTTCATCCAACCTTATAGTAAATCGATCCTGTGCAATTACATTTTTTGCTTGTGCATAATCAACAACTGAATCCTTTGTGTAATTTTTGAATAAAGCCATTCTTGGAGTTTCCGAGGAAGATGCAATCGTAAGAACTAAAGAAAACTTGAAAAAGACAAAAACAAGACGAACAACTAGTTAAAAAAAAAAAAAATCAACAACAAAAAAACAAAAACAAAACAAAGTGACCCCAACGCGAATGATCCCCAAATAGAGGATCGAGTTACTATAACGTTGTATGAAAAACTGAGCCCCCCCCTAAAACTGTTTAAATATTGAATTTAAAAAATTTTTTTTTTGATAATGGGAGACTCAATGTAATAACCGATAAGACTGTGCTGAAAAAAGTAAAAAAAGAATGAAAAACAACAAATTTAAAGATGGTGGTAGACCCCCTTCAGGTAGACCCCCTTCAGGTCCGCCATAAAACGTAATAAGAATTTTGTAAAACCATCTCTGCCGGTAGAATATGTGGCCGACAAACCTTCTCACTGAGATAGTGTTTTTTTTTTTAATCGTGTCACCCCAAGCAAGGCATTCCACTGCCACTATAGCGCAGTCGGTTACATAGAGGGATTGGGTATGGGACATTTTTTTTTTATAAGCGTTTCACCCCGAGTAAGGCATGTCACTGCCACTACTGCGCAGGGGGCTACATAGAGTGGAGAAAGGATGATTAAATATAGGAAATGTCAGAGGGTGGGTGATAGGCGGGTAGGGATACCGAGAATGGTTAAATATAGGAAATGTCAGAGGGTGGGTGATAGGCGGGTAAGGATACCGAGAATGAGGGTTGGGTAAATGAGAGTGTCCTGAGAATAATTGGGAGTTAGTGTGATAGGAGATGTATCTGGAGATTGTATCTGTCGGGAAAGCAGACTTGTGGAAGGGAGTTCCACAGGCGGGAAGCGCGAGAAAAGAAGCTGTTAGAGTAGAATTTACGGTTACATCTTATTTGTTTAACTGTAAAAGGGTGGGACCTAGTTGCTAATCTAGTATCTCGTGTAAATTCGTGCTTAGGCGGCACCAGTGATCTAAGCTCATCGGAGCAGAAGCCATGAAAGTACTTGTAGAAGAGGCACAGGGAAGCCACATCACGCCGGTGAGAGAGTGGTTGCAACCGGTCTGCCAAGTCAGTATCAACCACGTTACAGATGCTCCTTTGTATTTTGTCAAGAAGCCCAAGGAGAGCAGCAGGGGCACCCGACCAGATATGGCAGCAATATTCAATACACGGGCGGATGGTAGATTTGTATATGTGCAGAATAGATTCAGGTGGGAAAAACTTCGGGGCCCTGCACAGAGAGCCGACTTTCATAGCAGCAGATTTGGCAATGGATTCAATATAGTCATTCCATTTGAGGTCCGTCGAAAGTATAAGGCCAAGGAGGCGTAGTATTTTACTCTCTGGGAGGCTAGCCTGTCCCATGCTAATGGGAGGTAGATGCGATTGTCTATGGTGGTTAGTTGATAACAGCTTCGTTTTAGAGGCATTGAAATTTACTAGCCGTTTCCTACCCTAGGCCACTACGGATTGGAGGTCCTTTTCAAGTACGGCAGCGAGGTTCACTTTGTCGTCCACACCTGGTTTTTGATCGATGCGAGAGTAGATTGTTATGTCATCGGCATACATGCCAACTTGGGATCTAATGGCGTCGGGGAGATCATTAATGTAGATCAGAAAGAGCGTGGGACCTAGGATAGAACCTTGAGGGACGCCCGCGTTCGTCTGGTAGTTTTGGGAGGCATGCCCATTTAATACCACCTTCAATGTGCGGTTAGAGAGGAATGACTGGATGAGGTCAAACAGATGTCCAGTTATCCCGTAGCTCCGCAGTTTACACAAGAGGCCAGCATGCCAGACCCTGTCGAACGCTTTGGAGATATCCAAGGCAACGGTTCGGGCTTCGCCATTCTTGTCAAGTGCTCGGTATATGTACTCGGTAATGGTGGTTAGCATATCAGCAGTAGACCTGGTGAAGTGAAACCCGTACTGTTTGTCAGAGAGAAGCCTGTTGGCCGTGAGATGCTGAATCACCTCGGCGTTGATAATGGCTTCGAAAACTTTGCCAAAGATCGGAAGGAGACTAATAGGACGGTAATTGGCGGGGTCTGAGGGTTCGCCCGAAATCTAAAATATAGGAACTACACAGAAGGACTTCCAATAGGCAGAAAAACAGGAAGCAGATAGGCAGAGGTTATAGAGTTTAGAGAGGACAGAGGAGAGTTCTGGGGCACATTTCTTCAGTACTATGACTGGGATTCTGTCATCGCCGCTCACTTTGTGTGGGTCAAGTTGTGCAATTATCTTGGCGACCAGCGAGGGTGTAATGTGGACGCTATTTAGTTGAGCCTTAGTTCTGGGTGGGAAGTCGGGTGTAGGTATTCCTAACGAGTCCAGTGTCGAATTGGTGGAGAATCTACGGGAAAAGCATTCAGCCTTGTCCGCTGGGTAGGTGAGAACTTCAAACTCATTGATTAGTGGGGGTATTGAAGTCTTGTTCTTGTTGAGCACGCTTTTGCAGAGACGCCAGTAATCTTTGGAGCCAAACTTAGAGGATGCTATGAGTTGCCCCATTCTGGTAGCAAACGCCCTCTTAGCTTCGTTCAGTACTTTTTTACACTTGTTCCGTGCTGAGGTGAAAAGGCGCCTGTTTTGGTTCGATGAGCAGCTTCGATAGAGCCGGAAGAAATGGTTCCGGTGGGCAATGGCGGCCGAGCAAGCGGGTGAGAACCAGGGAGACGAATTTGATTTTAGTTGGAATTTCCTGGCCGGGATAAAAGCATCGATGCCAGCCTTAACCCAAGAGGAGACCTCGGAGGCACAGTCTTCGACAGGAAGATGGAAGACGCTGTTCCAGGGGACGTCGCAGAGGAAGTCTCGGAACGAGTCCCAATCTGCTCTCTGGTAGCAGTATGATATTCTGCTGGTCTGGTTTTCTTGGGTAGAGTTAGCGCGGATTGAGATGTTGACGGAGACTACGGCGTGGTCAGAGTTTCCGAGGGGGCAGAATTGCCTGGTAGTGCAGGAGTCTGGGATGGAGGTAAAGCAAAGGTAGAGTAATGAGTCCCTTCCGTTAGGGTTTTTAGAGAAACGCGTGGGAAGTCCACCACTTGCGTTAGAGCTTGGGTTATTGAAAAGTACATGGTGCGGATCCTAGCAAGGTCGGTGGCTGAGTTTTCAAGCCACTTGGTGTGGTGGGCGTTAAAATCGCCAAACACAAATATATGGGCAGATGGGTGAGAAGAAATGGCCCTGTCGATATTAGTAGAGATGCAATCAAGTACCGTACAGTCAGAGGAGGAGGGGGAGCGGTAGAGGAAGAAGAGATAGCCAACCGAGCTTAGAAGTGAGAGACGGAAGCACATGAAGGGATGATCCAGGGATTCAAGAGATGTGACCCTGGCTAGGGGGAGTTGTTCGCTGACATATACACCAAGCCCATGCATATGGACATTGGAGTCCTTCCTGAAGAGGGGAAGGTAACCAGGAACGAACAGCTCCGAAGAGGGGATAGAAGGGTCAAGGTTAGTCTCACATATAGCTAAGATATCGGGTGAGTTAGTTAGAAGGAATGATTCTACACTATAAAACTTTCTGCGAATACCTCGTATGTTTGTGAAGGAAACGCAGATAGGTTTGGACGATTTATGACTAGCTGGTTTAGTCTTGCTGTTTTGTTTGTTTAATTTCATGCTGGTTATAGTTGTGGATAGAGAGAGGTCTAGAGTAGGGACAGATGGTCGTTAATTGTAGCAGGTGAAGGATGGTGAATGGCGCCGCCTGCAGCATAATGTGGCCTCGGGGTTGCCCATTGGAAATTCATGCAGGGACGCCCGTCCATGCGCGAGATGGCACTACAAGAACCCCGATATTATTCAACTGTTGATCAGAGCAGCCTCTCAAGACGCTACGCAAGAGTTCGGGCTCCTAATTACCAGTCGGAAGCAGCAACCAGGAAACTGCCAACCCGGTACCCTCAGAATGAAGAGACGTTGCCGCCATACTCACCAACTGCAAAAAGCTTCCGCCGAACCGACATCAAAACCGAAAAAGAGAGAGATGAAGGAGGGTGATAGACGACATAGGATGTACATAGGGAGAGAGTTGGAGAGAGTGGGTGTGAGTTAGTGTGTTAGGAGGTGTCTATTGACTTTACATTTAAACTCCTGGAGGTTGTAGCCGTCGGGGAAGCAAGCATGCGGTAGGGAATTCCACAGGCGGGAAGTGTGAGGAAAGAAGCTGTTGGAGTTGAAATTGCGGTTACATTTCATCGGTTTCACTGTAAAAGGGTGGGACCTAGTTGCCAATCTAGTATATGGCCTTAAATAGCGGAATATAAGGAAGTATTATAACTGTCTGATAAGGGTTAGGAGTAGAGCAGGAGAAAATAATTAATTTCAATAAATAGCCGAATGCTTATCTATAAATATACTCTTGGTGAGGCAGAACACATTCTAACCGAGTAGGCCACATACTATACCAGCACCAAGTCTTCAGCTCATTATTAGTTATTCATGTCTAATGTTAAGAGGATATTTTCAAAGCCAAAGACCATAAAGACCAGGTTAAGAAATTCTTATGCCCGAGGAGAATCTGGAATCATACATGTTGCTATCCATTGCAAAGGAGTTGTCAGATGAATTGGATGCAGAAGCTATTATTGACAGATCCGCACAATCATCCAGTGATCTCAAACAATTGCTCTTAATATAGTGGACTGCATGCAATGCCCTATTATGCCTTTGAATTATTTGTTTAAATGTACATTGTGCAGTAAACTATTTAAAATATTAACCAATTGCTTGAGATTTAGTAAAATAAATTAAAATATTAAATTATAAAATTCTGTATTTGCATTTGGTATCTACTGACAACAATACGTACAGCACATGTACACTGTAATTACGAAGTAATACATTTTTTCCACAAATATTTTACTTATACGGTTTTGCCAAATGTATTTTAGAAAATGTTATTTATTCTTTACGAAAATTAAATGATAATATTGTGGTTGTGGGCTGACCTTCTTTGTCACCTAGTAACCAATATTTTTAGACCCAGTTCGCCACTGGTCATATATAGTATGAATACAAAAGCGATTATTTCCCTTTGATCGAGATAATTCACGGCTGTCACGTGATGGCCGCTTAGTGACGTCACTGCTTAGTGACGAGAGTGGTAGTCTTTCAGTCAACTTCCAGAAGTCAGACTGAGCAGTTGCTCTTTTTTCTTTTCCTTTTTTTTTAACACATACGAGGAAACGGCCTCACTTGTCCGGGCTAAATCTATATACCCCAGACAGCTCCCACGTTATACCCGTCTCGAACCTGGAATCCTAAATATGGCTTCTCCAGAAACAGAAAAATCGCCGGCAGCTCCAGTTCCTGTTAAGAACCATTATACGTAAGACTCTTCTTTCGTTCTCTTTTTACACTGCTTGTTGTGTAGATATTTTTTTATATTTTCTTTGTGAGACATGTGTAAATATCTAAACTTATTTATAAATGGAACTTTGTGTGAATGTGTGTGTCCGTTACCTATAGACTCCGAAACAGCCGAACCGATTTTCTTGAAAATTTACAGTTGTACTATAAGCGTCTGCGAGTGTTCTTAGCTAGGTTTTGTGTCGAGGTACCCCCGATAACTATCGAAAATCGATAATCGAAAAAATCGGGTTATAGAAGGAGTGGTCCGATTGTAATCAAATTTGATACACTCATAGACAAAGACATAAGAAACGATATTCAGAAGTGTCAAGGTGGCAGTTCTTACAATAGTGCATATCAATACCAGGAAATCAAAATTTGACTTACATCCATTCATTTTTCTTTCAGTCTACGGTTTCGCTTTAACTACAACACAACTATTGCTTTTTAGTCTTTCGTGCCAACGTCCAAAGAGTCTGAGCTACAGGATCATGGATTAGTTTTAAAGCTTTCATTACACCCGAGCAACGCCGGGCTATACTGCTAGTGTATATATAATTTTGTGTATGACTTAGCGTTATGAAAACTCTCTCTGAGAACAAAGCATATTTGCCATTCATTTTCCTTTTAGCCATTCAGTCCCGTCCGTGAAATAAGGTGATATTATATCATGGATGTAACAATGCCCTTAAAGGGAGAAAGGGTTTGGGAGATGAACCTTTCTTCTATAGCGCTCTCATTATTTCGTGGTCTCGACATGATAGGAATACAAAAGCAAATATGAAATGTTTACTTCCTGCAAAAATCTCCATGAACCTTTATTCACAACGCGTTAAATAACGAAGTATTAACTGGCGACTTGCCCAGCGCGTCAATTTTATTTTATTTTATTTTTTTAATTGTTTCATCCCAAGCAAGGTGGTAACGCCGCTGATGCGCAGGGGGCTACATAAAAGATTAGATACGAGGAGTGTAAAGAGAAAGACGAACCAGTTACAGGGGGTTTCAGAGAAAGGAACAAGAGAAGGATGGGAATATAGTTGCAAAGGTAGAGAGAAAGGAAAGATATACAGGGTGATGTAGAAAGAACTGGAATCAAGTGGATAAGAGATGGGTATTGACATTGCATTTAAATTCCTGGAGGTTGTAGCCGTCAGGAAAGCAAGAATATGGAAGACAGTTCCACAGGCGGGAAGTGCGAAAAAAGAAGCTGACGGAGTAGAATTGTCGGCTGTATTTGGTTAATCTAACTGTGAATGGGTGGGACCCAGTTGCCAGTCTGGTTGCACGAGTAAACCGATGTGCTCGGGGCACCAGTGACTTAAGTTCGTCGGAGCAGAAGCCATGAAAATATTTGTAGAACAGACAGAGGGAAGCCACATCACGTCGGTGAAAAAACAGCTGGAGTCGAACCGCTAAGTCGGTACCTATCACATTATTGATTCTTCCTTGGTGCCTGCCGAGATTATTGAGATGAACAGGGTGGGGCGCCTGACCATATATGGCAGCACTATTCCATGCACGGACGGATGATTGGTTTGTAATTAACAAAGTACAATTTTAACACGTATTTCCTAGCTCGGTAAATGTCAGAATGGAAAGGAAAAACTTTTTGCCACAGAAAAGTTTAGCAACTCAAACTCATATTTGTCTTCTTCTTCTTCTATGTGCCCTGTTCCTTCAGGACGTAGGTGATAATTGCTTTCCACGTCTCCCTATCCCTGGTGGCTCTTCGTACGCCTTCTCCTGTTACACCATGCAACCCTCGTTCCGTCATCCAACTGATAAGGCCCTTTAAATATGTTATCCACTGCCTTCCCGTGTCTCTTTTCCCCTCCATCTGGCCAGTTAGTATCAGGATCTCCAAGTCTTCCTTCCTCATAGCATATCCTAGAAACTTCAGCTGTCTCTTCCTGATGCTCAGTATTAATTTCATTTTCGTTTCCATCCTTTCCAAAACCTCATCATTGCTCACATGCTCGATCCATGATATTCGCAGCATCCTTTTGTAGAATCACATTTCAGTTCATTCATGTTTTTCCTTCATCTTTGATGATATTGTCCAAAATTTACTGCCATATTGAAGAACTGACAATCCAGTACTCTCCTTTTTGTTTCTAGCGAAATTGTCCTGTTTTTAATACTATTCTCAGCTCATGGAATGCATCCTTGTACTTTTGGATCTCAGGAATATAAATGTATAGAAACTGCAGTGACCACAAAGTGAGGGCTCAGTTTATATATTGATTGTATTATGGAACTGATCCCCCACTTTGTATCCAGTATGCTTATGTAGAACAACATTTCAGTTGCTTAAAAGTTTTTCTTTCATCTTTGATGATATTGTCCAGCATTCACTGCCATATTGAAGAACTGACATCACATAGAAATCCAGTACTAGCTTCTTTGCTTTTAGCAAAATTGTCCTGTTTTTTAATACTTTACTCAACTTCTGGAATGTTTCCTTTGCCATGCCAATTCGCCTTCGGATCTCTGTGTTGCATTTTCCGTCTTCTGTTAGAACTCTTCCCAGGTATTTAGATTTTGTACCTGCTTGATTCTAGTATTACCGAACTCTTTGTTGCACTTTCCGTCTTCTGTTAGAACTCTTCCTAAGTATTTAGATTTTTGTACCTGCTTGATTCTAGTCTTACCGAACTCCGTGTTGCACTTTCCGTCATCTATTAGAACACTTCCCAGGTATTTAGATTTTTGTACCTGCTTGATTCTAATATTACCGTCCTCTGTGTTGCAATTTCCGTCTTCTGTTAGAACATTTCCCAGGAATTTAGATTTTTGTACCTGCTTGATTCTAATATTAGCGACCTCTGTTTTGCACTTTCCGTCATCTGTTAGAACACTTCCCAGGTATTTAGCTTTTTGTACCTGCTTGATTCTAATATTAGCGACCGCTGTGTTGCACTTTCCGTCATCTGTTAGAACATTTCCCATTTATTTAGATTTTTGTACCTGCTTGATTGTGGTATTACCGACCTCTGTGTTGCACATTCCGTCTTGTGTTAGAACACTTCCTAGGTATTTAGGTTTTTGTAACTGCTTGATTCTAGTATTACCGACATCTGTGTTGCAATTTCCGTCTCTCTGTTAGAACACTTCCCAGGTATTTAGATTTTTGTACCTGCTTGATTCTAGTATTACCGTCCTCTGTGTTGCAATTTCCGTCTCTCTGTTAGAACACTTCCCAGGTATTTAGATTTTTGTAACTGCTTGATTCTAGTATTACCGACCTCTGTGTTGCACTTTCCGTCTTCTGTTAGAACACTTCCCAGGTATTTCGATTTTTGAAAATATCTTGATTCTAGTATTACCGTCCTCTGTGTTGCAATTTCCATCTTCTGTTAGAACACTTCCCAGGTATTTAGATTTTTGTACCGGCTTGATTTCAGTCTTACCGACCTCCGAGTTGCACTTTCCGTCGTCTGTTAGAACTCTTCCCAGGTATTTAGATTTTTGATAATATCTTGATTCTAGTATTACCGTCCTCTGTGTTGCAATTTCCGTTTTCTCTTAGAACACTTCCCAGTTATTTAGATTTTTGTACCTGCTTGATTCTAGTATTACCGACCTCTGTGTTGCAATTTCCGTCTCTCTGTTAGAACACTTCCCAGGTATTTAGATTTTTGTACCTGCTTGATTCTAGTCTTACCGACCTCCGTGTTGCACTTTCCGTCATCTATTAGAACACTTCCCAGGTATTTAGATTTTTGTACCTGCTTGATTCTAATATTAGCGACCGCTGTGTTGCACTTTCCGTTTTCTGTTAGAACATTTCCCATTTATTTAGATTTTTGTACCTGCTTGATTGTGGTATTACCGACCTCTGTGTTGCACATTCCGTCTTGTGTTAGAACACTTACTAGGTATTTAGATTTTTGTACCTGCTTGATTCTAGTATTACCGTCCTCTGTGTTGCAATTTCCGTCTCTCTGTTAGAACACTTCCCAGGTATTTAGATTTTTGTACCTGCTTGATTCTAGTATTACCGTCCTCTGTTTTGCACTTTCCGTCTCTCTGTTAGAACACTTACTAGGTATTTAGATTTTTGTACCTGCTTGATTCTAGTATTACCGTCCTCTGTGTTGCAATTTCCGTCTTCTGTTAGAACACTTCCCAGGTATTTCGATTTTTGAAAATATCTTGATTCTAGTATTACCGTCCTCTGTGTTGCAATTTCCATCTTCTGTTAGAACACTTCCCAGGTATTTAGATTTTTGTACCGGCTTGATTTTAGTTTTACCGACCTCCGTGTTGCACTTTCCGTCTTCTGTTAGAAAACTTCCTAGGTATTTAGATTTTTGTAACTGCTTGATTCTAGTATTACCGACCTCTGTGTTGCAAGTTCCGTCTCTCTGTTAGAACACTTACCAGGTATGTAGATTTTTCTACCTGCTTGATTCTAGTATTACCGATCTCTGTGTTGCACATTCCGTCTTGTGTTAGAGCACTTCCAAGGTATTTACTTTTTTTTACCTGCATGATTCTAGTATTACCGACCTCTGTGTTGCACTTTTCGCCTTTTGTTAGAACATTTCCCAGGTATTTTGATTTTTGTACCTGCTTGATTCTAGTATTACCGACCTCTGTGTTGCACTTTCCGTCTTCTGTTAGAACACTTCCCAGGTATTTAGATTTTTGTACCTGCTTGATTCTAGTATTAACGACCTTTGTGTTGCACTTTCCGTCTCCTTTTAGAACACATCCTAGGTATTAAATTTTTGTACCTGCTTGATTCTAGTATTACCGTCCTTTATTTGGCATATTGGGCTGTCCTTTTTACTGATGACCATGCATTCGTTTTTCTTAAAGTTTATTTCTCGTCCTTTCTTGTCACTCTGTTTAACATGCTAAATAATTGACATTTCCTGACTTCACGACCTTTGCAATAAATACGTCACAGTCTATCCAGTAATTTTTACTTACTGATTTTTTCTCCGTTCACGCGTTCACATTTGCTGGTTTCTTTTTGACTTTACATTAACCTTAAGGTAACTATCAGTCAGTTAATTGCCCTACTTGATACACAATTAAGCGAATGTATATTTACGTCTTCATGCTTCTGTCCAGTTTACGAGTCGAATCGAGAACCGAGTCAGAAATTTCATCGCAATAAGTTCTAATTTTTTCTAATTCAATTTCATTTGCAAACATGTTTATGCCTCTGAAACCGCCTGTATGCTGACAAAAATTGAGCTCAGCAGATATAGAAAAAAAAAATAGAAATCGTGTAAGACAAGGATGTGTCTTCCTACCGGACTTATTCAATCTATAAAGCAATTTCTAACAGGATTCATTAATGGCGGCCACAATCTTCACAACATAATATATGAAGGTGACACAGTGTTCATAGCAGACACGCAAAGAAAACTACAAAATCTCTGCAGAAGAAAAGCGAGAATAAAAGACAAAGTATAAACCACAAGAAGACAGAATGCATGGTTGTCAGCAAAAAGAATGAGAAGACTTTTGAAGAAACCAGAAACCCATTCCTAAACAAGAAAAAAAAAAGGGATAAACCTCTATTCTTGTTCAAAAAATGGGTGAAGAGTGTGAACCAGACGATAGGTAAACTTATCTACTATTTTTGTGAGAAGCTTTGTTTTTATTTTTCATTGGTGCAAGAATACGAAAAAATAGATTGTGTTTAGTAGATACTAGCAGTATAGCCGGGCGTTGCTCGGGTGTAATGAAAGCTTTAAAACAAATCCCTGGTCCTGGAGCTCAGACTCAGCCTAAAGAATATTTGTGTGAAGTTTGGTGAGAATCGGATAAAAATTGTGGATTTGTATAAAGGACATACAGACAGATAAACACACACACACACACACACACACACACACACACACACACACACACACACACACACACACACAAACTTCTTGCCTTATATATATATATATATATATATATATATATATTCTGCACTATTGTAAGAACTGCGACCTTGAAACTTCTGAATATCGTTTCTTATGTCTTTGTCTATGAGTGTATCAAATTTGATAAAAATCGGACCACTCCTTCTATAACTCGATTTTTTCGATTTTCGATATTTATGGAGGTACCGCGGCACAAAACCTAGCTAAGAACACTCGCAGACGCTTATAGTACAACTGTGTAAATTTTCAACAAAATCGGTTCAGCCGTTTCAGAGTCTATAGGTAATGGACACACACACACACACACACACACACACACACACACACACACACACAGAGACAATTTTTCATTTATAAATAAGTTTAGATATATTTTACTGATTAGTGTACGCTCCAGTACTGATTATAATTTATTTTTCCTTCTCTTGATTCATATATTCTCTTGACTACATCAAAACATCATTCAAGTGCTCTTTTTGCGATGCTAATTATTTGCATCAATTTGATTTTATCCAACATTAACATGCCACACACGTTGCATCAATATGCCCCGATTGATGCATTTGACATGCTGTCATAAAGGTGTAATACTCTGAAAATTCAGCATTCTATTCGTTTCAAAGTTCATTCATGACCAACGTACTTGTCTAGGTTTTTGCCAAGTTTGTGCTCAATCAGAAGAGTCGTTATTGTTTAGCATTAATTAGAAAAGACTTACATCCTCGTGCTATTCCTTACCCTACTTGATTTGTCATAGATAAATTAAATAACTATAGATAAGGATAAATATCCCGTCGATGTTAATAAATTGACAAATATCTAAATTCGTTCACATTAAAACATTATAAAGAACATCATCTGACTACTTACGTTGACATTTGCAGTAAAGCCTCATTTCGAAATTCACACAGCCAAGAATGGTATTTTCGGAGTGTTTACATTGGAGGCCATGTTCGATGTCACAGGTAGCAATTGAAATGCTTTGATCGAATGGGGTTTGAGTGCCCACTTCTCTGCATTCAATGTTGGTGATGGTGCCACCAGTACAAAGTTTTTGTCTTTCCACTTGACTTAACTGCTCTGTTTCATCTTCAGAATCTTTTGCATGATTTTGGTTGATCCATTCCGACCATTTACTCTGTTGACATTTTGGAAAACTGGGAATGGTTGTCTTTGATACCGAAGTTACCACCGGAGTTGTCTTTAATGATGAGAGTGATGCTGAAAATATTGATATTATTCAAGAGTTAATTTACATAGTGTCACTGGAATCGTGATTGATGCTGTGATGGATGCTGTAAATAATGAAATATAGAAGAGTTAATTTAGACAATGTTATTTTAATATTGTTAAAATACAATGTGATTTTGTATTTTTCTCTATCGCTCATGCAACCTGGTCTAATTCGTTAACAATCAAATATTTTTTTGTTCTAGTAGCATCAGCCATTACCCAATTCTAATCGATGTGAACATATTTTACAGTACTATAAAAACGGAATATCTCATTACTATTAATGAGACGAGATTGCAAGACACTGCGACAAAAGTGGGTGTTAAATTATTTTATCTGGCCTGAATTTTATGATTGCGAAGACAGAAGATTCTAGAAATTAGGTTTTCAAAGAGGTCATCGCTGTCTAAAGTGGGAAGAAGGGAAGGGAAATAGATAAATAAATAAAAACTTAGCCGGAAGTTAAAAAGTTTCAGTCGCAGGAATTTTAATCTTTCCTTTTAGCCAATAAAATCGGCGGACGGTTTGCTGTTTGACATAACTCAGTCCCGATCTGTCTTGTCTAGAACTTACTTTTGTGTATCGACATCAATTCTTAGTTTGTGAATCTTTTGCCTTATTGATTTTTCTTTCATACATTGTTTGTTTGCTTGATATTACTTTGCCTTCTTTCTTTTCCTTTTCATTGTAGACTTTGTTATGTTGTGGGTTCGAAATAAAAATAACTCACTTTTTTTCACTGTTTTCAAATTCGGGAGCCAGTGCGAAAATCGATATTTTGCTGAATAGAAAAAAAATTGGCCTTATTGCTGAAGAAAAGACGAAGGCAAATTTCACGAGCCTGTGTGAAACTTTTATTAAACAACGAAAAGAGAGCGATTTACAAACTCAAAGAAAGCAACAAATTGAACTTTCAACGACCCGTGTCAGATATCTTGCCGCCTAAAAATAAGTTTGCGTTCGGAGTCGATCACGTGATTGAGTTGGCTACTTATTCACGTTTTCGGCCAGTCAATCAGAGAGACGAGAAAGCACAGAACAGAGTCAACACCAACCACGATGTAACAGAAATTGTTCACCGCCCGGGCACCTATCCCGGCGACTCGTATACGCACCCTCTATGTTTCTTGGACAGTTTCTGTTACTTATTTTTCATTTGACCATTGCTACCCACCCCAGAATATATCAGCCCAGGAATAGACTCTGTTTGAATGGTGACGAATCAACTATTGATTGAACTATGAGAGGTAAAATATTTGCGTTACATGTGAATCCAAAAACTACACGAAACGATCTTGGCACTATTTGATTGTCCCAATGACGAAGAGTACTGTGAAAAAAAAAAAAAAAAAAAAAAATGCAAACGCGTCTACCGAATTATTTCAATTCTTCAATAAACACAATTTGTTTCTTATTTTGAGAGAAGCTCCTGACGGTGGCAGAAAAGCACTGTAAATTTTCAGAGAACACTATTTATCAAAAGAAAAACCAACAAATAATTTCCTTGTATACTGAATTAACCACCCTACGCAAAACAAATGCCAAAACTATTACTATAACAATATTTAACATGGCACAGACGAAAGAATTAACTAATTATATTATATTTTTATTGTTATTAATTATCACGGATGAAAAAGATTTAACCAAGGAACATTTATTTTATTCCGATATAAACAGTAAAAAAAGACGATGTTGTTTTTGTTGTCGAAAAAAGAAAATTGGCTAAAAATAAATATGAGATAAAGATTACAATTATGATTGTTTTAGCGAAGAATAAAATGGCTTGGCTATACGAGGTCAAGATGTCCAGTAGCCCTGTTGAGAAGAATAGCATTACGTGCTAGTGATACACTAGTGAGGAAGATTTTGTTTGTTTGAATCCTTGGCATAATCCAGCGAGGGCACAGCTGGGAGGTCTGGTGTTAAACTCACCTTGATGATAATAGAGGAGACATTACTAAAACAATGCCCAAACGAAAAGCGGTTAGGGAATTTTGTATTTTTTAGCCTCATAATTTCCAGCTAAAGTTTCGGTATAGGATAGCTGACATGAACGGAGGTCATGTGTCAATTGACCGAGTTGAGATATGTCCACAGGACGCTATCTGTAGCAGAGAGAATAATTGAAAAAGAAAACTTTTATTTTTTTATTTTTCTAAGATCTCGGGCGAGATATATCCGACATAATTAGTAATCAAGTGTTAAAATTATGAAACAATTAAAAAAGAAAATTCTATTGTCCTTGTTCCCAGCAAAATACAAGCCAAAACACACTTACAAAAGATTGGGAGATCAAATGTCAGGTTCGTCTTGTTGAGGATTGTAAAACAAGGTGACTAAGGAAGAAATTTTTATTCGCATTTCCCCCGATTGTGAATTCAGTCAAGAGCAAAGGTTAAGCTGATTTGTTGACGGAAGGAAAATGATAATTAATTAATTACAAGAATGAATTAATTGGAAGGAAATTAACGTCATGTGGTAGTTTTGCCCAGGTGGAAGGTAAAGACAGCCCATGATTGGATGACAGAAATAGAAGACGACAAAAAGAAAGTTGACGTCATGTAATAACTCCGCCCAAACGGAGAAGGATGACAGTCCATGATTCGATGAAAGAAATAGAAAACGACAAAGAAAAGCTGACGTCATGCAATAACTCTGCCCAAAGGTGAGAGAAAGGAGTCCATGATTGGATGTGTGAAACAGAGACTGGTTGAAGGTTAGGATATTTGAATAACAAACGCTTATGCATCCTTACCACCCCAGTAAAAAGGGACAAGCATAAATACTAGAGTCCCGAGGAGCTAAAGTCAGTTAAAGTTCCCGGCCTAGAGATGTAAAGAGACAGAGATAGACGCCACTCCGTTGAGCGCCAACCGTAGAGAAGCCTGCCACCAACCAACCAGAGTTAAAAGCAGACAGTTCCAGACAGTTCCGGCCCAGAAATGTAAAGAGACAGAGATAGTCGTCACGCCGTTGGGCGCCAACCGTAGAGAAGCCTGTCGCTAACCAACCAGAGTTAAAATCAGACAGTTCCGGCCCAGAGATGTAAAGAGACGGAGATAGTCGTCACGCCGTCGGGCGCCAACCGTAGAGTTCCCGCTGCCGTCCACCCACCGTACTAAAGACAACTTTTCGGCAGTTTCCGTGAATTCCCGGTAAGGAGTGAAACGAAGTAGGTTCGAGTCTCCACAACCTTAGAACTCCGACCGGAGGTGAAGTGATTTTGTAGACAATGTTTGAAATTGCCAACCAAAGTTTGAAATAATAATAAGAAAAACAGTAGAATTTGAATTTGCCAGTTACCATGATTATCAAGTCTGGCCCGACTTAGAGAAACTGGTCGAATCTTTCGTTCCATCGACAAATTAATAGGAACAGGGTTTGGGAAGAATATGAATTATAATTATTATTTTTCTCTTGTTTCCTTTTGTATATAAAGACTGTCTACAGTTTATGAAGGCGTCATTCATTTTATTTTTGGTGCCGTTTTTATTTCTACAACTGTGGGCGCGTATCTAGCTTGGTTTAGCTTGGCGGCGATACAACCAGTGAGAATTCGGCGTAACTCTCTTGAGATCAAATTCACAACGTGAGCAAGAGAGATTACAGTTGAAGCAGTCAATCCTAGGACCAGCTGTTGTGTCAAACGCCATCAACCACCGACGAGTGAGCTGACTGCTTGTTCTCAGACCAGGATCGATCCTGACACAAGAGACAGCAGGTAACGAAGGCTCCGACGGTACTCTGTGTCACATTACTGATCATATTATTTGAGCTGAAAACGCGGCCACTTTATTAAACACGTAAAAGGAGATAATTAGCGATGGTTTCCTAATAAACAAAGGCATCCTGTGCGATTTCAAGCCATTTATAACTGTTATTAATCAGAAAGACAAGCTAATAGAGTTTAGTGAATTCAACGTAGCATTGCGAAGCTTGAAAAAAGCTGAAAATAGGATTCAATATTTAAATACCACATATGAATGCTGCCATAATCCTTACCTTCAGTTCATCTTCGGTGTTACAAGGAGTCTCTTACTCAACTGCTCCCCACACAGGATAATCAAAGGTGTTGTAGTCTGGGGAGTTAGTTGACCAGATGTAAGGAATGATGTGTTCACAGAAATTGTCTGACAGTCAAGACTGAGTTCTCTTACGTGTGTGACATGGTGCAGAGCCCTGTTGCCAGACACAGAGTATCCAGCAGCTACCCTCTTAACGCAGCGTAGCACTATCTCATCAAGGCACTTGATGTGGAGTTTGATGCAGTATGGGAAGATGAATAGAAGCATAAGGTCCGCATAACTAGTAATCACTCCAAACATCTTCGTAATCACTATTAGACTCATCCAACTCTTTCCGAATCCTCTTCACTGTCTTCAAATTGACACCCAAACACTCTGAAATGTTCGTATTGGAGCTTCCGGTGCGAATGCCAAGCAGTACAGCATATCGCTAACTAATTTCTGGTGGAGTAGTAATACTAGTTTCTCACAGACGGTGCCCAACTGACCCTACTATACTGTGATCGTAGACAAAATCAAAATCAAACTTAAAATCAAATTTAAAATATAAAATAGCGACAATTTACTCATCGCAACCATATATATATATATATATATATATATATATATATATATATATGCGTGTGTGTGTGTGTGTGTGTGTGTGTGTGTGTGTGTGTGTGTGTGTGTGAAGTTTCTCAAGAAATATGAACATACACAGATGCACAGATACACACATACGCATGTTAGTGGGATGAATTTCAACGTGATGAAATGGTTAGCAATCTTGTCATGATAGATTAATTACAACTGAATAGTGAGTTCGATCCTCAATGGATGCCTCAAACTTTCGGCCTTTTGCCACATCTAAACTATGCTTAGAAAATCCCCATAATTTTTTGATGTGTGTGTATTGACGAAGGACGAAGCCCAACGTTCATCTTAATGAAAACATCGCATATAATCTTAGCTCATAAAATCTCACATCAATTACTGAAAAATGAAGATGTGCAAACAGATATATTAATTGTCAAACATTATAAAGAACATCATCTGACTACTTACGTTGACATTTGCAGTAAAGCCTCATTTCAAAATCCAAACAGCCAAGAATGGTATTGTCGGAGTGTTTACATTGGAGGCCATGTTGGACGTCACAGGTAGCAATTGAAATGCTTTGATCGAATGGGGTTTGAGTGCCCACTTCTCTGCATTCAATGTTAGTGATGGTGCCACCAGTACAAAGTTTTTGCCTTTCTGCTTGATTTAACTGCTCTGTTTCATCATCAGAATCGTTTGCATGATTTTGGTTGATCCATTTCGACCATTTACTCTGTTGACATCTTGGAAAACTGGGGATGGTAGTCTTTGATACCGAAGTTACCACCGGAGTTGTCTTTAATGATGAGAGTGATGCTGTAAATATCGATATTATTCAAGAGTTGATTTACATAATGTCACAGGAATTTTCTTTAATACTTTGTTTGAAACTGTAAATAATAAAATATTTAAGAGTTTATTCACATAATGTCACATGAATTGTCTTTAATTCTCTGTCGGTGTTATAAATAATGATATTGATGAAAATCTAATTTGCATAATTTTATTTTGATTTTATATAATGCAGTGTGACTATATAATTATCGGCCTCATAAACTGTAACCCAACCCTGGTGATGAATGTCGTATTCGTTATATAACACTAATCAAAGGTAATACTTTGTATCATCATAACAACGAAATACATCATTAGCAATAATGAGACGATGTTATGAACTATTTAATTTTTTATACGTTGGTTTCGTTTTGTATAATTTTGAACTCAAGTGAATATCGAAACTGTACAGAATAAAAAAAAACATCCAAATTATTCTGGTTGAAATGATTATAAAAATTATAGAAGCTTAAGTTGGTTGATTGATTGTTTTTTGTTTAACGACATATTAACTACTTATGGATCAATTCATACCGAAATTGAATTTTCTTGAGGGCTTTGAAGTAATAAAAATATGACATATTTGAAAAATTGGGGATGAGTGTCACTGTAGTTTTCTCGGATATGTGGAGAGCTTTAAATATGGAAATCTTTTAATAAGTAATTTAAAATATATATAATGATTTGGTAACTGGTGTCATTTCATTCTGATTATGAAATAAAATAAAAAAAATATCATTTTTATTTTTTTAACAATAACTGAACTGATCGTTTTATTGTCGAACGTCTTTCCAGAAATTTCATGTTTTCATCCACCGTGAATTTTATTTTACCTTTCTCAACAAATAACTGAGATCAGCTCTTTCTGGGTGATTTCATTAAGAAAACCAATTAAAGTCTAGCGTATAAATATATTAATTTAAAGGTATAGCATTTGAATGAGTGAAATCAAGATTCGCAACATGGTTGTAACGATTTTAAACTGGTTACAAAAGAAACATTATGTTCAACATTATACAGAAGACAAATTTGGTCATTTCTATTAACTAATCAATGGCAGATACTTTCCGTTGATTTTCTGTCTTCTATTGCGAGCATTATCGCTAGAATCTAATCAGAAAGATGTTATAGCAAATAACAACACTCCAATAACACCATATAGACACTGTCACGTTTGGTGGAAGAAAACGGGTCGTCGATATAATTAGTGGCTGTTTATTTCTCTTGCTGGACAATGTCTGGGCGATTATTAGGTATTCGTTTTCCATCGATTGCCCCATAGAAATACACCCCAGTACGTTTTGGTGTTCATTTACGTAGAAGTTAAACATTAAAGCGACTAACATAGCTAAGCCGGAACATATGATTTTCACTGCATAATCAAAATTCACAACATAGTTTTAACAATTTTTAACTGGTTTTAAAAGAAACATTTTACTCAACATTATGCAGATGAAATATTAAGCCGGTTCTATTAGCCAATTAACCGTGAATAATTTTCATCGAAGTTTGTCTTCCTTTGGTTAAATTACGAGAATTATTGTTGGAATCTAATCGGAAAGATCTTAGAGTAGATGCCAGCGTTCCAATTACACCATATAGACATTGTTACATTTGATGGAAGAAAGCGAGTCGTTGGTATAATTAGTGGCTGTTTATTTCTCTTGCTGGACAATGTCTGGGCGATTATTAGGTATTCGTTTTCCATCGATTGCCGCATAGAAATACAGCCCAGTACATTTTAGCTTTCGTTTACGTGGAAGTTAAACATTAAAGCAACTAACATAACTGGATATGATTTTCACTGCCTAAATTTATATGGATGTAACCCTTTTTTTTCCCAGATGGCTGCTATTAATTTTAAGGGATTTTCAAGATGAGAAGTCTGGAGCTGGTTGTCTCTGATAAGCTGGGTGTCACTGATAAACTGGGTGTCATTGGAGTTGTCTTGGGTGTATGGAGAGCTGTAAATATAGAAATCTTTTAATAAGTAATTTAAGAAATATATAATTTTATAATAATAATATTTTTAATTTTGTTGACAATATTATATTGATTGTTTTATTATTTGAACGTCTTTCCAGGAATTTCATGTTTTCACCCATCGAGAATTTTATTTTAACTTTCTCAACAAATAACTAAGATCAGCTCGATCTGAACGATTTCATTAAAAAATAGGCGGACTTGAAGGACTACCACCACCTTTAAATTTGTTGGTTTTCATTTTTTTTTTACTTTTTTTCGGTGCAGTCTTATCGATTATTACATAAAGTTTCCGATTATCAAAAATATATGGAAAAATTTCAGTATTTAAACATTTTTTTGGGGGGGGCTCAGTTTCCCATTCAATGTTATAGTAAGTAGATCCTCCATTTTGGAACCACTCACGTTGGAATCGCTTTGTTTTGTTTTTTGGGAGGACGAGTTGTTGCTCTTGTTTTTGTCTTTTTCAAGTTTTCTTCAGTTCTTACGATAGCATCTTCCTCGGAAACTCCAAGAATGGCTTTATTCAAAAATTTCGCAAAGGATTCACTTGTTGAATATGCGCAAGCAAAAAAGTTAATTGCACAAGATCGATTTACTTATAAGGTTGTATGAAAAACTGAGCCCACCTTAAAATTGTTTAAATGTTGAAATTTTTACAAATTTATTTGTCAATCGGAAAGTTTAGGGTTTAATCGATAAGATTGCACTGAAAAAAGTCCAAAAAATTGATAATCAACAAATTTACAGGAGGTGGTAATGTCGTACCGGCGTGTGGTTCCAAAATGGAGGATCGATTTACAATAACGTTATGTGAAAAACTGAACCCCCCCTTAAAATTGATTAAATATTGCAATTATTCCAAATTTTATTTTGTCAATCGGAAAGATTAGGGTGTAATTGATAAGATTGCATTGAAAAAAGTAAAAAAAAAAAAAAAAAAAAATGAAAAACAACAAATTTAAAGGTGGTGGTAGTCTCCTTCAGGTCCGCCAGAAAATCAATTAAAACTGGGCTGGTAGTCTTTGATAAGCTGGGTGTCACCGTAGTTGTCTCAGATTCGCGTGGAGCTGTACATATGCAAATTATTTAAGAAGTAATTCATATAATGTAAGAAATAGCTGATTTACCTTCGTGCAAACTGTGTAGGAAAGCTACTGAATGCGTTCAACGCATTGTTAGTAACTGCATTTAGCTGGTACAATAAGAATATAGACTATGTCATGACAAATTAACCCTCTGAATACATTATCAGCTGTGTAAGCTGAGTAAAGTATTAAGAGACAGGAAACTTTCACTAGAAACAAAGAAGAGAGTGCTGTATTGCTATGTGATGTCAGTTCTTCAATATGACAGTGAATGTTGGACAATATCTTCGAAGATGAAGGAAAAACTTGAAGCAGCAGAAATGTGGTTCTACAAAAGTTTACTGGATATAAAATGGGGGGTCAGTTCCATATTACAATCAATATATAAACTGACCCCTCACTTTGTGACCAAAGCAGTTTCTATACATTTATATTCATAAGATCCAAAAGCACAAGGATGCATTCCAGGAGCTGAGGAGAGTATTAAGAAACAGGACAATTTCGCTAGAAACAAAGAAGAGAGTACTGGATTGCTACGTGATGTCGGTTCTTCAATATGGTAGTGAATGCAGGACAAAATACAACGGAGAATCTGTAATGTGATCGATACCGACTTAGCTGACCGCCTGCAGCCACTCTCTCACCGGCGTGACGTGGCTTCCCTATGCCTCTTCTATAAAAACTTTCACGGCTTCTGCTCCGATGAACGTAGATCACTGGTGCCGTCTAGATACGAATTTGCACGAGATACTAGATTAGCAACTAGGTCCCACTCTTTTACAGTGAAACCGATAAAATATAACCGCAATTTCTACTCCAACAGCTTCTTTTCTCGCACTTCCCGCCTGTGGAATTGCCTTTCACATACTTGCTTCCCCAACAGCTACAATCTCCAGGAGTTTAAATGTAAGGTCAATAGACACATCCTAACACACTAACTCGCACCCATTCTCTCAAACACTCTTCCCATCTACATCCTAACCCGTCTATCACCCTCATTCTGACATTTCTTATATATAACCACTCTTTCACTGAGTAACTCCCTGCACAATAATCGCAGTGGAATGCCTTACTTGGGGTGAAATGATTAAAAAAAAAAAAAAGAAGCGCTACCACTTCCAACCGCCTGAATATTCAACGAGGAATATATATCAAGAACACTCCCTGTCATTTCTTCTGTTTTGTCTGTCCTTACTCTCCTCCTTACTCTCCTCCTTACTCTCCTCCTTACTTTCCTCCTTACTCTCCTCCTTATTCTCCTCCTTACTTTCCTCCTTACTCTCCTCCTTATTCTCCTCCTTACTCTCCTCCTTATTCTCCTCCTTACTCTCTTCCTTATTCTCCTCCTTACTCTCCTCCTTATTCTCCTCCTTACTCTCCTCCTTATTCTCCTCCTTACTCTCCTCCTTATTCTCCTCCTTACTCTCCTCCTTACTCTCCTCCTTATTCTCCTCCTTACTCTCTTCCTTATTCTCCTCCTTACTTTCCTCCTTACTCTACTCCTTATGCATGAACCAAAAAAAAAAAAAAAAAAAAAAATAAATAAAAAAAAATGAATAGCTAATGATACAAGTAAACAAGAATGTATTTAATCACCTACTCTGAATGGATGATCTCAAACGCTTTGTCAAAGACGACAATGAGTTGATGAGTCTCCTCGTTATTGTAAAATGTTTCAGTGTCGACATAGGTACGGATTTCGGAGTAGATGAATGGGCAAAAGTAACATTCAATAAAGGAAGAATTGCAGAAACCAACTCAATAGGTCAAGATCTTGTCACAAAGATTAGGGAACTGGAACAAGAAGAGGTCTTTAGTTAGCTAGGAATTAGCGAAGGAGATGGAATACTTCTTTTTGTTCTATGTGCCCTGTCCCTCCAGGACGTAGACGATCATGGCTTTCCATGTCTCCCTGTCCCTGGTGGCTCTTAGCACGCCTTCTCCTGTTACACC
This sequence comes from Ascarosepion bandense, assembly GCA_037127315.1. Classification (NCBI taxonomy): domain Eukaryota; kingdom Metazoa; phylum Mollusca; class Cephalopoda; order Sepiida; family Sepiidae; genus Ascarosepion; species Ascarosepion bandense. The sequence continues at coordinate 254,321 of JBBBDQ010000160.1, read as the reverse complement.
ATACAACCCTCGTTCGGTCATCCTCTAGCTCAAGCTCATAAATCTAGAATATAAATGTATAGAAACTAGCATATCCATAACATGAGTGATCAGTTCATATATTGATTATAACATAGAATTGATCGCCTATTTATATATATTCTTTTTCTATGTGTCCTGTCCTTTCAGGACGTAGGCAATCATGGCTTTCCACGTCTCCCTATCCCTGGTGGCTCTTAGCATATCTTCTCCTGTTACACCATGCAACCCTCGTTCCATCATTCACCTGATCAGGTCCTTTAAATATGTTATCCGCTGCTTTCCCCTGTCTCTTTTTCCATCTATCTGGCCTGTTAGTATCAGGTTCGCCAAGCCCTCCTACCTCATTGCATGTCCAAGGAACTTCAACTGTCTTTTCCTGATGCTCAGTATTAATTTCCTTTTCGTTTCCATCCTTTCCAAAACCTCATCATTGCTTACATGCTCAATCCATAATATTCGCTGCATCCTTCTGTAGAACCACATTTCAGTTGCTTCAAGTTTTTCCTTCATCTTCGATGATATTGTCCAACATTCACTGCCTTATTGAAGAACCGACATCACATAGCAATCTAGTACTCTCTTCTTTGTTTCTAGCGAAATTGTCCTGTTTTGTTAATACTTTACTCAACTTCTGAAATGCTTCCTTCGCCATGCCAATTTGCCTTCGGATCTCTGTGTTGCACTTTCCGTCTTTTGTTATAACACTTCCCAGGTATTAAAATTTTTCTACCTGCTTGATTCTAGTATCCCCGACCTTTATTTGGCATATTGGGCTGCTCTTTTTACTGATGATCATGCATTCGGTTTTCTTGCAGTTTATTTGTAGTGCTTTCTTGTCACTCTCTTCAGCTACCTTCTGTAGGAGGTCTTGTAGTTTCCTTTCTGTGTCTGCTATCAGCACTGTATCATCTGCGTACCTAAGGTTGTTTAAATTGTGAGCTTACCCAAATAAAGGAGAAAGTAAGAAAAGAGTACTGCAGACGTGTGTGTCTGGTCATGAGTACCGAGTTGAATTAACAACAACAACAACAACAAAACAAAAAGAAAACAAACAGCCGTACATGTTGGCTGTACCCGTTGTGCAATACAGTTTCACCATCCATAGCTGACATTAAGCGAATGGATGCGAAAACGAGAAAGCTTCTCACTTGCTATCGCATACCTCACCCCAAGGCTGATGTTGATCGTCTGCATGTGCCCAGATCCGAAGTAGGCAGAGGATTAGTTCAACTAGAACTGTCTTACAAAAGTACAACAATCTTCAAAAATACCTGGAAAATTCAGAAGACTGTGTCAAAGAAGCAAAAAAACTTTATTCGGCAATAGAGAAGCTAACAACAATTTCAAAATGGAATTTCAAGTGGGTGATGAAATGCAAGTAAAATATAATACTGTGGCCACAAGAACCTTAAAAAGAAAAGTAAAGGAAAATGCAATGAACTAGATGCAGAAATGATGGACGGATAAGCCTATTCACGGTCAATATTCTGCCCGCACCAAACAAAGAAATGCAAGCAAACTCCATACATAGCAGTGGTTAGGTATTGCAGGGTTGAAAGCTGTATCCGAAGGTTTTATTCTTGTTGTACACGACCAATGCTTGCTAGCTAGAAATTACCAAGCACACCCACTGAAAATTGCAGATTCAATTGACCATCTAGTATTAGGTTGATATCCATTAAATATAAAATCCAGCATAACATCAGTCAGTTAGTCAAGTGTCATACGTAATGCACGCTTGGGCGATCATGTCTCGAAAGAGATATGACTGACTGAACAGAAGATTTTCCCGTAGTAGGTTGCCATTACTTTCTACAGTAGACTGGTTGCTAACCAAGGATATAGGAACCAGTCTGTCTTGCTATTTAACCCAGAGCTGCAGGGAGAAGAAATTGATTCATATCTTTTCCAAGGGTACTTGCCCGTAAGTGAATGCAAGAAATTCAACTAGAATTCGAACTCGGTTCTACGATTTATCGTTCCGTGTCGATATCCACTGCACCACAATGAACATAATAATAAGGATAATGAGAATATAACGTTTATTTTCAGGCTAACATAATTTCTGTTAAAAGCGTTCAATTAGAAAACCTATAATCGAGAAAACAAGAAAAGTTCGAGGTAAGTCACGTTTCACTTTTGTAGATTTATTGAATAATCTAAGAATTCTATATTTATTTGGTAACCGGAAATGGTTTGTTCTGCTGATTAAATAATAGTTAAAAAATCAAAACAATCTTTTCGACATTTACTGGAATCATTTCGTTTTGCTTATATAATAATAATAATAATAAAAAAGGACAATTAAACATTTTTTGAAACAAACTTTTTTTTATCTATTTTAGGTAGCGCCACTTAATCGCTGAATAAACAGGATAGTATAAACAAAAACGCCCCTTTTTTATCAAAATGATTATATTATTATTAAGAGGAAAGATCAAAGATTTTTTTTTAATTATTTAAAAAATTTGTTTAATCCTTTCTAACAGATTCGAAATTTTGGTAAAAATCTTGCTTCTATCTTCGTTGGGTTGGTGGTGAGCAAATCGTTACGAGAGTTTACAATGGAAAACGTAATACTGCATAACTCAGTTTTTCCGGTGACAAACTCATTAATTTAGAAATTCTTGCAAAAATCAAGTAATTGTTGGATTTTAATGAAACTTTCAAGACTTATTCACACAAGAATTAAATTACCTTTGAAATTATTATTTAAAAAAATCTTGGTAAAATATGTTTTTACATTTGTTACCCCTCCACCTCCACGTAAATTCATAAAATTTCAAGAAATTACATTTTGTAGGCAAAATTGGTTAAACGCAGGACTCATTGGGGAATGTAAACCATGTATTTTTTTTCAACCATTTAGTCCCTTTTACCAATAATCTGCCCCGAATAGTAAAATAAAAAAATGCAATAAAACTATGACGTTATTTAATTAGATGAGCTTTTAATTGCTTTAATAAATGATATAAATTAATGATATTGTAGATTGAAATTTTTTTCGATTAATACAGAAATTTTAAAAGAATTGTTTTCATTTTTTTTATAATAATACATTATAAAGTTTTAAAATATTTTAAAATATTTCAAAGACGTTAGGTTGGTAAACTATGAAGTGAAAATTATATTTACTAATCGAAAATTGAAGTTTTATACAAATCATCTAGCCATTGTTTTTTTTAAAGTAATTTTTATTTTTTTCTGTGCATTTGAAGCTTTTTTTGCATAGTATTTTCTAAGTGTATTAAGTGTAATATTTGTGTAAATCAGATTAGTTTAATATTAAATTTGTTAATTTTCTAAAAATAATGTGTCACAGATGTATATTTTATTTTTGAAAGGTTAGTAAAACTGAGAATTCATTTTTGTTTACGCTCAAAATGGCGGAAAAATTGAAAAATTAAAAATATAACTTAAAATTTTAGATTCCAATTAATATAATTTTTGTTTGAAATACACCAGAATATTTTGATTACTGGAAATAGTAAATTTAATCATTTAGCTTTCAATTAAAACTAAAATAAAAGTTCCAATAAAATTTTTTAATTTTTAAAAACTTAATTTAAAAGCTAGTTATCGAAAATGAGTGGAGGTACCTATAATTGATCGTTTTACTGTTGAAGGTCTTTCCATCAATTTCATTTCACACGCCTTGATTTTTATTTTATCGTTATCAACAAAGAACAGATATCGATACTTTTTCGAGGATTTTATTAAGACAATAATTAAAGATTAAAATATGATTAATTCAAAGGTACAACATCTGACGAATAAAATCAAAATTCACAACATAGTTTTAACAATTTTTAACTAGTTTTAAAAGAAACATTTTACTCAACATTATGCTGATAAAATATTAAGTCGGTTCTATTAGCTAATTAACCGTGAATAATTTTCATCGAAGTTTGTCTTCCTTTGGTTAAATTACGAGAATTATCGCTAGAATCTAATCAGAAAGATCTTATAGCAAATAACAACACTCCAATAACACCATATAGACACTGTCACGTTTGGTGGAAGAAAACGGTTCGTCGATATAATTAGTGGCGGTTTATTTCTCTTGCTCGACGATGTCTGAGCGATTATTAGGTATTCGTTTTCCATCGATTGCCTCATAGAAATACACCCCAGTACGTTTTGGTGTTCATTTACGTAGAAGTTAAACATTAAAGCGACTAACATAGCTAAGTGGAACATATGATTTTCACTGCATAATCAAAATTCACAACATAGTTTTAACAATTTTTAACTGGTTTTAAAAGAAACATTTTACTCAACATTATGCTGATAAAATATTAAGCCGGTTTTATTAGCCAATTAACCGTGAATAATTTTCATCGAAGTTTGTCTTCCTTTGGTTAAATTACGAGAATTATTGTTGGAATCTAATCGGAAAGATCTTAGAGTAGATGACAGCGTTCCAATTACACCATATAGAGATTGTTACATTTGATGGAAGAAAGCGAGTCGTTGGTATAATTAGTGGCGGTTTATTTCTCTTGCTGGACAATGTCTGGGCGATTATTAGGTATTCGTTTTCCATCGATTGCCTCATAGAAATACAGCCCAGTACGTTTTGGTTTTCATTTACGTGGAAGTTAAACATTAAAGCGACTAACATAGCTAAGCCGGAACATATGATTTTCACTGCATAATGTGTATATTTTTGTATGTTTCTTTTTCGCCTGTTTGTTTTGTCGTATAACGTTCACTCTTCTCAAGCAATCAAGCTGAATATGTCTACCCGATCGTAGAGCAACATTTATCAAGCAATCATTTTTAGCAATTTCGAAAATTCGAAAATTCCATAAACTGAAAAAATCTTTGATTTACATTAGAGTTCCATTGTTATATATATATATATATATATATATATATATATATATATATATATATATATAATGAGCATAAAATTGTGTTTATTCATATCTGTAATTTTGTTCTTTGGTATCAAGTCATTATTCCGATATATATATCACACAACTCAGAACTTTACACACACACACACACACACACACACACACACACACACACACACACACACACATATATATATATATAACTTTGTGTGTGTGTATATATATATATCTCACAGAACTCACTACTTTGTGTGTGTGTATATATATATATATATATATATATATATATATATAATGTATCGAGGCAGCAAATAATTTTTTAAGCATATATTGTTAAATGTAAGAGATAATGAAGGTCTATTATGTTTAATCATGAGCCGTTCTAAACATCGTATTTTGGCTTTAATTTCAGTTTAAAATGAAGACAAAAATTCTTCAACATTTGGATACTTTTTTTATTAAGTTGGTTCTAAAATTTTGTATTACCATCCTTATAATTTTTCTGAAGATGGCTCATATCTTGCAGTTTATTTGTAGTCCTTTCTTGTCACTCTCTTCAGCTACCTTCTGTAGAAGGTTTTGTAGTTTCCTTTCCGTGTCTGCTATCAGCACTGTATCATCTGCCTTACGTGCAATTTCCTACCCCATTCAATCACAGATTGGAGGTCCTTTTGAAGGACAGCAGTCAGGCTTACTTTGTCAGCCTTGGCAGATTTTTTAATCGTTTCACCCCGAGCAAAGCGGAAATGCCAATGATGTGCAGGGGGCTACATAAGTGTAAAAAGATCAATTAGAAGAGAGTGAAGAGGAAGACGAACCAGTTAGAAAGGAGCAAGAGAAAGCTGAGAATGCAGGTGTGATGACAGTTTCAAAGGTGGAGAGAAAGGAAAGGATATATGGGGTGGAGAAAGAGCTAGAGTCAAGTGGTTAATAAATGAGTATTGGCATTGAATTTAAATTCCTTGAGGTTGTAGCCGTCAGGAAACCAAGAATATGGGAGCGAGTTCCACAGGCGGGAAGTGCAGAAGTAGAATTCCTATTTTAACTGGAGTAAACAGTGGTGTCAACTAGATGCTAACTTGGTAATATATGACATCAGCTAGATGAAGAGCAAAAACTGCGTAGGATAGACCTTGATGGACACTCGCGTTCGTGTGAAAAGATCTGGAATCTTGCACGTTCAAAACGACCTTCATTTAGCGATTTCATAGGAACGATTGGATTAAATCGGTCATCCAGTAGTACCGTATCTCTGGAGCTTGTGCAGAAGGCTAGCATGCCAAACGCTTTCGCCATATCTAGAGCAACAGCTTCGCCATTATTATCAAGAGCCTAGTATACATGTTCAGGGATTTCCGTTAGCACACCAACGTAGACCTACCCAAGTGGAAGTCATATTCTTTGTCAAAGAGTAGGTAGTGAGAGGTGAATTGCTTAACCCCTTCAACATTGTTTATAGCCTCAAGTACTTTGCGGAACAGCGGTAAGAGGCTTATGGAGCAATAGTTGAGTTCTAGAGTTCTTAAAAACAGGAACTACACATGTTGCAATAATAGTTGCAGAGTTTGGAGAGGACTGGAGCCAGCCCAGGGGCACATTTCTTTAGGACGATGGTCGGGATCCCTTCACCCCCGCTTGCATAATGGAAGTCTAATTTAGAAATTATACCCGTGACCAGAGATACATGTATATATGACACACTTGAGCCTCTATTCTAGGTAGGAAATTGAGTGTGGGTACTCCAGACTAGTCAAGTGTTGAGTTAGAAGAGAATTTTCTGGTAAAGCGTTCAATCTTGTCTTCTGTAGATGTGAGGACTTCGGATTGATTGAATAGGGAAGGGATTGAGGGTTTGTTGTTGTACAGCACACTCTTGCAGAGACGCTAGTATTCCTAGTCTTCCTGAATTGACTAACCCGTGTTCCAGTTTGTATATTTTTGTCCTAGTCTTCCTGAATTGACTAACCCGTGTTCCAGTTTGTATATTTTTGTCCTAGTCTTCCTGAATTGACTAACCCGTGTTCCAGTTTGTATATTTTTGTCAAATATAACATACATTTTTTATTTCCATATCAGCTTTTGTTATTTATTATTTTGTGTGGTTTCTCAACAAGATTCCACAACAAATTGGCGACGAAGGATTTCGAACAAGTTCACGCGGAGAAAAAAGACTTTTTTTTTTTACATCAGTCGCAAAAAAATTGGCGACAAAAGAACGTGAACTTACGTATAACCCCAAGAAACAACAAATTAGCGTCGAGTATCTCGAAACTCACACACACAGGAGTCAACAACATAAAATTGGTGAAGTAGATTCGTGCACAAGTCGCACAACAAATTTGTGACGATCTTATCCTGAATCACTTTAACAACGTTCGCTACAAGGATTCGAACAACAAGTCGACTATAAACAATTTAGCGACACTATGGTGATACCGAGCAAAAGCGAGGGACCGGATGTTTGCTCTATAACGACTAGAAAGCAAATGAATAAAAGTCGACTCTGCGCAGGTGTATTCGCGCAGATGTTCAGGTTGAAAAATAAAAAATAATCAAATATCAAATTTCCATTTCGTGAGCCTACACGAATTTTATTTACCAGCCAATGGGAAGCCCAGAATCAAATACAAGTGTGAAATTCCAAAACGAGCTGTTTTGATCCAAAAAGCAGATATAAAAAGCCGAGACAAAAAGCACCCAGCAGACAGAACAGGCAGAGACCAAGGAGAAGAGTGTAATTAATCTCCCCTTGACTTAAGTCGAGCGGTTACTACGCTTGCCTCTTTCCTTCTCCCCAGTCTTAAAAGTACTTACTGATCTAAGGAGCGACTACTTCAAAGACATTGCTCACTACCTCCACTTCCCACACTCCTAAGCCTTAAATCTCTTTCAGCTTATTATTTTTTATGAACATTTTAACCTCCGTTGGACTTATATTCAAGTATTATTTTAATTGTAAAAACATTAATTGATATGTGTATATATAAATGTTATTTTCAACTAAATTTGCTTTTCTTGATTTTATAACCATTTTATAACTTATAGTGGGCTATCTACCACAAAGCCAAATTCCGTTAACCTGCAACAGTATCCAATTACCCTTCACTACAACGGGAAAACAATAAGCAACCCACTATAACGCTACCACAGAAAGATAGAAGAAAAAAACGGTCGAAATTAATTGCTAGAAAGCAATAACTAAAAGTCAAACTTCTCACGGAATCGAAACAGCAAATCATGGATGAATTTCAGAAAGGCATACTGGAAATTATTAAGAGGAGTGAAGAAAGACAACATAAACTAGAAGAAAGACAATTGGAAATGCAAAAAAAAAAAAAAAACGAAGAAAGACACATGGAAATACAAAAAAGACAAATGGAAACGCAAAAGGAAAATGATGAAAAACAAATTGACAAAAGACGAATGAAGAAAGACAATCACAATTACAAAAATTATTAAAATTAACAAGTACAGCACCAGAAAGGAACACCGAAAAGGAGGAGACGTTTTCGCAAGATGCTGTGTGGAACGCTACTGAAACTTTTAAATACTCAATAGAGGAAGACAAAATTTTTTTGAGAATACTACAGGCGATATGAAGATATTTTTAATATCGACTGCCAGCACTGGAGTGAAAAGAAAAAAACTAAGGCTTTTACTCAGAAAATTAGGTACGGACGAACACATTAAGTTCTTAGATTATATTCTCCCTAAAAAGACGAACGATTTAACGTTCGACGAGGCAGTGACAGGCCTCACGGAGCTGTCTAGCACGAAAATCTCCTTGTTCCATGAAAGGTGGAAGAGAATAATCTCAGAAAAGACGAAAACGAGGACTATTCTACAATCGCAGCTATCGTCAACAAACATTGTGACGATTTTAAATTGTCGGAACTAATCCTAGACAATTTCAAGTGTCTCATATTTGTCCAAGGACTAGTTGCTGCTAAAGACAGCGATATGAGAAAACGAATGCTGACCAAAACGAGCCAGGTCTAACACTACAAAAACTGTCAGTGGATTGCCAGAAATGCCTCAGTATAAAGAAAGATAGCAAGGACATCGAAGAGTCAGGAGTTGCGCATATTCGAAAGGTTAAAAGAAATTTACGCTTTGTATCCTCCCCATCAGGAAAACAAGATTATAATGACAAAGAAAAGAAATACAAAACTATGTTTGACAAAAATCCAATAAAAAGCAAGCCCCACCCCTGCATGTTACAGATGTGGTGGATGGCATCGGTTAAAAGATTGTTTTGTCAAGTACAAAAATTGCCGAGCGTGTGGTAAGATGGGCCACAAAGCTACGGTATGCAGAAACAAAAACCAACCTAGGAGAGTAAGATCTACTAGAGTGGAGGATAAAAACAAGGAAAACATGAGAAAATACGTTGAACTGGAAATATTGAATAAGAAGATTAAATTGCAATTGGATTCGGGGTCAGACTTAATAATAAATTTACAGACATGGCGAAAGCTGAACAGGCCGACTATGTTACACACTAAAAAATTGCTAAATCTGTAACGGGGAAAAGGAATAATTTCGAAGGTGGAATTATAGTGAATGTAAAATTTCAGGGAGAAATCAAAAAACTAAAAATCTACGCGATGAAAAATACAGACAACCTAGTAGGAATGGACTGGATGCAGAAATTCGATGTATGAGATTTACCTATTAGTTCGTTTTGCAAAAAATAGACTGTGAGCTTTCAGAGCCCACAAAACTGAAGGAAGAATTGTACAAAGAATTCTCAGAGGTATTTTCAAGTGGGTTAGGACGTTGCAACAAATTTGAAGCGAAAGTCGAGCAGAATGCTCAACCTGTATTTAGAAAAAGGAGAAACGTACCTTTCGCTACAATTGATAAAATACACAAACAATTGGATAGGTTAGAACAAACTGGGATCATTTCAAAAACCGATTTAGTGAATGGGTAGCACCGGTTGTGTATGTGATGAAAACATCAAGAGAAACCCGCGTGTGTGCAGATTTTTCTACTGGATTAATAATGCAATAAAAGACCATCATTACCCGTTACCTAGCCCATAAGAAATATTCACCAAACTCAATGGTGGAAAAATTTTTTCGAAGATTGACCTAAGTGAAGCGTATTTGCAGATTCCAGTTACAGAAGAAAACTCTAAAATACTGTGCATAAACACGCACAAAGGTCTATACAAATACAACAGGCTACCATTCGGAATAAAGGTAGCGCCTGCGATTTTTCAGCAGATGATGGACACCATGATGACGGGACAAAATTTCGCCACAGCTTTTCTGGACGATGTTCTCGTTAAAAGTGATAATATGAAAGACCATGCGACACATATCAATGAAATTTTAAAAAGATTACAGAATTTTAGGTTAAAAGTAAAAGAGAAGAAATGTGATTTCTTCTTGAAAGAAATAAAATATTTAGGCTACATTCTCAATGAGAATGGAAGGAAACCAGACCCAGAGAGAGCTTCAGCAATTAAAAACATGCCTGAGCCTAAAAACGTCGCAGAATTACAAAGATTCCTCGGTCTTGCTAATTACTATGGAGAGTTCATCGACAGTATGCATAAATTGAGGGCACCCCTCAACGAATTACTGAAGAAAGATGTCCAGTGGAACTGGTCGGAGGATTGCAAAAAGGCGTTTAAGGAAATTATATGCAAATCGACGTCAGACCTAACATTGACACACTTCGACCCCAGGCTGGAGATTATTATCGCAAGCGATGCAACTTCACACGGTGTGGGAGCGTGTATTCAACATAAAATGCAGGACCGTACAAGAAAACCGGTAGCCCACGCATCGAGAGCATTGCTACCAGCTGAAAATAAATAAGAACTACTCACAAATAGAAAAAGTTGCCTTGGGAATAATTTTTGCCGTAACTCGATTTCATCGATATATATATGGAAGAGAATTTACGTTACAGACGAGCCATAAACCTCCTCTTACAATATTTGGATCAAATAAAAGATTATCAGTATACACCGCAAATAGACTCCTGAGGTGGAGTACAATATTAATAAGCTACAACTTTAAATTAGAATTTATACCATCAAAAAAAAAAAAAAAAATAGAATACGCAGATGGACTATCAAGGCTGATACCCTATGAAGAATGAACCCTTAGAAGACTCAGTGATACCGGCACTGAGAGCTGAGAATGAAATCAGCAAAGTATTAAGTAATACGGTGAAAGAATTACTGGTTACACTATTAGAAATAAGAAGAAACGCAGAAACAGACGAATTTATAAACACCACAAAGAAAAAATAGGAGTATTTGTGGGTATTTGTGTCTTCTCAGAGTGTAGTTCGTAGACGAATTAATAACCACTTGGAACTGTTCCCCCAGCTGCTTCTCGTAGAACCCGGAACACTGCTTCACTCGGGACTCCGTTTCCTGCGCACCGTAAGCAAACCGCTGTCTCCCAAACACCGGTGTAGCCTTCTCGAGTCTTCAACAGCGAAGTGTCTCCGAAACAGAAGTAGGCTCTTTTTATGTGTTTTTTGGTCTCGTAATTTCCCACTCTCGGAGAGCCTCACTTTCACCAATGACGCATGCGCCGTGTCATTCGAAAAACTGCCTTGCATGAGCTCGCCTCGCGGTTCCATTACGTCTACGAACGCACGTGCAGACAAACCGCCTTCTTTTGCTTCGGCGAGGTAAGTCTCCACCACACAAAGACACCAACTTGGCAGACAGTTTCTCAATTTGCGACAATGTCCTACTATACAATGAAAGGGTCGTGATACCAAAGTTTCTACAAAGGAGAATTTTAAAAGATTTTCATTTCGGACATCCGGGGAAGAATCGCATGAAAGTCACTTATGAGAAACTATGTGTGCTGGCCAAACATGGATGATAATATCACGCAGATGGTATAAAAGTGTAAGGGCAGTGCGGCGGCAGCAAAGTTACAACCGATCATACAGAAACCATGGCCAAAGGCGGACAAACCTTAGTCAATAGTACATGCGAACTACGCAGGGCCTATCGACGGCTACTACTATTTAATAACAGTAGATAGTTTCAGTAAATGGCCTGAAGTTTTCAGATATAGACATCCAACAACAGACAACACCATAAACTGTTTACACGAGCTATTCGCTAGGTTTGGCGTTGTAGACTGTTTAGTAACAGACAATGGTACGCAATTAACTTCAAGTGATTTTCAAGAATTTTGTGAAACATACCAAATAAGACATAAAAACAGCACCCTATTATCCACGATCGAATGCTGAGGTGATGCTGGCGCACAAGATTTGATCGGGTTTCGATAAATTGCTACCAGGCAAAAACAAAACCCGGAATACACCTGTAATTATGAAAAGATCGTTCAAACCCGGTAAACGAGTGTACTTCAGAATATTAAAAAATAACATGGCGTATTGGCAGTAGAACAGTAGTTGATGAGTTGAGTTGAGTAGCTTGACCTCCGCTAGGAGGTCAGTAAGAATACAGACTCATTACCAGACATACTTCTTCACGACAAGATTGTATATATTGATTCCTACTAACAGTATTCCCAGTATTCCTGAAATGACTAACCCGTGTTCCAGTTTGTATATTTTTGTTAAATATAACATATATTTTTCATCTCCATATCAATTTTTGTTATTTATTATTTTGTGTGGTTTCGCAACAAAAATCCACAACAATATATATATATATATATATATTACAGTCATATCACATTGAATACATATATATTACGGTCATATAACGTTGAATACACTAGTTTCCCCAGGGTCACCGAAGTTAAGCAACGTTGAGCCTGGTTAGTACTTAGATGGGTGACTGCTTGGGAATACCAGGTGCTGTAAGTATTTAGTGATGGATATGCATTGTGGTGCAGTGGATGTCGGCTAGGAAAGAGAAATCGGTGAGCCGAGTTCCAATTCCAGTCGAACACTCTGAATTCACTTACGCACTGGTAACCTTCGGAAAGGTATTAATCCGTTCCTTCCCTCCAGTTATGGGCGAGATCGATACCCACAGAATGCCCGATACTTTCGGCCTTGTGCCACATCTAAACTATGCTTAGAAAATCCCCATAATTTTTTGATGTGTGTGTATTGACGAAGGACGAAGCCCAACGTTCATCTTAATGAAAACATCGCATATAATCTTAGCTCATAAAATCTCACATCAATTACTGAAAAATGAAGATGTGCAAACAGATATATTAATTGTCAAACATTATAAAGAACATCATCTGACTACTTACGTTGACATTTGCAGTAAAGCCTCATTTCAAAATCCACACAGCCAAGAATGGTATTGTCGGAGTGTTTACATTGGAGGCCATGTTGGACGTCACAGGTAGCAATTGAAATGCTTTGATCGAATGGGGTTTGAGTGCCCACTTCTCTGCATTCAATGTTAGTGATGGTGCCACCAGTACAAAGTTTTTGCCTTTCTGCTTGATTTAACTGCTCTGTTTCATCATCAGAATCGTTTGCATGATTTTGGTTGATCCATTTCGACCATTTACTCTGTTGACATCTTGGAAAACTGGGGATGGTTGTCTCTGATACTGAAGTTACCACCGGAGTTGTCTTTAATGATGAGAGTGATGCTGTAAATATCGATATTATTCAAGAATTAATTTACATAATGTCACAGAAATTTTCTTTAATACTGAGTTTGATACTGTAAGTAATGAAATATTCAAGAGTTAATTTACATAATATCACAGGAATTGTCTTTAATTCTTTGTCGGATGTTATAAATAATGATATTGATGAAAATCTAATTTGCATAATTTTATTTTAATATATATGCGTAATGCAGTGTGACTATATATTTATCGGCCTCATAAACTGTAACCATGCCCTGATAATGAAAGTCGTATGAATTATATAACACTAATCAAAATTAACACTTCGTATCCTTATAACAACGAAATATATCATTAACAATAATGAAACGATGATAATAACTATGAACTATTTTCTTTTTTTATACGTTGGTTTCATTTTATATACGTTGGTTTTGTTTTTGTTAGTTTGCTTCCCGTTCCACTGGTTAGACTACTCGGACCACAAACTCGTTTGTGCCCGGTTGGCGTTAGACAGTAGGCCTAGGTTTTGCTGGACATTGGAAATTCAACGTGTCTTTAATGGACAAGCAGAACTTCCAGCAACAGGGTATCTAGATTAGTGCTCGACCGGATTTTCAGGTGTGTGATCATGCTGTTGAAAAATGTCAAGGATGTTGGGGGTTTAGATAATTACAGACCCATAACTCTGCTAAACACATAGTTAAAGATTTTAGCCAAGATCCTGACGGAGCGTTTGCAGACAGTTTCCGAGATTCTGTTGGGACCTGAGCAGAATTGTGCTTTGAAGAACCGAACGATTCAGAGCAACCTGTACTTGATCCGAACGATCCTAGAAGCTGTAAAAGACGACGAGCAAGCCGCGTTGATCAATTTGGATCAGTCCAAAGTATTTGATAGGGTCGACAATCGGTATCTGGCAGCTGTTCAAAGCCGACTTCTGTAAGTGGATCAGCCTACTGTACCGCTCCCGCAGAGTTGTGGTACAGGTGAACGGAAAGAGGTCGGGCGCTTTTGCGCTGTCTCGGTCGATTCGTCAGAGTTGCCCGCTGTCGCTCTTACTTTACTCTTTGGCGATGGAGATCCTCCTTCACTGGCTAAAGGGCATGGCATGCAGTCCGGCCCTACGCGAAATTGCCGTTCCTGGTGGGGCTCGAGCTAGGGTTTCTGCGTACGCCGATGACATATTCATTTTCGTGTCGTCCTGCACGACATTGAGGTGGTACAAATTAACCGCAACAAGTCTTCCGGCTTGCGGTTAAGTGCCTAGAAGGGCGTTGCTCTTCCGGGGCCATTCAGTAGTTCGGGCCGGATCTTCAGCTGGAGAAAAATTGGTCTGAGGTACTGGCAAAAGTCGGAGCGTCAGTCGCGACTTGGCTTCGGCGGCGATTGTCCATGAAGAACAGGGCTGAGGTCTGTGTTACATACATCTTTTCCCTCGTCCTTTCCCGGTTGTTGGTACTTCCTCTTTGTGATGACCATAGGAAGGCGATCGAGCGCTTGTTCGACTTCTTTTGGGGAGGACGCAAGCATCTGGCCAACAACGAAGTCTGCGCTAAACATCCGTCTTAAGTAGGGCTGGGAATGCCACACGTGGAGCGTCACCGACACCCATCGAGGTTGGCCTTCCTACGCCGCAGAGGATTCGATTTTGGAGAGGAGTGTCAGGGAAGCTTTCCCTTGCCTTAATATCACTCCTCCCGTTTTGCGGGCTGAGCGCCGTCGTAAGCCCCGAAATTAATCGAAATTTTTACTCGCGTGTCGAAGTGCTTTGTATGCTATTCCTCGGTCCACTGACCTTTCTCGGCGGCACTTATATCGAATGAGTGGCGACGAAGGACCCTCTGTGTGATCGGCTCGGCTTGTCGGTGGACGAGTCATGGACGAGTCATTTTGGTCTTGGGTGCCAGCGGTGAATTACCTCAGCAACCCTGTGTTTTCGTTTAGTTAGCGATTGATTTGGAACGTGCTATCTCTCAATGACAGGGCCTTCAAATGGGGAGGGGCAGATATGCCCAATTGTCATCGGTGTGACCTTGGTTTAGAAGAAACGGCTGCGCACGCCTTCTACCATTGTTCTCAGGTGTGCCCCTTTTGGGATTATGTCTGTGAGTTGACGGCTCGTATCGCGCCCGATCTTTTTGTGCCCCTCGATCTCGCGTACGCTTGTGATAATGTGTTTCCCCCGTTTTCTAGGGTGAAACGGATGGTGCTTCTCACGTTACTGGTCGTAGCTCGAATTGTGATATGGACGACGCGAAAGAAGAGAATCTTTCGATATGAACGTTATTCTTATCAGTATCTGATTGGATTCTTTAAGCATCAGCTCAAGATAAAGATCAGATCTGATAGAAAGCGCATGATATCGACAGATTTCAGCAAAAGGTGGGTAAATGTAGCAAGCCTGGTTCGCATGGATGGGGGTCAGTTTTGATTTTCTTTTTTTAAGTCCCTTATGGCACACCCAGGCCGTTTCCTGTGAACTCCTCCCTAGTTAAGATAGACGTCTTTTGTATACCTAGTTAATGTGAATGAATGAGTTCCTAGCCTGTTCCCGGCTTTTCTCTTTGTTATGATCCAAGTCAAGATTCCCAACCTCCCCAGTTTGTTTTCGGTCTCCATTTTTATCATGACTGGGTCAGTATTTGATTTTCCTTTTCCATTATTTATTTTATCCTCTCCCCTTTCATTTAGCGAGTGCGCTTCTTGATTTCGCTATTTGGTGGAATACAGCAGCCACTCTGATTTGGGGGGGGGGCGGGTCTTACTAACATTTGTTTATTTTAGTTTGAATATTTTGTTATATTTTAGTTCGTTCTGGGTATGTCATCCCCCTCCCCTTTTTTATTTCCTTATCATAAAGTCTTTAAAATATATTTTTGTATTATTGTACATATTAGCATTTTTAACTCATGGGTTTGTTTCCTCTTTTTTAGGTGCCCTTTGTAAATATGTGGTATTGTGGTGTGTGAAGGATTGGGAGGTGAGGGATGGGTTCTTGTGATGAATGTGCAAATTTTTAATGAGTGCTAGGGTCGTGAAAGTGTTTATCTAGATATAGGATAGTCACAGAAGACCACCCTCTACCCATTCCCCTTTTTGGCCATGTGTTACATTTGTATATTTTTATACAATAAATATTGCGTTGTTTTTCTTCGGACTGCGTGTGTTAAAGTTGGAGGTGCTGATTGACAGTCACACTGACAAAGAGAAAGTAGGAGTGGCTTAGTTGGTGTCTGTTTCACAACTGCGCAGTGTAACGGCCGAGAAAGCGAGACACGACATCCATTTCCTCGAGGCGACCGAAGAAGAAAGAAAAACAGCTGTCCTGCCCACGAGCGTCGCACTGCACTTCTTGACCCTGTTCCTCGTCATCATTT